>CANSNZ010000521.1:0-336702 GCA_947646795.1 Beta lomatogona | reverse complement strand
AACTAAATTCGATTTATATAAAATTATCTTAATTCATCCGAAATTATGCAAATTTATTGAAACTTATCTAAGCTTATTAAAATTTATCAAAATTAATCGACTCTTTTTTTCTTAAATAAGTTAAAAGAGACAATGCATAATTTTTGCAGACATATCTTGAGAAGAAATGATGATTAGATTGTTTTACTTCAAATGTTAACCTAAAAATTAAGAATTTGGTGCAAATTAGGGTTTTCCTGTCCCCAATCTAAGAGAGATTGAGAGAAGGCTGCAATTCTACTCAAAGTGTATAACGTTAATGATTTGATGACTTGACATTGCAATTTGTATTTGCTTATCCTTCAAAAAGAATTTGTATTGCCTACAGTTGAGCTTCATTCAACAGATGCAGATAGCACTTAGCAGACACAGTAAATATTATGATGAAACAAAATTCATCAATTACAATAGCTAGGCATTATTACATTTCCATTACATACATAGTGATCCAAGAACAACAGGTTTAGCCAAAAAGAGAACTAAATTTGGGAGAAAGAACCAAAATTTGGGATGGCATGCAAAGCATGCTTGCTGCTGCTGATTCCTAGAAATGGCAATCGAAGACCTCATCTGGCAGACTTGCCTTCATTAGGCCGAGGGATTCTCTTGTAATCATAGCTATTTATGTCCACTTTCTCTTGCAGTGCCTGCCAAGGACGCATCCAATGATATAGTAAGCACTAAGCAGTTATTGATATATGCAGAGCATGGTGAATTGAATAACATAAAGGAGATTCTATACCTTTAGCTCCTCTTCCAATGACATATTTTTTGGTTGATATGCATTAACAGGTCCTGTTCTGGAAAGAGCTTTTCTTTCCTCAATAATCTCCCACTCTTGATCATCTTTCACTTTGGCAATATCCTTACTGAACTCCCAAAAAAGATACTAGTAAAAGATCAAATCAATATTATATGACTAAAGAATCACGACATATTGCATGCACCCACCCCTCCCAAAACAAAACTAAACAAAAGAAGAAAAGATTAGAACTTTCTGTCCCAATAAAATATATCACTTTTAAATGGGGTGAATGTTCGGAAATTGGCTTCAAGAAAGTCATATATGAAGTGTCACTTGAGAGGGAAGTGAACAAGAAAGTCAATTATGGTCTAGATGGAGCATTATGAAGCACCCTTCTCCTACATACCAATATAGTGAAGTTTGACTCCACAAACTGTTTACCAGATAAATCAAAAGAATAAACAATACTGCTTTTCAATGTAAGAACAGATACAATAGAGATGGAAGCACAGAATTCCAGTAACAAACAGAATCTCCACTAGCCTCCGGGGAAAAAAAAAAAAAAAAAAACACAGATTCATATTGTAGTACTCCCTTACAAGCCCCCTTCATTTTAAAGTATAGAGCAGCAAAAGCCTAACTGGCTCAAGTCAATCATCAGAGAATAGGTAGGTTGGGTTTTGGTATAGCAGCGGCTCCAAACTCCATTCTAAAAGAGAAAGAACAAGGGAAAAGGAGGGAGATGGGGGATACCGAGCTTTACATTAAAGACACTACACAGTCCTTATTGTGAATCAAAATTTTCTCCAACAGAAAACAAAGATAATATTAAAAACCATTCCAAACAAAGTGGGCTGGAAGGCTGGAATACCCTGCTTTCAAAAAGCTATGAAAGCAAAAGTTGCCTATTTGAGTTGAGAGACAGTAATCAAACTTTACCTTCCTTGCAAGAGCTGAGCAAGGCCTACAGACCCAAACACAGTGAGGGAAATGAGAGGGAGCCCGTATCTTAGAAATGGGTTCCTCCTCCCCAATCTTTTCAAACCCGAGTATTGAAAGCTCGAAAAGGATGCAGATTTTTTAGGAGTTTCAGCTGTTGCTCTCTCAATGGCTGTCATTTTTGTTTCATGCCCTCAATACAATAAATCTGAAATATAAATTTTCAATCAGAAATTCAGAGATAGAAGTAATTTATTTGACTAAACAACGAAACAAACTCAAAAAACCTAGAGCCTCCAAATCATTGTTACAAGGAACGGAGAACGTTCCGGAACGTGGTACGGAAACGGGAACGCGGAACGCAGCCTCAGATGGACTCCTAGCCCACGTCCCACGTACCACGTACCACGTTTCGCGTTCCGGGACGCGTCCCCTGGAACGTGAAACGTGGCCACGTACCACGTTTCCGGTATCATTGCTCCAAATTAAATGGATGAACAATCCCACATCAAGTTTGTTAAACAAAAGCTTCAAAATTGAAGGAAATACCAAGAAAACAAGCTCAAATAGTAATAGATGTTTATTATCGAAAGAAGAAGAAAAGGCCTAGGGCTCCACCCAAGTACCTGAACATTTTCTGTAGTCAGAGAACTGAACCCTCACTGGGAAACTTATCTTAATGTCAGGATACAGTCGGCAAATACTGGCAAATGCTCAATAACGAAATTGGGGGAAGAATTTATGCATTGTTACTTTCCACCTTAAAAAAAATTACTTCTCCCCTTAATTATGCGAAGATGTGGTGGAAAATGATAGTTTTTTTTTCCTGCAGGTGTTTTGAAATATATTATATTATAGAAATCAAGGAAACAACCACGTTTAGCCTTTAGGAACACCTCCTCTCTAGTCAAGGCAATATCTTAATTTGTCTAAGACACTAAGTTTACAACACAAAGAACTAAATCTACATAAAATATGCTTGATTCCAGTGGTGGAGCAAGGATTTCGAATTTGGGGTATGGAAAATAATCAAATAATCACACACATGATTTACCCAATATTAAAAGTCACACAACCCCAAAAATTGTACGGTATCTAAAGTCATACAACCAAAAATATGGGAGGAAAAAAAAAATATTCTCTACTATCCTGATTTAGTTGATTTGGAGGACAAATATATATTCTATTACCCATATCTTGAGGAAGAAGTTCAACATCACAAACCAATTCTTCCTCCTGCAACGGTACACTACTAGCAACTGAACCCCTAATCCCATATGATTTTCTTGATTTCCGGAGAAATCAATGACGACAATGAGGAGGACACACTATCATTAGAGCAAGGATTCGCACTATCTATCAGTGAAGAGCATGAAGTCCCTTGAAATTTCATTTTCTTCAACATACAATTTCATTAATCATTTGCTAATAAACAATAAGAATCAATCACATAACCATCACAAGATTCAAAATTGCAATCAACACACGACTAATTGAACGAAAATCAATAACCAATAACCAATTATGACACAAACCCATCAATTCAATCAATATACATTGGACAATTATACAAACCCTAGTTTCATACTTTTCATTTCCAAGAAATTACCAACAGGAAAAAAAAATTACAGAAGACCATAATAAGACCACATTACAAACTTCTAAGTAAACAATATAACAACTAATTAGTAATATATTGTATATCAATTTGCGAAAAAAAAAAAAAAAAGAATTACCTGAGTTGATGCGACACGTCACACGTGGTGACTGGTGGTGCAGCTGCAGCCGGCCTCTAATTCACGGTGCTGACTGGTGGTGTTGATTGCCTCCCCGCTGATGCGACGTCGTTCTTGTGGTGATAATGGCGGAAGCACAGTGAGACCAGAGAGGTAGAGACGAGAGTCCAGACAAAGAAGACAGGAGAGAGTAAATTTTTAGTGTTTTACTTAATTCATCCGACTGCTAATATGACTCGAACCTAATAAGAAATGAGTGATTCTGGGGTGATATTTAACCCGCTGAATTAAATGGGTTAGATTAAAGCTGACATTTCAATCAAAAATTAACATAATTCATTTTAACTTGTTTATTTAAGTTACATATAAATTTACTAACAAATTGTGTTGGAAATTGTGAAAATTTAGGAAATACTCCCTCCGTCTCATAATATAGTGCTTACTTCTCATTTTTCACGTGAATTAAGGAAAATGGAATGAGTGGTAGGATTTCCAAAAAAATATATTTAGTGAAGTGTTTTTTTGATACTTTTGTATTGAAACTAGTTATTTATTTTCTTTTTCCTTTAAACAAAATCAAAAGGCAATTAATGTTCCTTGGAATGGTGTAAAACAATAAATGGGGTCACATGTTTTGAGAGAAAAGTAGGGGTATTTTGGAAAGTTTGTGTAGAACTTAAGGATAATTTGGTCTAAATAAATTGACAAAAAAGAAAATAGGCACAACATTTTGGAACACCAAAAAAGGAATGTGAGCACTATATTATGGGACGGAGGAGTAATAATATTAGAACTTTTACTTCAAAGTAAACTAATCATGCATATTTTTAAGTTAATGTGTGTACTTAGATTGTTGAAAAGTAATTAGTAATTTGTAGTATATTGGAGTAATATTTTGCCTTAAATGAGTCACTTATATAAAAGTGGCCCTTTTTTTTTTTTTTTTTAATTTTAGTAGAAATTTAGTCCCTCAGGCTAACTCCTACAAAGCCTTGTAGGAAACACCAACACATTGGTTGGTAAGGCATGCATAGCATGCTAAGGAAACACCCCAACATAATCTTTGGGGTAAGGATCGAACCCCCGACCTCGGGGGGAGGGAAGTCTTCTATCCACTGAGCCTAACTCCTATCCTTATAAAAGTGACCCTTTTAAGGTACAAGTTCTTTGTCATACAAAATGAGTTACTTTAACTCATAGAATTACCTTTCATTTTGAAGTGACCAATATTGACTTAAAAAGTGATATATCTTGACTTAAAGTGAACTGGTCTAACAATAAATATATTGCACACTCAGTACACAACTGCACATAATACTAATTGTTTAATTAGAATTTGATGGTAAAAGAATATATAAATAGTGTAAGCAAGTTATATGAGTAACTTGTTTATTAAATAAATCTGCATAATTCTTTTTTTTTTTTTTTGAGGGGAAAAGTAGCAAATAATATTAAGGAAGGGACATTAAGTCCATGATTACATTATTACATACGACTCTATCTCAGAAGGGACATGACATCCCCACATCTGTTCAACACCAAACAGCACGAGTCTAGCTAGGTGGTGGACCACGAAGTTCCCATCCTTTCGCACATGAGACCATGCCACAAAACAAAAACCTCTACTAAGAGACATTACATCTTCAAGAATTGACTCTAAATCAGAAAAATAAATAGCTCCCTTAGATAATCGATACACCAAAGATTGGCAATCCGTTTAAAAAATGACATATCTGCATAAATTAGTATAAGGTATATTAGATTTCTTATTCAACATAGAAAGTATTTGTTTTGCCGTGAATAATTGCTACACGCATTTTAAAGTTTTTCAATGTCTTCCGCTTCTTCCTTCCGTAATCTTATCCCTCTTATCCCTTCTGTTACCTAAATACCTAATATATTTTTATATATAACTTTATATATTATCGCACGCATTACTTGCATATAAGGCTAGTATTAAAGATTTTAACTTAGACAATAAGCTCTCCAACAAGGTCTCTTACTTGCAATCAAAGAAGGTATTTAACATCTACAAATTGAAGGTGATAAGCCGACAACCTTCTAATTGTCAATGCTATAACAGGCGTCTGGGACCCTCCTTGGCAAATCACATACATCATCAAAGACATTCGCACTTTTATTCAACAGTTCATCTTGTAATATCAAGCATATTTTATCAAGAAGCCAAATAAGGCAGCAGCAGATTGGATAACCAACGTTGGACACTTAGTTAACTCTTTATTCTTAATTAATAGTTATACTTTACCCCACATTCTTGTAAATGATAAATTAGGGATTCCCTTCTATAGAGGACCTCCTATTTTTTTTTTCCTTACCTTATTAAATAAAAAAAACATCTAACCGCTAACGGTACGCAAACGTCCAAGAAAAAGGCTTGGAAAGTGAATTTAGCTCTCAAACTCCTTCAATCAACCCAGAAAAATGTGCGTAGGTGATGAATACACGCCCACACGCAGTCACAGAAGTAATTTTTTAACAGTTCGCATCTGTCTGTGGATAGCTAGAAACTGACACCACTGCCCTTTTTACTCTCTCTCTTAGCTCAACTTGGCTCTTCACACTTCCTACACCCAACAAAAAAATGGCCATGATAAGCATTGAAACTACTACTACACATCAAATCTAGCTTAAATTCCCTTGTTTTTTTAGTTTTACATACCATTTTCATCAATTTTCTAAACCCCAAAACAAACTTTTGATTGGGGAAAAAGAAATAAACTTTTGCGGTACAAAATGAGTCATTTTGGATATGCTTGTGCTACACAATCTACTTCAAGATATGTTCTTTTGCGCAATTCAAGTAATCCCACTTCTGTATCATCTGGGGGAAGTGAATTTCTGGGTCATTCTGTAAGAAATTTCAGTGTTAGCAAAGTATTTGGCAGAAATCAAAGAATTGGGCACTGCCCATTAAAGGTTTTATGCATTCTTTTTTGATTTTCTTATGGTTGGTTTTTCTGGGATTTGATGGAAAAGTAGAATTTTTTATGTGGGATTGATTTTATATTTGTGTATTGCAGGTTGTTTGTGTAGATTACCCAAGGCCTGAGCTTGATAATACAGTTAATTTCTTGGAAGCTGCTTATATGTCTGCAACTTTTCGAAATTCGCCTCGTCCTCAGAAACCATTAGAAGTTGTAATTGCTGGTGCAGGTTAGTGCAATTGGTCCCCTATACTTATTTTGTGCATTAGGTTCTTGTAATTTTGTTTATTGGTTTACAAATTGGGTTTTGGTTTCATTTGTTTGTTAAAGGCTTATTTAATGTGATGTTTGTGGAACTTGTTTATGTATTTTTGGGTGTAAGATAGAGGCTTTGAGATAGCTAATGGCTAATAGCTCATATGGGCTTTGGTTGTAAGGATTTTGTGAGTTTGAGATGAAAACGTAAAGATTATGGTAGAGTGGCTCCTCATTGGTGGAGTATTAGGAGATGTTAATGATTCTTTACCAATTGTTCGAGACTCTAGGTGCTGAGTAGCTTAATAGGAATAATGAACGGGCTGTCGACCTGTCGTGGATTATCAGTTTGTTCTTAATGTGGAATGTTTAGGTCTCAAGAAGGGTATTTTGCTTGTACTCTATCAGCTGGCGAGGGTGGGTGAGTGCTTCGAATAGCACACAAAGCTAGCAGTTATCCACCTCGCCAACTTATGGTAAGATGTGCTTACATATAACATTAAGCTTTCTGTGGCATGAATGTGGCATAATTAATTCTTGGGTCTTTAATACGTTGAGTAATGTCGTGTTTAAGATTTCACTAGCTTCACTTCTAAATCTAGATTTCGGAGACAAATGAACAAATGACTAGTTTTGATGTTACTATCTCTAATGTGGTGGAGGAACTCGACAGGTTGTTTCACAAATCTGTAGAAGAATCAATCTTGTTACCTATCTTTTCATTTTTTGCTTTAGAAATTTATAGAAGGAGACTTCTTTACACCACATACTTTCATGTCTTTTTCAATAGAAGAACACAAATACTTCGGATGTGGGATGGAAGGATTCTCATTGCTGGTGGGGATTTGATATTGTGTCTGTATGCTTGCCTTCTGAGGCGTCTCGTAGATAAGGAGCTCATAATTATCTGTAGAAATAGCATCAAATTGTGGGCTACGAAGGCATTAGCAGAAAGGAGAGGGACTGAGCAGAATTTTTTTTATATGGAAATAGATTTTAAGTAATTTTGTCATGCTGATATGCAAGTTGAGTTCTAATATTTAATTGGATTCCAGGTTTGGCTGGTCTATCCACAGCAAAGTATATAGCAGATGCAGGTCACAAACCCATATTGCTGGAAGCACGAGATGTTTTGGGTGGGAAGGTGAGTGCTATTCTGTGCTTGTAGCTCCAGAAATATATCCATTGTGCTTCCCCTCTTCCCAATGCATGTTAGGTAACAGCTGGAGCAGCTTTTCCTTTATTATTGCATTGAAATGTTAACTGAGAGTTACTGTCCTCCATAGACCATAATCCTGATGACTAAGCGTGCTGTATCATCTTGTTTGTACATTCGATTTGCTCTTCTTTGCTTGAGGTTGTAACTGTGGAAGTTACATATATTGCATCAATCTAAGTCTAAAATCAGTATGCAAGAATTTTAAAAGCCTTTCTTCTTTGAGTGATTAATGTGCTTGTCCTTGTCACTATCAAAATATTCACAAACTAGTTCTATAGGCTACAGATAGTTGCGCTATGATGACCCTCAGTAGATAAATGCTTATGTGGCTGCACAGCATTCAGTGGCATTAGGCTTTCTACTATTGCTTTCTCTTTCCAGCTGTAGTACAAGGTTTTTGGTAGTAATTCTACTTACGCTTGTCGTTCATATCTTGCTTGACAGATAGCAGCATGGAAAGATGAGGATGGGGACTGGTATGAGACTGGGCTACATATATTCTGTGAGTGGATTTCTGTGCTATAGTCTACTGCATTTTCCACTGTATGGAAGTTTTTATAGCTGGCCCTTTCATCTGACTTCAAGGATGTGTGTCCTTTCAACCTTCCTCCTGACTTTCTTTAAACTTTAGGAAGACTTGACGATGTTAATCTGGTGTCATTGTCAGATAATTTATACTGTGTTACTTTCAATTCTATGTGCTGAATAGCTTTGTATATTCTTGAAGTTGGGGCTTATCCAAACGTCCAAAATCTTTTTGGAGAGCTTGGTATTAATGACCGGTTGCAATGGAAGGAACACTCGATGATTTTTGCAATGCCTAGCAAGCCTGGTGAATTCAGCCGCTTTGATTTTCCCGAAGTCCTGCCTGCACCATTGAATGGTGAGTATGCTGATCATGATTCTTTAGCCAACTATCGAAGTATTAACCCAAATCAAGATGTATTCTCAAGTAGGCTGTTGGACAGTAGTTTTGAGAGCATCTACTTGCCTGCTATGCACAACAAATGAGGTGTAAGGTTAACTGGTCTGTTTGATGCACATCATAATCTGAAACTGAAGAAAGCATTTAGACCAATCAAACAAAACTATACTATTACTATCCACAACAATGTTGTGAGGCATTGTTGTTTATTAAGGTGGAAAAAAAAATTCCTTATGCTTTTTACGTAAATGGGAGATTGCATAATATACCACCATTCAACTAGATACTGGATAATAAACGACATTTTCATTCTAATCCATCATATCTTGCTCTAGGGGTATGCTAGCTCCTGTCACCAATTGTCTTTGTGAGATTTGTAGCTATAAGATAAAATATCTATGTGATCTCAATGCTTAACTTCTAGAGAGCGTGGTTAATTTTGTTTTGATACTATCCAATGTGTTTGGCAGGCATATGGGCAATCTTAAGGAATAATGAAATGCTAACCTGGCCAGAGAAAATCAAATTTGCTATTGGCCTCTTGCCTGCTATGGTTGGTGGACAGTCATATGTTGAGGCACAAGATGGTTTGAGTGTCCAAGAGTGGATGAGGAAGCAAGTAGGAAAATTCATTCATTTCAAACTGTCAATTGATAATTGTTTTCTGATTCTGTTGATTATTGTAAGCCTAGCTCTAAACTTTAACTTTGCAGGGACTTCGAGTGTTGAAAATATTTTTGCGAATTTTGTAGGGCGTACCTGATCGTGTAACTGATGAAGTATTCATTGCCATGTCAAAGGCACTAAACTTCATAAATCCCGATGAACTTTCAATGCAGTGCATCTTGATTGCTCTGAACCGATTTCTGCAGGTATGAGCACATGTCAATCCTTTAATTGTTCGTCACTTGTACATTCTGTGAGAAACTTGTGCCTCTTGACTGCTTCTTTCTGGGACTTTTAGCAAGTTAAGATATGTATAATCCTCGTATTGTGCTCAACAAACTGATGTGAGAGTAATGTAACATCATCAGGAGAAGCATGGTTCTAAGATGGCTTTCCTAGATGGCAATCCTCCAGAGAGGCTGTGCACACCTATCGTTGAGCATATTAAGTCATTAGGTGGTGAAGTGCGACTTAATTCTCGTATAAAAAAGATTGAGTTAAATCAGGATGGAAGTGTGAAGTGTTTTTTGCTAAATAATGGGAGCGAAATAAGAGGAGATGCTTATGTCTCTGCGGCTCCAGGTCTTCTTCTCTTCCTTGTCTTGTAGCATTATGTCCTTAATCAATCTCTGTAAAAGCATCAGGGTAAAGAGATTGCAGAGACCTTTGTTGAGACAAGCGCAGAAGCACTTATAAAACTTAATTAGCCTCTTTTTATAGTTAGTTTCTGATATAGCTCCTAAATTTCTTTGTCAGTTGACATTTTGAAGCTGCTTCTACCTGATGATTGGAAAGAAATGTCTTACTTCAAAAAGTTGGAGAAATTAGTGGGAGTTCCGGTGATTAACGTTCACATATGGTTAGTTAATACGTCTGCTCTTCTCTGGTAATATAGTGTTTCACTAACGCTGCTTGTGAGATTATGTTTTTTTTTTTGTTCCGTGTAATTATTACTTCATATAATTATTGACTGTATCTACTTCTGTTATGTTTTCTGTCTGTAAGCATATTGACTGTTTGTCTCTTGTTTTTTCAATTTTTCCTTGGCTATTTTTCGAAAGCAATTAAGCTCTTCTAAAACGGCCTATCATTGCTACTTACCTGTCCTTCTCTCTAGGCAGGATTCCGTCTGCTGCAAGTGAGAATTTGAATGGATTTATTGGCAATCTTTCTATGTCTCCCCCATTGGGACTTTTTAATCGAGCTTCTCCTTGTTATATATTTTTGTCTTGTGAAAGCTTTCAAAAAAAAAACAATGTTGTTACTGAAATTATTTGCTCTAATTTCTCTCAACTACTCACCCATTCCTTGTGAATTGGGGACTCCAAGATAAATTCCTTTTTTACGGGGACTGACATTAAAGTATTGCTTCTTGCAGGTTTGACAGGAAATTGAGGAAGACGTATGACCATCTACTCTTCAGCAGGTTGTGCTTGATTTTAGCATCAAATCTAATTTCTCGTTCATAGCTCTCAAATTTACTTTTCCTCTTCACAGAGTCACTCTAATGCTGGCCTTGTTTCCACTCTTCCTTTTCCTTTTGGGCTGAAGAATTACATTTTGTTAAGCATATACAAAGAGCGTCATATCTTACATTAAGATAAAAAGTGGAGCCACTATCATTATCGATAAACTAAAACTCCTCTATGAAATTGGTAGAAGTTTTATGGTGAAAAATATTCCTTCCCTTGTTATGCCTGTTGCTTTTGTCTCGAATGTATAGAAGGATACGGGTTCTTGGAAAGAGGAATAACTTTTTATGTTGATGAGGTCGTCTGTTTGTGTATTGATGGGTGATTGTAGCTCTTTGAAAGCAAATATCTGTGTAAGAATAGCTTTATTATTGTATATGCATATGGATTTTAATAGTTTGTTCGGAAAGGAGGATTTGGAGAGAAAAGGAGAGAAGGGAAAGTGAGAAATTCATTTGCCCTTGTTTGGATACAACACGGGGAGAAGGGAATTAACGGGATCCATTTTTCTTTCGCTTTTATACACCAAATCCTTCTGATGTTGGAAAGATTTGGAAGGGAAAAGCAAGTTCACTCTTCCCTCTCCTTCCCTCCCATACCTTTCCCTTCATCAATACTATCTAAACGAAGTGTTAAAGTTGTACGAGGTTTCTCACCTACAACTAAGGCTTGCCTCTAAGCCTGAACCCTCAAAACTAAGGCTTACCACTATTATGACCAATTCCGAGTGAGATTCAAAATGTAATCATACTTGTATACATAATGTCTTAACTTTGGTGGAACTTGATTACTTCTTTAAGAAACTTAAGTAGGAGCAATACAACCACAGATGCACTCTTAAACTGGATATGCCATGCATCTTGTGTTCGTCAAGAAGATAAGAATAGACTCCCGAAGATGTTCCAACATCTGAAATTTTCTTGGCGCCTAGTTGTTATATTATTATAGCTCACCGAATGCAGTTATGATAGATCATCGTTTCCATCAACTCGATTCATGTTTTGGACTTGTCTCATGAATTTTTATCTTTGTTACTGCAGGAGTTCGCTCTTGAGTGTCTACGCTGATATGTCAGTGGCTTGCAAGGTGAACACTACATTGCCAATTTCTGATCTGTCTTGTACTTTCCTTCTATAATCTTGACCTTTAACTTGTTTATCAATCTCTGTCAAATATCATACCACTTGCTATCTCATTTATGAATTTCTTCACTAAATTGGCTATCTAATGAAAAACATATACTATCTAACTTAAAACTTGTCAACATCCTTCTTTATTTACGTCCGTTTTAAAAGAAATTAATGTTCTATTGGCCTTCCATTCATCTTTTACCCCAAGACTGTTTGCATTGGTTATTATAGAACTCGGATCTTAACCAGGCAAGAAAGCTCTTTTAAAAGTACTAACTGTTTGAGCTGATGGACCGTCCAATTCATTCTTGTTTTATTCAGTGAGCATCAAATGACAAATAATGTGTGCAATTTTTTATTGTATTCAGGAATATTATGATCCAAATCGATCCATGCTGGAATTGGTTTTTGCACCTGCAGAAGAATGGATTTCTCGCAGTGACGCTGATATTATCGAGGCAACAATGAAGGAACTTGCCCAACTTTTCCCTGATGAAATTGCAGCAGATGGGAGCAAGGCCAAGATCCTCAAATATCATGTTGTCAAAACTCCAAGGTGAGATATTTTGTGAAAGTTGAAGAAATTGGTAGTAAACTTTACAGAAATAGTACTAACCCCTGATTTTTCTGGTAGGTCTGTATACAAGACAGTTCCGGACTGTGAACCTTGTCGGCCACTGCAAAGATCACCAGTAGAGGGTTTCTATTTATCCGGCGATTACACAAAGCAAAAGTATTTGGCTTCTATGGAGGGTGCTGTTCTATCGGGGAAGCTTTGTGCACAGGCTATTGTACAGGTAATTACACAGTCAAGGCCGTCTCTTAGTTGCAAGAAAAAAAGGAAATTTAAAATTAAGCAATATATGTAAAAAGTTACCAAGTATAAAGAGAAAGGGTAACTTTTATGTATTTTGCTTTACTTTTGTTCAACTAATACCGGGTCTGATCAAATGGTTATTTCGCTGGAACATATAAGCATGGAGAATTGGTCTACCTCTTATATGCAGGTTTTCATTAATTAGTTCTCATCTTATGATTATATGCAGGATTATGATTTGCTTGTTGCTCGAGTGCAAAGAGAACTAGCCGGGGCAGGCAATGCCTAACACCTGAAATACTTCGATATTCACCATTAAATCGTCTTGCCATGGGAGTTATGGATTGGTGGTCTGATTATTCTTATTAATGGATATTTCAACAACTGAAATCAAACTTCTGGGCTCTGTAATCCTGGTGCCACTTCAAGTTCTTGATAGAAAATTCTTCTAAAGAGAGTCGATCTTACGAATATTAATTAAAGTTCCGGTCTATTAGATATTTGTATAGCTTTAATTTGAGCCTTTGAGAGAATCATGTACATGCCCAATATGTAAACTTGGTTAAATTGTAAGTAGCAACACAACATCAATGTGGAAATTATTTTTTGAAATATGAAAGAAAATACTGAAGATTGTACTACTTGTCTGGTTTGTTGCTGACTTGCTGGAACTACTGGCACCAAAAGCTAGGAGTGATGAATCTAAAGACAGTCAAAAGTTACGGTTTTTTCACCTGATACCCCCGAGTTTTCAAAAAATTCACGCGGTAACCTCCATGTTTCCAAAATTCACCATGTACCCCTAAGTTTAAAACTAATTCACGTGGTACCCTCAAATACCCTTAATGACTAACGGTGTTAACTGCCGTTAGTCATTAACCCTAATTTCCTGTTTTAAACCCTAATTAACCCCCTAATGCTAACCCTAATCCTAACCCTAACCTTAACCCTAATCCTAACCCTAACCCCTAACCCTAACCCTAACCCTAAGTCCCTAACCCACCACCCACTCCCCCACCCCTCCCACCACCCCCGGCCCCCTACCCCAGCAGCCCCCTCCCCTACCCCCCCGCAGCCCCTCCCTCACCCTCGTGCCGCCCTCTCCCCACCCGGTTCGGTTCAGCGAGTCCCCACCCTCGCGTCGCCCCCCCCCCCACCCGATTCGGTTCGGTAGTCCCCCCACCCCTCCCTCACCATCGCACCTCCACCCCCGCGCCCCCCACAGCACCACCCCCTTCCATTTTTGCACCCCACCCTCACCGCCCGCCCACGTCACCCGCAACCCCCGTATTTTCTTCTTCCCTATGTTTTTTCGCAATCTCGAGTACTTTGTGTTTCACGCAATGTGGAGGAGGGTGGTGCTATGGGGGTAGGGGAGGGGTGCGAAAATGGTTGCGGGGTGGTGATGTGGGGCGCGGGGTTACGAGAGAAGGGTTAGGGGGGGTTGTTCCGAAATTTAGGGGGGGTGATGGTGGGGGGAGGGGGGGGGGAACTGGGTTTGGGCTGCGGCGGCACGGGGTGGGGGAGGGATGGAGGAGGTTGCGGGGGTGGTGGGAGGGTGGGGGAGGGGTGGTTAGGGTTAGGTTTAGGGTTTAGGGTTAGGATTAGGGTAAGAGTTAGGATTATAGGTTAATTAGGGTTCAAAGCAGAAAATTAGGGTTAATGACTAACGGCGGTTAACGTTGTTAGTCATTAAGGGTATTTGAGGGTACCACGTGAATTAGTTTTAAACTTAGGGGTACCTGGTGAATTTTGAAAACATGGAGGGTACCACGTGAATTTTTTGAAAACTCGGGGGTATCAGGTGAAAAAACCGTTAATTTTATTTCCAACGTGAGGGACCTTCAAATAAGATTGGAACAACCTGTACTTAAATAAACGAGTCAGCTATATATTATAAAAAAACTGTTTTGTCTTTTATTCCTTACACTTCAAGCAGGTTGGATCATCCAAATTGCCCTCTTCATAATAATGTCACTTTAAACCTGGAGAAATATGACTTGAATAAGTGAATGAAAAACTAGACCGTGATCTGAACTGAATAACCTAATTTTGGCAGGACTTGAATTGATATTGAAATGACTTGAACCAACTTAAAAATATAACTGAACATGGTATTGTTTTTACGGTTTTTTCACCAAATACCACTGACAAATAAATTTATTCACCAAATACCCCCACTTTTTCTCGAATTCACCAGATACCCCTGACCTTTAAAAAAATTCACCAGATGCCCAAATGACTAACGGCGGTTTACTCCGTTAGTCATTAACCCTAAAAACCCTAAATAACCTTAATTAAACCCTAAAAAACCCTAATTAACCTTAATTAAACCCTAAAAACCCTAACTCTAAAAACCCTAAAAGCCCACCACCCTGCCACCCCCCAACCACCCCTAGCCCACCACCCCCAACCACCCCCACCCCACCACCCCCACCCACAACAACCCATCCCCCTCCACTACCGCGTCGGCCACCCGCTCAACCCTCCCCTCCCCACCCGCTTTGTCGGCCACTAGCCGAACCCCTTCCCCTCCCCACCTGCTGTCGGCCATTCGCCGACCCCCTCCCCCCTCCCCTCGATGTCGGCCACCCGCTGAACTCCCCCCCTCCCCACCTCGGTGTCGGCCACTGCTGAACCCCCTCCCCACCTTTGTCGGTTTGTCGCGAACCACCCTCCCTCTCTCCTCCCTTCGCACCCGTCTCACAACCTCCCTCCCCTTCCCTTTGCGCACCCCTTGAAACCATCGCACCCGAAACCCCTTCAAACCGTCGATTTTTTGCGGGGAAAGGGAAGGGGAGGGGGTCAAGCAAATGGCGTTTGCGGGGGAAGGGGGGAAGGGGGGAAGGGGTTGCACGGCGTTTGCGGGGGAAGGGGAGTGAAGGGGGTTGCGCGGCGTTGCTGGGGAAGGGAAGGGAGGGGGGTTGCGTGGCTTGCGAGGGGGAAGGGGTGGGGAATGGGAGGGGCCGGCGAGGCCGCGGGAGTGGGGGAGGGAGGGTGGGGGCTGCGGTGGTTGTGGGGGGTTTGGTAGGGGCTGCGGTGGTTGGGGTGGGGTTGGGTGGGGGGTTAAGGGGGTGGGTGGGGGCCGGGTGGGTTAGAGAGAGAGTTAGGGTTTACTTAGGGTTAGGGGGCTAGGGGTTGGGTTAGGGAGAGATAGAGTTAGGGTGTTTAGGGTTTACTTAGGGTTTAGTAAGGTTTAATTAGATTTAATTAGGGTTTTTTAGGTTAATTAGTTAATTAGTTAACGGTGCACTAACGTCCGTTAGCCAAAAAGGCATTTTGGGTATTTTTTTTAAAAGTCAGGGGTATCCGGTGAATTTTTTCATAGGTCAAGGGTATCTGGTGAATTTTGAAAAAAGTGGGGGTATTTGGTGAATAAATTTATTTGTCAGGGGTATTTGGTGAAAAAACCGTTGTTTTATAATAACTAAGCAAACCCAAATATTGTTTGATGTGTGTATAAATTGTTTTGCAGTGAGTAAACTGGATGGATCTTCCAAGCACGTATAAGATACCATTTCCTATAAGTAATTTACGACCCACTATGATCAACGAGTTCACGGTAGTACCTATGAGATACGAAGAACAAAACAATAGGATTCAAGTTCTATTCCTACAAGTGTGCGTATGTTGAATTGTCTCACAAACACATGAAGAATTCTTTTTTTTTTTTTTGATGGAACACATGAAGAATTCTAAGAATAACTTCTCTAAGCAAGTATGATAATCATTTGATATAATTCTCTGATATGATATACCCCTCCTAATAGTATAGAGAAATTAATACTAAGGAAAAATGCCAATGTTATTTCGCACCAAAAGACACCAGAAACGCGATTTTTGGCAAAGATGCTGGAGCACCGTCATAAGTGGCACGGGTTCCCAAAGTATATGTAAGGGCGTCAAAGGTGCGGGAGCACCAAATGTTTTGCGTTTTTCCTACCGACATTTTGGTTCGGGAGCAGCTAACAAAATACGGAAAACTTTATACAATCCTCTAAGTCTTATTCCATGCATGTTACACTCAAACCGTCAAACGCCATAACTTCCTAGTGTAACATCATATGAACATTTAACAAACACATTTAACTATAATTGTTCCAACAAGTACAACACGACGTAACCCGAATCACCCAATTATAAGTTGGACCCCAAATATGTCCGAGTAATGGAGTAACGTAGATGTTGGCATGTTGCTTTCTTTTGTAATTGACTCTTAAAGCGTACTACAAAACATCCAAAATACATTGCATACAGACCACTCACAAAATCCAAGAAAGATAGTAACTCGTTTCTCAAATTCATGTTGATCCACAGATTTTGGTTCTAAAACTTGCAATTTCAACAAAATCTATCAACCTCTGCTAACCAAGGTTTAAAAAAACACATGAAATGAACATACCTTGGTGTTGTAACTTGGGGAAACTGTATTACTTTTAACAAGGCACACTTTATCATTCTAACATCTTAGCAATCTCAAATTCACTAGTACAATTTCAAGCTTAATACACTGAATCTTGGGATTTTGATTTTAAGAGCATAAAAAGATGGAAATCTTGATTCGTTTATTAACCTTATATTGTAATTAAAGTCAGAAAAGTTAATTTAATATGTGGTGTTGATTAAACGAAATCTACCATAATTAATATTTGGTTTAGGTGAGAGCAGGAAATTTGTGCATTTGTAAATGAGATCATTACAAGATCAATGTGCATCCATACCAGTAGACAGTTAGTAGGCACATATACTAACAAATTAAATCTTCATTTTTGTCGATCATATTATATACACCTTATTTGGTTATTGCTATCTGATATAACGGTAGTTGCGTGATCAAATCATTAACGAATCAGAGCAACCATACCGATGATGATATGAACTTCAGCATTTAGCAACCGAGTAAAATTGAATCAATCTTTGGGACATTAAATCAAGATGACTAAAGTACTTTTCTTTTTCTTATATTATGGAATAATTATTCTAGTGTGACTTTTACGTCAGCAAGCACATAACTTTAACTATTAAGGGATGTTTGATAAATGGTTTTGCGTTTTTTGGTTTTTAGTTTTTTATTGTGGTCAAACATCCAAAATTAGTGTCGGTTAATGAGACGTTTGACATTTGGTTGTTGGTTATTGGTTGTTTTACTTGGCTGGTTTGATATACTATTAGTTCTTTGACTATTGATGGTTTAGATGTGTTTGGTAAAATAACCTGTTTTATGCAAATATAACGCTTAAAGGTGATACATCTTTTACTTTTTGGGAAGCAAAACTAAAAGGCATTAGCAGAAAACTAATAAGGCTTGTTTTTTTTTTTTGGCTGAAAAAGCGGGCTCTTTAATTGCTCCAAACTCCAAAGAGGCAACAACCATTTAATAAATACTTTTTGGCTGAAAAGCTTTGCGCCTAATTAATCATTTAAAATAGGACTTTCTAAAGTATATATGGAGTAAGAGTTCCTTAACACAAACCTAAATAGATATTACTTGATAAACTAATTAATGTCATTAAGATCTACAATAGTTCGTTGTTATTAGTTTTGGACTTTTGGTTGTTTGATTTGGAATTTGCAATAAAAAATATGTTGGCTTATGATTAGCAAATCGAGTAGAAGCAGCAAAGCTATGATGATTTGAGGTTGTTCTCAATTGAGACCACCCAACAACATGTCATGTGGAAAATCCTTTTACTACAACTGATTAGAGAAACTATTTTACCAAATCTTTGAACCCAGATAAAATATTATTATTTAACTAGTTATTCTTAGTTAGTTATATCCAAAATCTCTGGCAATTATATTAAAATATATTTGTGATTATTCTTTTATTATTTGTTTTTGTTTTGGTTTAAGTTGGTAATCAGTCATGTGCTGCTTAGTCAAGCTACGGTCTTGATGGGAGTCTGAGTTGGATTAAGGATTTGAGGTGATCGGATAATATATATGAGGTCGGCCATTTTTACCACCACATTCTTATAAGTTAATTAATTCATCTTTTCAAAATAGTAAAGATTTAGTGCTATGTGAGAAACACTACATATCTTCTTTGTTTACAGTATCTCAGAATCTGCATGATCATTATGTATGTACAGAGAGATAGGAATCTATCTTCTTTCTAATTTTGTCATTGAAAGGTCAAAGTAAATTTGCATTAATTACTCAAAAAAAAAAAAATGTTAGGAGAAAATAATAAGGGTTTTTCTAGTGCTTATGTTTTATAAAATTCTACGTAGTACTTGATCTTTTTAAATTTTCCACATTATACCCCTAAATTTTTTAAATATTACACAAAATACCCTTATACAAAATACCAAACAGTAGATTCCTACCATGTGGGTATAGAGTAAGATTTACTTGTTAGTTGACTGAGGTTTGGGGTATGATCGTGATAAACTGAAGGATGAGCGAGTTGGGTTTGGGCTATGATCCTGAGAAAAATTGAAGGATGAATGGGGTTCGGGGTAGGATTTTTTATTAGTAAAGGTATTTTGTGTGACATTTAGAAAGTTTAGTGGTACAATGTGGACAATTAACAAAGCCGGATACAACATAATTTTTTTGGGAAAACATAGGGGCACTATGTAGAAAAACCCAAATAATAATTTATTAGTTCTTTTATAAGTACAGGAACTATCAAATGGAGAAAGTACAAAAGTATGAGTGAAAAACTGAAAAGGTGGAGAGAGAAATAAAAAAGTGGGTTAAAATATTAAAAACGGTTTTTTCACCATATACCCCTGACTAATTTTTTTTTTGCACCGTATACCCTTGCAAGTTTCCAAATTCACCATATACCCCTCACGTTTCAAAAAAATACATCAACATGCCCTTATGATTAACGGTGTTAGACTTCTGTTAGTCATTAGACCCTAATCTTCCCTTTAATCCTAATTAAATAACTTAAACCCTAAATAACCCTCGACCCTAAACCTAACTAACCAAAAAACCTAACCCTAAAAGCCCACCAATCCTACCCACCCCCTGACCCACCACCCACGGCCCACCATCCCCAACCCACGCCCCACCACCCCCACCCCAACAACTCCAGCCCGCCGCCCCTCCCCCTCCCCACCACCCCCGACCTTCCGCACCTCCCCCTCTCCACCACGCCCGGCCTGCCGCGCCTCCGCCTTCCCACCACCCAGCCTGCCGCACCTCCCCCTCCCCACCACGTCCAGCCTGCCGCGCCTCCCCCTTCCCACCACCCCAACCCGCATCCCCTCTCCCCTTCGAATCTCGCAGAACCCTCCCTTTCGAAAAACCGAGGACCGACGAAACAGAGGCGAGACCCCTCCCCTTCGAAAAACATAGGACCGGCGAAACAGAGGAGAGTGAGGCGTGCATTTTTCCGACAAAAAACAAAGGAGAGAGAGAGCGTTCCAAGCGAAACAAAGGAGAGTGAGGCATGCGTTTTTTCGGCGAAAACGGAGGGGAGAGAGAGAGCGTGCGTTTTCGGGCGAAAAACGGAGGAGAGAGATAGAGCGTGTGTTTTTCCGGTGAGGGTTTGTGCGTAGGGGTGGGGGGAAGGGGGAGGGGTGCTGGGGGGTCGAGGAAGGGAGGGCTTCGGTGGGGAGTGGGGAAGGGGGGGCAGACGGACCAGCAGTGGTGGTGGGGGTAGGGTGGGGAAGGGAGGGCTTTGGTGGGGGAAGGGGCCGGGGGCAGCAGTGGTGGTGTGTAATCCCCCATAATTTTAAAGGATTTTATAAATATATATTATCATTTATATATTTATATTTTAGTTCAAATGATTTTTATTATTAAAGTAGGTTGACTATTTTTGAAAGTCAAATGAAATTATTTTAAGGATTTAAGGAAATTGAAAATATTTTAATTAATCATGCTTTGAAAAAGGTTTGAAATATGAATTTGATTTAGAAAAGAAGTCTAATGGACTTGAGGAACCCAAATTCTAAGTAGATTAGGAAAGAGGAGTTATATTGATACTAGGAGTCCTCATTCATCAATCCTAGTTATCATCGAATCCTATTTAAACTTAAATTCCTTTTCCTAAGCCCAAAAGGAAACCCTAAATTTATAAATACCCTAAGCCCAATTATTTTACCCTACACAAATTATTTTCCTCACTCATTCTCTCAAAAATTTCGGCCCTCTCTCCCTCCTCTTCCACGTGATTTTTCTTTTCTTCTTCCTCTCAAGTTTTTGTTTCTTCTTCTTCAAGTAACGCTTTCTTCTTCGCTAAGAAACGTCACCGCCGCGCCGTTGACCACCGTGAACCGCCGCTGCTGCCACCAATACCTTCCTTGGCCGGCGCATCCTCCTTTGTATCTTGAGTTGGTTTAATTCTTTCCTTTTCCTCAAGTTTTCCATTAAAGACTATATTTTTATGCTTTATTTTAATGTTAATCATGATTATCAATATTAATTTACTGTTTTAATGAGTAATCTTGATTAATATATATATTATATTATAAGAATAAAAATTCAGATTTGTTTATTATTGTTAGATTTAAGTTTTAATAATTAAAGCATGGATTTTTAGGGTGTTAATGATTAGAAAACCATAGTAGCATATTATACACTATGAGATTAATTTAATTGATGATTTTAAACATGTTTAAGAGGGTTTAAAGAAGGTTTTATGATTTTATAAGTTGCTGGAATTTCAGAAAGTGTTTTATTTAGGGAGTTTTAAGAATTTTAATTACTAGTATGGTAGCACTATGCTAGGAATTAAAAGTAATGGAAGTTTTGATAGTAAAATCAACTTTTGAATATGTTTAAAGGGGTTTTTAAATATTTTAAAGTTGCTGTCTTTTTATTTAAAAGTATTGATTTGAGTTATGTTTGATTTCTAGGCGGAGAGTATTCCGTAGGAGACTTTTAAAGGTTTAAAAGTGGCCAGTCGACTAGTTTACACAAGGTACGTACATACCTATGTGATGATTGAGATAGTATCATGATTTTATAAAGGAGAATTATATAGTATCATGTATAGGAACTATGTTGAGTTCGTGTATGATATTTATTATGATGGATTTTGCATGTTTTATGCCTGTGTGCAAGCATGTTGATTTTAATATTTGATTATGAGTAGAATATCATGTTTGTATGGAATATTGATGCAAGCATGTTAATTGGATTGGGAACTTTATTTATTAATTCACATGGGGGAATTAATATATTTATTAGTATTGGATCATGTTTGATCGTTGTTCCCTTTTTGTATTTCACTACTTTATGAGGACTGGGCCTTATTTGGTAAGTTGACAAGTTATGCCTTTGAAAGGTAAGATTGATTGTTGGCTAGGTTCAACAAAGTAAGAAAGGTTGGAATTAAAGAAAGTAATCTTGGATTGTAAGTTGTGTGATCACTTATTTAATCTTAAGATAAAAGAAGTTTAATTGTGAATGTTAAATTATATTATGTGTTGCTTGTATGTGTGTCATAACAAGTAATAAATTGTAAATCACGTAAAGTGTAACTTGGATAGTAATAAACTTTAGACTTGTGCACGTCTGAAGTTGGACAATCAGGAGTTGGGGTACATGGTGAGCGGGCCATGGCTTTTTCTGGGAATTGGATTGATCACCATTCCTCTTTTTATTTAAAGGTTCCTCGATATCGTAGGTCATTATGGAATACGGAGTCGCGCCCGTATTTCGTCTTCCTAGGTGAAGACTGGTTTTTAGTTAGACAACTCGGTCCAATAACTATTCCATTTAATATAATAAAAGTTGATTAAAGTTTAGTTCAAGTAGAAGTTATCTCGCGAGAATGTTGTATTGTTGTATTATTATTTAACTCGTTATTATTCCTTAGTATCATGATTAGGATTGTTTTATGTATTGATATGTAGTACTCAGCTTTGCTGATTACGTGCTTTGTTGTGTGTGTTGATCATGGCTTTGCCTTATTGATCCTGTGATGACCCAAATTTTGGTGAGCAGATTCTCTAAAGCATTGACATTTACAGGTTCGCAGATGTAGCATCATTGGGAATCTGGGAATGGAGAGCTTGTGAAAATCTAGTTTTGTTATCTTGTTCTGCATTAGTCAGATAATGTTATTATTAAGTTGGTTGATAGACTTTCATAAAGTGGTTGTTTTTGAAGTACTTAAATTATTATTTACAAAGTTTAGTTGATGTTTTCCGCTGCAAAATTCTGAATAAGCCGATACGTTATCACACGGGCGATAATACTTGGGTAATTCTCTAGGTTTTGTATTATAAATGTCTTTCTGGAAAAAGAGAATTATCGGGGTGTTACAAAGTGGTATCTGGGAGCTTTAGGTTATTTTCAAAATTTTTAGGCGCCTAATTAACTTACTAGTTATTTGAATAAACTCTTAGAATTGCTCCTACTTATTCGTTATAGGAATATATATATATATATTTTTTTTAAGAGGACCGAAAAATATTTTTTTTTGAAAAAGGGGTCCGAAATTTTTTTAGGGGCCAAATTATTTTTTTAGAGCCGAATTTTTTTTAAGGGTGGAAATTATTTTTCGAATTATGATGGTTTGAAATTTTTTTTTTTAGGATAGCCGAAATTTTTTTATTAGAGTCGAAATTTTTTTTTTTTCTTTCGAATTTTATAAGTCCGAATTTTTTTTATTAGTCGAATTTTTTTTAGTTAGTTCGACACTTAATTATTATTATATTATAAGGAGTGTCTGCATTATTTTTTATTGCCTTTAAAGTTTTACTTGTTGCATTGTGAGAATGGGTAGTATAGGAAGGGCATATAGGATAGCAATATTATATGTCTGCATTGAATAGTCAGTTCAGTATGTTAATATTTTTCTTCCCTGCTAACTATTCATGATTATTTTTCTTCCCTGCAACTGTTTATATATTTCTTCCCTGCTGATTGTTATATTTTGTGCCTATGATGTTGATGGTATATTTATTGTTATCGTTGGGAATTACGTACAGGGAGAGCACTAAAAAAAAAAAAAAATGTTATTGAATATATTTATTTGTTGTAGATCATTAATCATGTCTGCCAGATTAGGAAGCTATTATAACCCCATTGTTCTGAGTGACGATGAAAGTGATGAGGACATTGCACCTATTGATAATGAATATACCGGTTTCGAGTGGGTTATGCGTAAAATATTAAGGTCGGGAGCGCATACGGTGATGATGAGCTTATTATGGAGTACGACCGTGCTAGGGGTCAAACCGAAAGGGACATTTACTATGCATCATTCAGGGTTGAAACCGATTCGGAGTCGAGGGATGAAGAGCCTCAACCTTCGAGGAGATCTAAACGACAAAGGAGATATGTCGAGTATTATGATGAGGACATAGATGAGTCTGAAGATGAGATCTTCGTACCTGGGCTATACATAGAAACTGAGGACAAAAATGATAATGTGATACCTTAGGTTACTATTTATTTTTTTTATTTATTATTCTTCTTAGCAATAGAGGAAATAATATTATATTCAGTTGGTTAGTCGACCAACAGTGATAGTATAGTTTTATTTTTTTTACAATCATGATTCCTTTTAGGAAGGTATAATATTATAGCAACAATTATTTCATTTAAATACCCGTTATGGAAGAATAAAAGTTAGTACTTAATTATATGAGTGAGTAAAAATTTATTCTGGGCACGTAATGGGATGATTTTTTTTTATTTTCATTAGGCAATTATATTCTTGCTTGCTTGCTTCTATCTGCATGTTGATGTGAATATATTTTACATGAATGATTATGTGATCATTAGAGAACATTTCATATCGAACTTGGAACTAGTTGAGAAATTGTCTGTTGATGCGATCTTTAATGGTCAAATCAAATGTTGCCTTCCTAGATGGAAATGTGAGTTATGCTGGAACCTAAAGTAGAGTTATATTACTTACAGGTCCCGAAGTAGAATGGCTAACAACAACGATCTAGGCTGCTTGCTATTCGCCTCTTGGCGGAGAAATTGACTCAGGGAGAGAGTTGAGCGTCCCGAGAGCTCGGGGATATGTTCGAAAGGCTAGCTAAGGTTAAGCCACCATACTATAAGGGGCAAGCTGACCCTACCTTCCTAGAAAACTGGATTAGGGAGTTCGAGAAACTTTTCGAGGTTGTAAACTGCCCTGAAAATTTGAGAGTGGGTCAGGCTGTGTTGTACCTTAAGGATGAGGCTGATTTATGGTGGAGGGAGAATGGAGTTAGACTGAGTGCTATAGAAGGGTTCAATTGGGAGGCTTTTGTGACCTGCCTTGAGGGGGAAGTTTTACCCCGCATTTATGAGGAAGCGAAGGCCCAGGAATTCATTAATCTTAGGATGGGTAGTATGACCATTTCCGAGTATTACGAGTAAATTCATAGCACTCGTCGAGGTTTGCACCCGAGGTTGTAGCTACTGCAGAGTTGAAGGCTCGAGATTTGAGCAGGGGTTGACTCGATGAGATACAACCGGGATTAGGAGGGGAGACCTTTACATCCCTAGATATCGTGTATGGGAGAGCCGCCCATATTTATGGACTCCAATCGAGGCGGGATAAAAAGAATCCGGTGGTAGGTGAGAAGAGGAAGGACTTTAATGCTGGGGGAAACCAGGGGAATTTCAAGAAGAATAGGAATGGTAATGGGAATTTCCAAGGAAACAGCAACCAGGATAACCGCAATAGGGGTCGAGCCGAAAGAGTGTATCACCGCAAAAAGTGTAGCAACAACCACCCCGGTAGAGACCGTAAGGGGGAACCGGCTTATTTGTAACTACTGCCGAAGAAGGGCCATAGGGAGTATGAGTGCTTTGCTAAGCAAAAGAAGGAGCAAAATGGCAATGGGGGTAGTAACCAAGCGAGGTCCGGATTCAACCAGCCAGGAAATCGGGGTTCGAAGCTGCAGGGGGCACGAGAACAATCAAGGAAGCTATAACAAGCCTCGTCGGTGAGAACAACCGGAACAAGGCTCCGGGAAAGCCGTTCGTGATGAGTCGCAACGAAGCCGAACGATCCGCCGATGTAGTGTCTCGGTACTTTTTCTATTAACACCGTGCTAGTTAAAGCATTATTTGATTCGGGGCGACTTATTCTTTTGTCTCGTCGTCTCTGTTATTAAAAGTCCGGGGTTAATAGATTTTGAAGTGATTAATTTGCTTTGTTAGTATACCTACTTGGTGAGACCATAAGGTGTACCAAGATGTTTAGAAACTTGCCTCTAAAGATAGGAGACTCGTGTTTTTCCTTCCGACTTGATAGAGTTTAATCCGGGAGACCTAGATGTAATTCTGGGGATGGATTGGCTAAGTTTATACAAGGCCAAGATAGATTGTGAAGTTCAGAAAGTAACTTTAAGGAACCCTTTGGGTAAGCTGACTTCGTATAGACGTTTTGGGAAATCCAAGAACTTTGGGGTCATCTCCGCAATGCAAGTGAAAAAGTTGATGAAGAAGGGATGTGAGCTATATTTCTGTAGTGTGCAAGATGTGGGTAAAGAGGTTGGGGTAAGTATTGAAGATGTTCCGATTGTGAATGAGTTCATGGATGTGTTCCCAAGTGAGATTTCAGGTATGCCACCTGCGAGAGCTGTTGAGTTCACCATAGACTTAGTTCCTGGAACTGCTCCTATATCTAAGGCACCTTATAGAATGGCACCTCCGGAAATGAGTGAGTTGAAGGCGCAGTTGCAAGAATTGTTCGATAAGGGTTACATTAGACCTAGTGCATCACCTTGGGGAGCTCCTGTGTTATTTGTCAAGAAGAAAGATGGGAGTATGAGGTTGTGTATTGATTATAGGGAATTAAATAACGTAACCATCAAGAATAAGTATCCCTTGCCTAGGATAGACGACCTATTTGACCAATTAAATGGAGCGAGCGTGTTCTCGAAAATTGATTTGCGTTCGGGGTATCACCAGATTGAGAGTAGCCGACAAGGATATACCTAAGACTGCATTTAGGACTCGTTACGGTCATTATGAGTTCACCGTAATGCCTTTTGGGTTAACCAATGCACCCGCCATATTTATGGACTTAATGAATAGGATTTTCCATGAGTTCTTAGATAAATTTGTGGTCGTATTCATTGATGATATCCCGATCTATTCGAGGAACGAGAAGGAGCATGATGAGCATTTGAGGATCATATTGGAGACGCTTAGGAAGAATCAATTGTATGCCAAGTTCTCTAAGTGTGAGTTTCGGTTGGAGAAGGTAGCATTTTTGGGGTCACTATGTGTCTAAGGAAGGAGTCTCTGTAGATCCCGCTAAGATTCAAGCCGTGGAGTGAGTGGCCAACTCCGAAGAATGTGTCTCGATATCCGAAGTTTCTTAGGTCTAGCGGGTTATTACGGAAGATTTGTGAGAGATTTCTCGAAGATAGCAAGACCTATGACCAATTTGATGAAAAAAGAGTCAAAATTCGAATGGAGTGAGAAGTGCGAGGAAGCCTTTCAGATTTTGAAGGATCGTTTAACCTCCGCGCCTGTTTTGATCCTACCCGATGGGAATGAGGGATTTGAGGTATATAGTGATGCTTCGAAGAATGGTGCGGGATGTGTGTTACAACAGAATGGGAAGGTGATTGCGTATGCGTCGCGTCGCTTGAAACCTTATGAGGCTAATTACCCTACCCACGACCTAGAGTTAGCCGCCATTGTGTTTGCTTTGAAGATTTGGAGACACTACTTGTATGGAGTGACTTGCAAGATATTCACGAGACCATAAGAGCTTGAAGTACATCTTTACCCGTAAAGACCTTAATATGAGGCGAGAGGAGATGGCTAGAGTTGATAAAGGATTATGATTTAGACATCCAATACCATGAGGGGAAAGCAAATGTAGTCGCTGATGCACTGAGTAGGAAGTCGAGTCATAGCATGAACGCCTTGATAGTTCCTGAGGAGTTGTGTCGAGATATGCAAAGGCTTAGCCTAGAAATTTTAAATCCTGGGGAGATCGAGGCAAGATTGAGTGCTTTATCATTGGGATTGTCAATTCTAGACGAGATCAAAGAGGGTCAAGTTGGGGATGAGCACTTAGAGAAGATCAAGGAAAAGATGGGTCGAGGCAAGGAAAGTGATTTCCGGATTCATGATGATGGTAGTCCGAGGTTCAAGGGTAGGTGGTGTGTACCACAAAAGTGTGGCGAGATTAAGAGACGTCTTATGGATGAGGGTCATAATACGCCGTACTGCGTGCACCCCGGGGGGTGACAAGCCGTATAAGGACCTTAAGCGCATCTATTGGTGGCCAAACATGAAGCAAGAGGTAGCTGAGTATGTGTTTAAGTGCCTAACCTGCCAAAAGGTGAAGATAGATCACAAGCGACCCATGGGGAAAGTTCAACCATTAGAGGTTCCGGGATGGAAGTGGGATTCCATATCGATGGATTTTGTGACTGCTTTGCCTAGAACAAGGAGTGGAAATGATACTATTTGGGTTATTGTGGACCGTCTGACAAAGTCGGCCGTTTTCATACCGATCAAGGAGACATGGAAGAAGAAGCAACTAGCCAAGTCATATGTTAAGCATGTGGTGAGACCGCATGGAGTTCCAAAGGATATCATTTCGATCGGGACTCTAGATTCCTTTCGAAATTTTGGAAAAAGGTCCAATTAAATCTTGGGACAACATTGAAGATGAGTACGGACCTTTCACCCTCGCGACCGATGGTCGACCGAGAGGACTAACCGGACGATGGAGGATATGTTGAGAGCGTGTGCTATTGATTTTCAAGGTAGTTGGGAGGACCAATTAGACCTGATTGAGTTTTCGTATAACAATAGTTACCATGCGAGCATTAGGATGGCACCGTTTGAGGCCTTATATGGACGGAAATGTAGAAGCCCCATTTGTTGGAATGACTTTAGCGAAAATATAGTCTTGGGGACAGAGTTTATTGAGGAGACTGTTAAGAATGTCGATCGATTCGAGGCTAGAATTCAAGCTGCGCAAGATAGACATAAGAGTTATGCTGACTTGAAAAGACGCGAAGATGAGTTTGCTATAGGTGATAAAGTGTTCTTGAAAGTATCACCCACTAAAGGAGTCATGCGATTTGGGAAAAAGGGAAAGTTAAGTGCTAAATATGTAGGCCCATATGAGATTCCGGAGCGAATCGGGAAAGTTGCCTCTGATTGGCATTGCCAATGGAGTTTGAGAAGATGCATGATGTGTTCCATATTTCTCAACTTATGCGCTATATTCCCGATGAACGTCATGTCCTAGAGCCCGAACGAATTCGGATCGATAGTAGCCTCACATATGAGGAAAGGCCCGTCAGGATTCTCGACGGAAAAAGTGCGTAGTACACGCAATAAGGATGTCTACATCGTGAAAGTACTTTGGTCTAACCACGAATCCGAGGAGGCAACGTGGGAAGCCGAAGATGAGATGAAAAAGAAGTATCCAGATCTGTTCCTTGAGGTGAGTTACGAGGGCGTAACTCGTTTTTTTAAGGGGGGATAGAATGCGATAAATTTCGCGCTTTTTGTCTATTTTTATGAGATTTTTATGCATATGTATGCCTATGTTGAGTAATTTGCACATGTTAGTGCTAAAGAAGTAGACTCTCCGCATAAGAAAGCGTGTTCATAAGGAACACAAGTGTTTTAAGCTAGCAAAAGTGTGCACCAAGTGGCAAAATTCTTCGTAAACTTTTGAAAAGTTTAGTTCAAGTTTTGAAAGATATGTGAGTTTTCGTGTCAAGTTTCGGGACGAAACTTCTTTTAAGGGGGTAGACCGTAATCCCCCATAATTTTAAAGGATTTTATAAATATATTTTATCATTTATATATTTATATTTTAGTTCAAATGATTTTTATTATTAAAGTAGGTTGACTATTTTTGAAAGTCAAATGAAATTATTTTAAGGATTTAAGGAAATTGAAAATATTTTAATTAATCATGCTTTGAAAAAGGTTTGAAATATGAATTTGATTTAGAAAAGAAGTCTAATGGACTTGAGGAACCCAAATTCTAAGTAGATTAGGAAAGAGGAGTTATATTGATACTTGGGAGTCCTCATTCATCAATCCTAGTTATCATCGAATCCTATTTAAACTTAAATTCCTTTTTCCTAAGCCCAAAAGGAAACCCTAGCTATAAATACCCTAAGCCCAATTATTTTACCCTACACAAATTATTTTCCTCACTCATTCTCTCAAAAATTTCGGCCCTCTCTCCCTCCTCTTCCACGTGATTTTTCTTTTCTTCTTCCTCTCAAGTTTTTGTTTCTTCTTCTTCAAGTAACGCTTTCTTCTTCGCTAAGAAACGTCACCGCCGCCGCCGTTGACCACCGTGAACCGCCGCTGCTGCCACCAATACCTTCCTTGGCCGGCGCATCCTCCTTTGTATCTTGAGTTGGTTTAATTCTTTCCTTTTCCTCAAGTTTTCCATTAAAGACTATATTTTTATGCTTTATTTTAATGTTAATCATGATTATCAATATTAATTTACTGTTTTAATGAGTAATCTTGATTAATATATATATTATATTATAAGAATAAAAATTCAGATTTGTTTATTATTGTTAGATTTAAGTTTTAATAATTAAAGCATGGATTTTTAGGGTGTTAATGATTAGAAAACCATAGTAGCATATTATACACTATGAGATTAATTTAATTGATGATTTTAAACATGTTTAAGAGGGTTTAAAGAAGGTTTTATGATTTTATAAGTTGCTGGAATTTCAGAAAGTGATTTATTTAGGGAGTTTTAAGAATTTTAATTACTAGTATGGTAGCACTATGCTAGGAATTAAAAGTAATGGAAGTTTTGATAGTAAAATCAACTTTTGAATATGTTTAAAGGGGTTTTTAAATATTTTAAAGTTGCTGTCTTTTTATTTAAAAGTATTGATTTGAGTTATGTTTGATTTCTAGGCGGAGAGTATTCCGTAGGAGACTTTTAAAGGTTTAAAAGTGGTCAGTCGACTAGTTTACACAAGGTACGTACATACCTATGTGATGATTGAGATACTATCATGATTTTATAAAGGAGAATTATATAGTATCATGTATAGGAACTATGTTGAGTTCGTGTATGATATTTATTATGATGGATTTTGCATGTTTTATGCCTGTGTGCAAGCATGTTGATTTTAATATTTGATTATGAGTAGAATATCATGTTTGTATGGAATATTGATGCAAGCATGTTAATTGGATTGGGAACTTTATTTATTAATTCACATGGGGGAATTAATATATTTATTAGTATTGGATCATGTTTGATCGTTGTTCCCTTTTGTATTTCACTACTTTATGAGGACTCGTGGGCCTTATTTGGTAAGTTGACAAGTTATGCCTTTGAAAGGTAAGATTGATTGTTGGCTAGGTTCAACAAAGTAAGAAAGGTTGGAATTAAAGAAAGTAATCTTGGATTGTAAGTTGTGTGATCACTTATTTAATCCTAAGATAAAAGAAGTTTAATTGTGAATGTTAAATTATATTATGTGTTGCTTGTATGTGTGTCATAACAAGTAATAAATTGTAAATCACGTAAAGTGTAACTTGGATAGTAATAAACTTTAGACTTGTGCACGTCCGAAGTTGGACAATCGGGAGTCAGGGGTACATGGTGAGCGGGCCATGGCTTTTTCTCGGGAATTGGATTGATCACCATTCCTCTTTTTATTTAAAGGTTCCTCGATATCGTAGGTCATTATGGAATACGGAGTCGCGCCCGTATTTCGTCTTCCTAGGTGAAGACTCGGTTTTTAGTTAGACAACTCGGTCCAATAACTATTCCATTTAATATAATAAAAGTTGATTAAAGTTTAGTTCAAGTAGAAGTTATCTCGCAGAATGTTGTATTGTTGTATTATTATTTAACTCTTGTTATTATTCCTTAGTATCATGATTAGGATTGTTTTATGTATTGATATGTAGTACTCGGCTTTGCCGATTACGTGCTTTGTTGTGTGTGTTGATCATGGCTTTGCCTTATTGATCCCGTGATGACCCAAATTTTGGTGAGCGATTCTCTAAAGCATTGACATTTACGGGTTCGCAGATGTAGCATCATTGGGAATCTGGGAATGGAGAGCTTGTTAGTTTTGTTATCTTGTTCTGCATTAGTCAGATAATGTTATTATTAAGTTGGTTGATAGACTTTCATAAAGTGGTTGTTTTTGAAGTACTTAAATTATTATTTACAAAGTTTAGTTGATGTTTTCCGCTGTAAAATTCGAATAAGCCGATACGTTATCACACGGGCGATAATACTTGGGTAATTCTCTAGGTTTTGTATTATAAATGTCTTTCCCGGAAAAAGAGAATTATCGGGGTGTTACATGGTGGGGTGGGGTGGGGAAGGGAGGGCTTTGGTGGGGGGAAGGGGGCAGTGGTGGTGGGGTGGGGTGGGGTGGGGGGTGGGTGGTTAGGGTTAGGGTATTAGATTAGGGAGTTAGGGTTAGAGGGGATAGGGTTTAGGGTAGTTAATTAGGATTAGAGGGGGGATTTGGATTAATTACTAACGGAGTTAGACTTCCGTTAGTCATAAGGGTAGGTTGAGGTATTTTTTAAAACGTCAAGGGTATATGGTAAATTTGGAAACTCGAAAGGATATATGGTGCAAAAAAAAATTAGTCAGGGGTATATGGTGAAAAAACCGTATTAAAAAGTGAATGACATGGGTGGATAAAGAGGAGAAAGTAGATGGGACATGTTACCAAAAATTGAAAAAGCAACAGTGTGTAGATTAAAAAGAAACAAACCAAAAAAGAAAGTGTGTAGATTAAAAAGAAACGGAGAGAGTACTTGGGTTTTTCTACGTTATACCCTTGTACTTTAATTTCTACGTTGTACTCCAACATTTTTAAGATTTCACATGGTATTCTTAAACTTACATTTTCTTTAATGCTCAATGCCTCTGCTGGTAAAATAAACACCATTAATTTTGTTTATTTCTTGTAATATAGTGGAAGTATTCTAACTTATCAATATTTACTCAAAGCTTCACCTATATAAGTTAATATAGTTCCACTAGATTACACAAAGTAAACGAAATTAATGACGCATAATAAGGAGTAGGGGTATTATTGTGCATTAAAAAAGATAAAGTTGAGGGTACTATGTAGAATTTTAAAAAGGTTGAGTTAACGGCCCCATCTGTGGGCCTGACTCTGATACCATGTTAAATATGAGCCTGGGCCGCGCCCATCAGAGAGAGTCCACCATATAGAAACCATATGGCAATAAGGGGAGTATCCCTTTGCATTGTAAAGTGAACTCATCTATCTTTGTTTATCACAATCACATGTGTTGTGCACTATATATCATAGATTCAACAAAAATCCTAAAGACTTTAGTGTCTTCATCTAAAATTTTCAAGAATATTTTTATCCTACCACCCCATAATTGTTAAAATTGTAAAAGAATTGAAAAGTAAATAAATTGAATATTTCTAGAGACTAGAGAGTATGCTCACCGAGCTAGATGGCAATTGACAGCTGAAAGTGCATGTGTAAGCTTGTAATTTTTTTTTGAAAGTTCAGTTATTAATTTAATATAAAAAGCGCTTAAATTACTATTTACCAAGAATAGAAAAAAATAACAATGTATTTGAGTCCGTAAAAAAGTAAGTGTAACATTTTGTAAAGAAGAAGGGCCTTCCACCTATGTCACGGTCCCGGTCTAAAACTACACATCCCTAAAGAAAGCAGTATTGAACAGCTCATTTAAGACAATAAAATACACAATGAACTCATTTAGTCCATCAACATAATTTATTTCAAACAAAAACACATTTATAAAATTTGGTTCAAAGCTAACATTAGTTCTTTGTCTTTTGCTCCTCTTAAATTAGATTTGGTTCAAAACACATCCTAAGATAAGAATCTTTTATTCAGACAATTTACAAAATTCTTTTCTTATTAATTATCTACTTTATATTACACAAACTGACATATATCACTGCGCTTCATAGCTCTTATTTATCAATAACATCTATGTCAATAATGCATGATATAAGGTCAAGAATAGCTCGCTTGATTAGGAGATTCTAGACCTTCATAGTCCTAGATCTTTTCTTAACCCATGCATACGTGGCACAACTTCTTACGCACCTCTACGAGTTCACAAGACACAATACATGCATGTAGGCTCCATAATTGTGAAGCTTCATCAAAGACTATAGTTCAGTAGCTTTCTAATTTCATAATTGCTCTTCCCCTTTGAAGCATCTAGTTCTTTTGTATTATAACAACACGAACTCCCATCGGAAGTTAAGACGAGTCTTCATCACTCTTTCTGTCTTTCATACCCAAATAGTATACTCTAATAAGTGAGAACGTTATATGAATTGGAGTTGGCTCAAGTGGTGAGCTTTCCCATCTTCCCTAGCAAAGTCTAAGTTCAATTTCTACCTCAAGCATTTGCTTGGGATTTAGGGTGGGAGGGGGGGATTGGGGGTGTTTGGCTTGTAACGGGCCTCTGGGTGGGCCCTGTGCGAGGGCAGCCCATAAGATTTATTTTTACCTTAAAAGAAAAGTGAGAACACAATTAATAATATTTTGATTACGATTATAGATAGGCAAATCTTTAATAGAGAATGTGCAACTCCAAAAATTTTGAACTTTGTAGTTTGTAATGCTAGATAAATTTAACACTTAGGACATGTTTGCATAGCAATTAGTTGCTCTACTAATTGTTAGCTCACAAACTATGAACTAATGATTGGTTAATTAAGAGCGATTATCATTATATTAGACATGTTGACCATACTTACGGATTAAGGTGTATATATTTAATAATATATTCAAATTTTGTAGAAAATAAAGAATACAAACTTTCTTTTTTTGGTGAAAAATGAATGCAAACTTTGATAAAGGGTATCTAAGGGTAATAATAAAGTATGAGATGATACCTCTAACTATTCAAATCTAGTTTCAGTATCACTTTGAAGTATGTGGAAAGTGAAAACTTACATATAGTTATTTAACACCCAAATAAAAACTCTAACCCCTACCTAATGATTCTCTTACTAAAAATAAACCAAACACGTTGTTATAGATGTAGGGAACAGAACAATTGCATATTTGAATTTATTCCCTCAATCCCATAATATTTCCTATATTGCCTTTTTCACAATTTTCCTGACACATTTTTCACTATAAATATTTTTAATTACACATTTGAAGAAAGTTTAAGATTTTGGGATGGAAAGAGTACTAAATTATTGGCTTAGCGTTCAAATGACTGAAGTTAACAAAAGATCAACATTTGGCTTAAATGGGTTTAAAATGTTGTTTATTCTTGTTTATGACATCTGATTATCTTCATCATTTTCTTTCACGTTCTTCCTCTTCTCATTTTGAATTTCATCTCACATTAACAAATTAATTAACTAAAAAACTAATTAGTGATTGCTTTAGGTTAATGTCAATATTAATGACTTAACCAGTTCAAATCTCAGTCCAAATGTAGTGTCCAATACTGTCTACAAGATTAGAACATCAATACTAAAATAATAAGGTAAGGTAAAAATAAAACCCTGACGAATTCCATTTTCTGGTGAGATTGCATAAACAAAATGGATATTATTCTTCATAATCCATAGTTCTACATAGTATATACTCCCATCTTCCATCTAATTAATGACTTACCATAATAATTTACCTCTAACAGCCCATTGTTTGTTTGGCCGTGTATGAATAAAAAACCTCAATAATACGGAGTACTGTATAGTAGTGCTGTAACCATGGTGTCTGTGACGTGTGTTGGGACTTGGGAGATGGGAGTTTATAAAATTTAGTGCCAATCCAACCAAACAAGCCCTTAACCCTCTTAATTATGATCTCATTGCCGGGTGTTTGTTCCCTTACAACTCCACCTTTGCTTAGTTTTTGTATAAACATCCCTCCTTTTCTTATGCCCCCCTTTGCTAACTTTGTAATCTTCCTTCCCCTAACTAGTCTATAATAATAATCTTAAATTTAAAAGATCTGATCCTTCCATTTCTTTATAAGGCACGCACAATATTTTAAATTATTAAATTTAGAGTCTTTGATCGTTTCGTTACTCTTGATATAAATAGATTAATGTTATAAGACAACAATAAAAAGATATATAATATTTTTTTACGATAAATTTAATAGTATAATTTTATCAATATTTATCAGTCAAGAAAATTATAACTTAAATCAGTGATCAAAGCAATATTTTGAAAAAATGGGCGTGCCTTATAAAAAGAAATGAGAAACATTTTCATTTAAATTCTATTTGGCTAGATTCTAGCTAGCTAAACATGAAATAGAAGAAGTATGACCGTATGAGCCTTACACAGTTACAAATATGTCCACATTGAGTTCATAAAAATGTCAGGTAATTAAAAACTAACCAAATAGCCAGCCTAACTCTTTTTTTTAACATTTCCCGATATTTCTACTACCAAGTTGTTAGTAATTTGCATTTAAAGTTCATGCCCACGTTCACTCCCCCTCCTTGAATATTACGTCTTTCTCCTTTTACAAATCCCACACTTTTCTCGATAATAGTCATGTTCACCTTCCCCTTAAATCACCCTTAAGTTTCTTGTCAACTTATAGCCATATGCCCATATATATATATACACCAACATTGTCTATTATTCTCTCATATTCTTAGTACTAGTACTTCTTCTTCACCTTGTAAGGTTCATCTTGTTCTTTCCTTAAAATTCTTTTGTACTCTATTCTTTTGTTTCTCTTTTCTTCTTCCAAGAAAAAAAAATTACTCATGGCTCAAATCCAGCAATTCAAGAGCATTCCCTATGTTCCTTCTAAGAGAAAGGGTAATGGGTTCACAAGGAAGTGTGCCTCTTTGGTTAAAGAGCAACGTGCTCGAGTTTACATTCTTAGAAGATGTGCTACGATGCTTCTTTGCTGGTACATCCAGGGCGATGAGTAAAGATCCCTCCATGTTATTAAATCGAGTTCTGATGAAATCCGGTGCATATCAGTTACTAGCTAAATATATACGTTACTATATATATACCTTTTTCTAGGGTACAACTATTCGGCTAGTGGTGCCTTTTCTCCCCTTTTTCGGTCACTCTCCCTTCGATTTTCACCTAGCAGGCCGGGTTTGATTGCTCAAACAGTAATGCAACCTCTTTTTATCAGCTTCACTTATTTCATCCAAAATTTTTGACCCACTTTGCAAAAATTGCATTGGGGTTTTTTCTTCTTTTTTTTTGGATGTTGATTTTTAAGAGAGATTTATGGGTGCATTACTGCTTTTTGGCGAACCAGCATTCATATGCTGATGAGGCTTCCAAAATTAAGCCTTGCTTTGCTCGGAGAATTGGAAATGAGATGGCAGAAAAGAGGGATATAATATATACTTACACTTATGTTGGATGTAACTTGTAAGAGCTTTATCCAAGGTACTAATATATAATGTATTTTGATCTGAGTCTAAAGTCCATGTTTCTGATACCTTATGTTATGAAATATATGAAGAAATGAAACTGAGCGGATATGTATTTCAGATTTCATAGCATATGTTAATAAAAACTTAAGACTCGTAATAAATAAAGTACTATTTAAATGTAATATATTTTGTCTCCATTTGATGCACTTCTACAATATTTTCCGCAAGTTGAGACCAAAGCTGCTACAGCTACTAATATGTTCAAGCATTTCCGACTTACTCTCTGTCAATTTCCTTCTAATCAGTAAATAAAGTTTTCAGGAGTGATATGCTGGTTTGCTCTGATTAGGTTGTAATATGGGTGTTTCTACCATTCTTTTTTGGTAATCAATTATATCTTTGAATTGCCGAAAAAAAAAAAATCATCATACTTGTTACTTAAATTGACTAGCCATTGCTTTTTAAGTTGAGTTCTGGTTGAGGAAGATGTGGTAGCTTAGTGACATACCATCCTGAATTTCATGGCGACGGCGTTGCCAGCTGACTTGTCCTATAGGCTAATAGCATAGTAAGGATTTGTTCTTGGGCCAATTATCTTATCTAATACCAAAAAATAAAAGTTAGTTCTTGTTAAGAAAAAGTTTGTCATCAAAATCATATCCACCTTTCCTTTAAACTTTGTTTTAGTGCACTTTTGTGTAATACAACTTCCAAGTTGCAATCAAGATACCAACTCACTACCAAGTAGTACTTGGTGAAGAGTTGGTGTAGTAGTCAGTATGAGTTTCAACTTGAACCTTAAAAAAGTACAATTTTTCGCCAACCACAGTTCTAAGGCGTGGGGATTCCCTTTATCTTTTTCTCCCACTCCTGATCGCATGGGCAGCAAAGTTGTATAAGTCTATAAGATATACCTACGGCCTATGGGAGGTTATGGTCCAATGTGGTCGTTCTCCTCAACACCTTAAAGAAAAAAATGCAATCAAAATATGACAGATGCAAAGGTGGTTGCTGATAACCCCAACTTTTATGTGAGTTATTTTTTATAAGGATTATTAAAGCCACAAGAAACAAATAGATATAGAGAGGTTTCCGGTTCGTATACAAGCTACCATATGTTGCTTAAGTTGGCTAGCAACATTGGTATTTTTTCAAGTCTTGTAATCAAGCATGGAGTAGTATTTATGGTACTCAGATGTGTTAAGTGTCCAACTTATTTTCAAGTCTTATTTTAGTGCACTTCTATACTTCATAATACAACTTGCAATTTGTAATCAAGATTACCAAGTGTCCAATCTGGCTATCTATGAAAATTTCAGGCCTAAGATAAAGCGTCAAATTATATACATACCCATGTCGAAGTGTTGAGAATCTGATTGAGGCACTTGAGGTAAAACGAAGAATCCGAATAACAATATTATTTGAGCGATAGGCGTGTGTTGCTCGAGTGTTCGAGTACTACTAACTATTATTAGGTCAGTCGAAATATATCCTCAATTAAACAATTTCCAACCCTCTCCATCAGACAAAAATGCAATTTGAGTCGTCAAAATTCAACTCAAGAATGTCATTCTGACTACAATCTGGAAAATTATCTCCTCAATGCAAAAAACTTAAACAAACTCAAAAGACAAGTGAGAGAGCTCAATAAGCTTTAATTCTAGCAAATTCTTCAATGTTTCTATTAAATTGGGGAAAAGAATTAACTTCTATGAGCTCCAAAACCTGACAATTAAAGCAATTTGAATGCAAATAATACAACATCATTCCAAATGTTCCGCTACATCTCAAATTCAATACAATTCGATAAACTGCAAAGGCAATTAGGGCAAAATTCGATCAATCAGGAACAAAAATCATTCCAATTAAGCTCAATCATGTCAACTAATAAGATTTCCAATTCCAATCAAAAATCACTGGGCGGGCCGCGGGTGCGTCGTCGTCGTGCGCCGCCGCCCGTCCAAAGATAAAATTTCTCCTACTCTCTTTTACACTAAACAAGTATAATGGAAGTAAGGGTCGTATCCACAGGGAAATGGGGACGAGTTTAGTATCCAGCGTGATTCGAAACCTAGATTAAGCTAAGGGCCGAGAAACCTAATAATAATAACAAAGGGGGGTTTCAAGTAGATTATAACTAAACTACAACTAACTAGCATATAAACAAAATGAGAAATCAATTATAGGAAGATCTTGAATCCGATTAACATGCACTTCAATTCATTATCGGTCATTGAACATCCACTCTATTCATTTCCATAATTATCTATTGTCGAGAAGTAATCTCGTATTCTCCTTATTCTTAGTTGAATAGCACGATCAGCGTGACTATAAAACCCTAACTAAAGGATAACCTAGTCCGATCTGCGTCTAAGTTCAATCCAATAGCAGCAATAAACACAGAGAACCAATAGACCTGCTAATGTCATACACGCGATAAACATTCAACAGTTTATTCAATTTCCCTAAGAAATAACCAAGATGATCAGCATCTAAATTACTCCCTAGTTTGCTACCAAATGATAAAAGAATAAAACAATCCGATTCTATTCTTAAATCTAGCATTAGATTAATCGCACAATCAAACTAGTAATATTCCTAGCATAATCATGCAAAAACCATTGAAAGCAAGCATAGAAATTAAACCATAATCAAAGGAAATAAATAAAGAAGAAAGATCTCACAATAATGCTTGAAGCTCCATATTAATCTCGTTCAAGAACGGTTCAAGCTACAATCGGCATAGCATAAGCCAATCCCATAATTGAAATCTACAAAGACTAAATTAGAAAATAAAAACTAAAAAGAGAAGACAACAAGAGAGGAGTGGAGTTTTGGAAACTCCATCCCCTTGTGGCTGCTGCCCCCTAGGTCTAAAAACAAACTTTAGTATTTATACTAAGGCTCAAAAGTTAGCCGTCATTTAAACCGACCTAGGGGTCGCGAGGTGCGATACAGGTCGCACCGTGCGATAAGCTACTGCCTTCGCAACGAGCTGAAGAATTGGCGAAACCACGCAGGTCGCACCGTGCGAGAATCCTCGCGAGGTGCGAGCAGGAGGTCGCGAGGTGCGACCATTCTCGCGAGGTGCGAGCTGGGCTTGCCTGCTGCTGAGCGCTGGGCCAGCGCTGCTGGACGAGCGAGGCTGCTGGGCGCTTGGACGAGCGCTGGGCGTGCGTTGGCTTGGTGCGATGGGCGTGCGATGGGGTCAGTATGGGCGAGGCCTGCTGGGCGGGCTCGACGATGCCGCTTGGTTGTGCTCGACGATGATGCCGGGCCGTGCTCGACGATGATGTTTGGCCGCCGAGCGATGCTTCGAGCTTGGCTTGGCGAGCTTGTGGCTTGTGATGCTCGGCTCAAATGCATTTTACCTTGGAAGCTCGGAATGCATGACATTAACACAACTTATATCGCAAAACTCCGAACTTCCGCTAAGGATGATTTATATGCAAACCTTAATAATTACGAACAAATCCCTTAGCAATATGCACCTAAAATACCACAAGAACATCGTATAACTTGAGCGCATCAAATACCCCCACACTTGAACTTTACTCGACCTCGAGTAAACTCAAAATGAGGATCACCAAATAAATCATCACCCAAGCTATCGAAACCAACCTACACTCCCCATCAACTACATCATCATCATCACATCTTAACAACATACGCTCAAAACCTAAACGTAAGGGATGATGATTCCCCCACACTTAGATTCAAGCTCACCCGAAATATACAAAGACGCGACAACAATAATAACCAAGAACGCCAACAAGTTTAACCAACAACACCAACGAGAATCAAAATGCCAGCTCACGACACACTAAAGTATCAGCTCTCCCAAACCTCAAAATATGACCTACTACTACAACAACTAACTTAAAATAGCAAGCCATGGAACAAAGACAAAAAGGGATAAATTCCATGCTTACTCCCAAAAACAATCAACCAAAAGAATGCGAAAGCCAAAATAAATAGATCTTCACAAAACAAAGGATGAATTCACTAACCCAACCCGAAAACGCTTTCAACCTTATGACACCATCTCCGGCAAATGAGTTTTCAAAATTCAAAATTCTCTCTTTCATCTCTCATTTTGCCTAGGAGCCCTTTCGGGTTTTCATCCTAGCTTCTCACATTTTTTTTTCATCTCACCATCTTACCCGCTCAATATAAGCCACTTTTTTGCATAAGTTGCCCTTTCGGGTTTTCAACCTATCCGGGCCCCCATTTTTGCTCGAGTCGCCCACCCTTGTGGGTTTTCAACTCGGCGGGTTTCATTTCATCACTTTTTTTTTTTTTTTTTTTTTTTTTATTTTTTTTTATTTTATTTTTTTTTTTTTCATTTTCATTTTTTTTTTTTTTAAATTGAAAGTAATATACACAACATAGATACATGAGAATGAGAATACCCTCCCCCCTACTTAAACTACACATTGTCCTCAATGTGTCGACAATTAGAAGCAAAAGTAAACTGAAAATGGGGGGAGAGAATCGAAAATCGGGTAAATCGAAGATCGAATGCTCAAAACTCATGACCAAACAATCCGTCAAACTCAAATTTCTTAACAACACCAACTCAAATCTCATAAATCAACTCACAACCCTCTCCCTCGAATCACTCAAACAAATGACAAGCTCAAAAGTTTTGAATTTGTGAGATTTGCACCTAGCTTAAGAGATCGAAAAGATACATTAACAATCTCAATCCTCTAGTGTACCAACTCCTAGCTATTGAAGTCCTCCCAACGGATTTTCTTTTGTGGATTTTGGTTCCAAGTGGATGAAGATTGGTTGTGGATCTTTTTAGTGGGTGGGTGGTGGGTGAAAGAAAATTTGTTGTGGTGGTGGAAATTTGATGAAAAATAAAGAGAAAGAAAGAAAATAAAGGGGTCTCGGGTTGCCTCCCGAGAAGCGCTGTTGTTTAAAGTCGTGAGCTCGACTTAATACCTTAAGCTTAATCATTGGGTTGTGCTCCATGTGTGACAATGGTGGTTCTATGTCAATTTCCACTTCAAGTACCTGCAAAATTGATTGAGAAGAACTCTTGCAATGCATCGTTAATACCTAGCTTACTACAACATGGTTGAGCATATAACATCTGATTATATCCCAAACCTAGCATTAAGGCAACAACAAACATCAACTAGTAGTACTCCTAGCTAATCCAAGTCATGACCATTAATATCAATAATTAAAGCTAGACAATAACCAAACAATAAGCCGTCAAAAGCTTCAATCAATCATTCCCAAGATAGTTTAAGCAACAAGTTCCATGCTTCTTGTCCAAAATACGAAAGTGAAATACATAGAGCTCAATGGAAGATGAAAACTAGAAACTCAAACAAAAAGGGAATTCTTTATATGAGTGGCCAATCAAAAACAAAGAGCACAAACAATACCATCCAAAAATCACTCTAAATAAAAACAAGTAACTCCGTTTCCCCGGCAACGGCGCCAAAATTTGGGCGGGCCGCGGGTGCGTCGTCGTCGTGCGCCGCCGCCCGTCCAAAGATAAAATTTCTCCTACTCTCTTTTACACTAAACAAGTATAATGGAAGTAAGGGTCGTATCCACAGGGAAATGGGGACGAGTTTAGTATCCAGCGTGATTCGAAACCTAGATTAAGCTAAGGGCCGAGAAACCTAATAATAATAACAAAGGGGGGTTTCAAGTAGATTATAACTAAACTACAACTAACTAGCATATAAACAAAATGAGAAATCAATTATAGGAAGATCTTGAATCCGATTAACATGCACTTCAATTCATTATCGGTCATTGAACATCCACTCTATTCATTTCCATAATTATCTATTGTCGAGAAGTAATCTCGTATTCTCCTTATTCTTAGTTGAATAGCACGATCAGCGTGACTATAAAACCCTAACTAAAGGATAACCTAGTCCGATCTGCGTCTAAGTTCAATCCAATAGCAGCAATAAACACAGAGAACCAATAGACCTGCTAATGTCATACACGCGATAAACATTCAACAGTTTATTCAATTTCCCTAAGAAATAACCAAGATGATCAGCATCTAAATTACTCCCTAGTTTGCTACCAAATGATAAAAGAATAAAACAATCCGATTCTATTCTTAAATCTAGCATTAGATTAATCGCACAATCAAACTAGTAATATTCCTAGCATAATCATGCAAAAACCATTGAAAGCAAGCATAGAAATTAAACCATAATCAAAGGAAATAAATAAAGAAGAAAGATCTCACAATAATGCTTGAAGCTCCATATTAATCTCGTTCAAGAACGGTTCAAGCTACAATCGGCATAGCATAAGCCAATCCCATAATTGAAATCTACAAAGACTAAATTAGAAAATAAAAACTAAAAAGAGAAGACAACAAGAGAGGAGTGGAGTTTTGGAAACTCCATCCCCTTGTGGCGCTCGCCCCTAGGTCTAAAAACAAACTTTAGTATTTATACTAAGGCTCAAAAGTTAGCCGTCATTTAAACCGACCTAGGGGTCGCGAGGTGCGATACGAGTCGCACCGTGCGATAAGCTACCGCCTTCGCAACGAGCCGAAGAATTGGCGAAACCACGCGGGTCGCACCGTGCGAGAATCCTCGCGAGGTGCGAGCAGGAGGTCGCGAGGTGCGACCATTCTCGCGAGGTGCGAGCTGGGCTTGCTCTTCTGGCCGAGCCCGGGCCGCCGGCCGGACGAGCGAGGCCGCTGGGCGCTGGACGAGCGCCGGGCGTGCGTTGGCTTGGTGCGATGGGCGTGCGATGGGCTGTATGGGCGAGGCTGCTGGGCAGGCTCGACGATGCTGCTGGTTGTGCTCGACGATGATGCTGGCTGTGCTCGACGATGATGCTGGCTGCTGAGCGATGCTTCGAGCTTGGCTTGGCGAGCTTGTGGCTTGTGATGCTCGGCTCAAATGCATTTTACCTTGGAAGCTCGGAATGCATGACATTAACACAACTTATATCGCAAAACTCCGAACTTCCGCTAAGGATGATTTATATGCAAACCTTAATAATTACGAACAAATCCCTTAGCAATATGCACCTAAAATACCACAAGAACATCGTATAACTTGAGCGCATCAATCACAAATCAACATCAATCGAGAAAAATAAACCCTGAAAACAAAAATCAGAACTCACTATAACCAGCAGATTCAGCATCAAGAAGACCACCATACGGATCCTGATCTCCATAACTAGAAACCCTAAAAACAGCGTGCAAACAAACAAGAACCGCCGCAATTACAATCGCGAGGAACAAATTCAACCACGCATGCGCGAAGAACAAAGCTAAAACCGTAATTACACCGAGCACAGCGACGATGATGCGATCATCATTGACAAACCCTAAGATTTCAATCGGCGAAGATTGGGGAGAGAAATAGATGAAGTACCATGCGAGAGAAGTGACAAAGATGATGAGGAGAGAGAGTGGGCGTAAAGAGAGAGTGAGGAAGAAGATGATGAGGAAGATGTTGATGTAGTTGACTCGGAAGTGAGCTAAGTTGATGTTGAGACGAGTTGTGGCGTCGGAGAGAGAGACGGGGAGAGAGAATGAGTTTGTGTCGAAGAATTCAGGCCATGGTCTGGTGGTTGTTGTGGCGGAGGAAGGTGGTGGTTCTGCGGACATTGTTGAGTGGGGAAACTTCAAAAATCAAAGGGGTGAGTGACTGAGTGGTGACTGGTGAGGCAGAGGTTTTTGGTTTGATGTGGCGTGGTGAAGTTGATTTACATTTATGTGTAATAAAGCAATAGTAACTTTTGACTGATTGAATTTGTAATAAAAATTCAAGGTTATAACTCTGACTTATAAACCTTTTTCCAATATAACTCTGAATTTGGCAGGCCTGTCTCCGATAACCTTAAACTTGATTTTTGTTTTTAAACTGGACGGAATTAGTCACGGCGTTAACTAGACCCAAACTTGGTTTGACTTTTGCTAAATTCATCTCTTTCTCTCTCTTGTTCTTCAGCTCCTCTCTCTCTTGTTCTTCATCTCTTCTCAAGCACATCATTGTCTTATTTTTTTTTCTCAATCAATTCTCCAATCTCCATACATCTTCATAATCTTCTTTACACAAAAGTTTTCTTTTGGGTATTGCTTTACAAGCATAAAGATTTCCGCTTGATTTCTCAGTACATGAATATGTTGTCCCAAATTGAACTTGACCCAATTTTTTTCCGATCAAATAATGGACTCTTATACTTGGGGTTTGATACGGTAAAACCGATGCTGTCGGTTTCGTAGCTGAAGAACTCATCAGCTTTTTTAGTGGCGCTCCAGGTGACCCTTGCTTATTTTCCGACATCTCTTTCTCTTTTTCTCTCCTAAAAAAAAAGTGAATTATTTTCTGGCTTTTTTTCTTCTTCCACAAAATTGATGATGTAAAAATAGAAGATCAAATTTTTCTGGGAAAATTCAAAGAAAATGAACAAGTTTTTATCTGGGTTATTATGGGATCTGTGAAATAAGAAATGGGTCTTCCTTAATTTTCAATTATATGTACTAATTTGATGACGATAATTGTGGGAAAAGATCATTTTCTCTATTTCTCTCTCCTTGATTTTTTTTAAGTAATTTCGTCATTTCGTTAGCCCATCTCTTCAGGTGTTGATTTCTTCATTTCTTGCGTAATTAAGTAATTTCTTGAATTCGATTTTGTGGCTTTTTGTTTTGTTTTGTTATATTTTGGATTATAGTTTTAATCTGGAGAATTGATTGAGAAAAAAAAAATAAGAGAATGATGGGCTTGAGAAGAGATGAAGAACAAGAGAGAGAAATAGATGAATTTAGCAAAAGTCAAACCAAGTTAGGGTCTAGTTAACGTTGTGATTAATTTCGTCCAATTTAATGACAAAAATCAAGTTCAGGGTTATCGGAGACAGGCATGCCAAAGTCAGGGTTATATTGGAAAAAGGCCTATAAGTCAGGGTTATCTGAGATAATATCCTTTTTTTTTTAAGTTTAATTGGTTCATTTTTAAACTTTCAAATCTCATTTTTTAAGCTTTTGAAGATTTACAATTTTGAATTCATTACTGGGTTGTTTAATATTTATTTCATTTTTAAGATTTAACCATTCGATTGTTAACTTGCCACTAAGCTAGATTGATGTCATTTTTAAGACTGTTCTTTTTAGATTACCACTAGTTTTGAAGTCCGTGCGTTGCACGGGTTGTTGCTTATTTTATTTTTTTGTAATTTTTTTTTTAATATTATTGTCAATTTTGTGTTATTGTGAAATGAGATTTTTCAACACTATTGTATTTATAACTTTCTCCATTCCGTTTCTATTACAACAATTACCGCTTTGGGTAGTTTTATCTTTTGGAACCATTTCACTTTGGTAAAACAAAAGCAACTATTGTTGACAATATTGCTGTTAATAAAACACTCATTAATTATCTAAATTGCCTCATAAAGTTGCGTTTACTTTATTAAGGATTATTTATCCCCTACTCTAGTTAACTAAAGGGGTACCTCTATGCTAAATCACCCATTTTTTATTTCCTTAAAAACTATGCCCACACCAATTGTTGTAGTAGAAAAAGAACAGGGAAAGTATTTGTCATTATACTATAATTTCTAGATTTGTTACTACGATATATAAATTTTATAATTTTTAATATCCAATTAAATATTGTAACTAACTCTATTATTAAATGGTATCCTAATAATAGGTATGACTAACAATAATTAACACAGTTTTAACATGAATAATACCCGAATGATAATTTAAAAAAGTAGAGCGAGGGTAATAATTTAATAGATGCAGAACAGAAAGAATAGAGAAAAACATGAGTGTCAGCCACAACTTTAACTTTGAATATAGCACATAAACACTAATGCATATAGAATGGAAGATGAAAAAGCAAAAAAGAAGATCATAATGATAGTTTCATGAATAAAATTAATTAAATGTAAAACTAACCTCTATTAATAATTGAAAATACTATTTAAGAGAGAAAAAAATACCTCTTCATCAATCATGACCATATCAAGACTTATCAAACTTCCCCCATTTTTATGATCAGTGACCTTAAACAGTCTAGAAACGCGAATCTTGATTTCCAAATAGTTTTAGTAGAATTAAGTTCATGGAGAAAAGAATAAGATCTTACATATAGATATATGGAAAAAAACATAAATAATTATGTATGCAATAAATATTCTAGGAATAAAATAATTAGTTAATTACATAATACCTCTGCAATCTCGATGACAAACTTTCATTTGATGCTTCATGTAATGCCATCATGGAATGCTATAGGTTCAAAAATATGGATATGAATTTTTTATCTTTATATAACTCAATTTTTAAAAGTATGATTCTTAAAGACATAATTAGTATTGTCAGGTATAATACGCTATTTTTATATATTTAAAATAAAGAATAAATAATATGTTATTGTTCATCTAAATAAATACATTTTCATAAGTTGTAAAACAATGTTGTATATAGATCTTATTTCAAAGCATATCTCGAGCACTCTCCGCCGGTAAAAAAAACTAATATTCCGAATTACGTAGCAAATGTTATACGCAATTTACATAATATAATTATTTGGGTTGTTAATTCAAAATCAAACTCTAATCTTCGCTTATCCAAAACTCCTTATATGTATTTAAATTTTTGTAGAACTCTATTTTTGTAAAAAATAAAAATAAAAATTAATGACATGGCAATCCTACGTGGCGCACTCTATGGCCTCGAAATCTTGAGGAGCTCCCTATGCTCCCGAAAAGTTCATCCTTTATATATATACTAGTATTGGGACCCGGGCAAATGCCCGAGTTTTTTCGTGAAGAAGAGGTAGAGTTTTTAAATATTATTTATACCCCTATTTTTGGCATTATCTTTGACTTTGGTTTCTAATTTATATATATCATGAAGAAACTCACTATATCATTCAAAAACATACTATATCATGTAGAAACTACATCATTTATGAACAATCCACTATCTTATTTAAACACTCACTATATCATGCAGAAATTCACTATATAATTTAGACATTCACTCTATCATGCAGAACCTAAATATTTTTGTATGTTAAATCACATGTCACGATATATTACACAATCTATATCTTCCTGCATGTTAAAACACTAAAAATAAAACCTCCATATGTTCTAGACCAATGAAAAATTAATGGAGAAAGTTCAACATAAAACTTACCTTTCTTTAGTACTCATTGTGTTTACAAATCAAATTAAAGCACATATCATATAAATATCAAACAATTTGTTATATTATGAAGGATGGGTAATATTGCTACGGTATGTTGCTACGGTGCCCTTCAAGCCTCAATAGACCAATATAATTAACAATATCAACCCTCTTCTTAATATGTTGACCATGTCCCATATTATCCAACATTCATGTTTGGAGGAGACGAATGATGCATGCAGCATTTGTTTCTTATCAAAGGAAAAGGAAATACGAGGAGTATATTTATTAGAAACTGTACCTTCGGTTACTTTAATACTCTAACCTTAATTCTAATTGAATCGCTAATTCCAATTGCAGTAGGTTACTTTAATACATTAGTATAGTCAATATTTCCTTTTATACGTTACTTTAATATAAATTCTAAATATAGTATAAATGGATCTTATTTTAAAGTACTTTTTAAACATTTTCCAATGGTACAAAAATTATAATTTTACGAACTATATATTAAATAATTAAAAGTTATAATCAATTTACTATATTTAAGATTTTCATTGTGAACTAAACTCTATTTATTCTTATCCTAAACTCTATTTGTATTTTAATCAATTTAGAACTCTTAATGAGCACGACAAATGGCGTCCAATGAGGACGCCAACTGTGCGACCTCATAAGCTGACTTTTTAATATTCTAATTCTAACAAGAATAGGTTTTGTAGAACAACCCTAATTCTAATTGAATATCTTATAACAATCCTAATTCTAATTGAATTCCTAATTCCAATTGCATTAGGTTAATTGAATCGCTAATTCCAATTGCAGTAGGTTAATTGAATCGCTAATTTCAATTGCAGAAGGTTACTTTAATACGTTAGTATATAGTCAATGTTTCATTTTATTGGTTACTTTAATATAAAATTTTAAATATAGTATAAATAGATCGATCTTATTTTAAAGTGCTTTTTAAACACTTTCCAATGGTACAAAAATTATAATATTACGAACTATATATTAAAAGTTATGATCAATTTACTATATTTAAGTTTTTCATTGTGAACCCAACTCTATTTATTCATATCCTAAACTCTATTTGTATTTTAATCAATTAAGAACTCTATTTATATTTAAAAAAAATATGACATGGCACTTAATGAGCGCGACAAATGGCGTCCACCAATGAGGACGCCAAATGTCGTAGCCTCGTGATCTGGCTTTTGCCAAATGTCGCGGCCTCGTGATCTGGCTTTTGCCAAATGTCGCGATCTCATGATCTGGCTTTTGTACTCTGCTTTATATATTAGTTACTAGTATTGGGACCCGGGCAAATGCCCGGGCTTTTTCGTGAGGAAGAGGTAGAGATTTTAAATATTATTTATACCCCTATTTTTGTCATTATCTTTGACTTTGGTTTCTAATTTATATGTCATGAAGAAACTCACTATATTATTCAGAAACATATTATATCATGCAGAAACTATATCATTTCTGAACATTTCACTATATCATTTAAACACTCACTATATCATGTAGAAACTCATTATATAATGTAGACATTCACTCTATCACGCAGTACCTAAATATTTTTGTATGTTAATGCATATGTCACGATATAATACAAAACCTACATCTTCCTGCATGTTAAAATAATAAAAATAAAACCTCCATATGTTCTAGACCAATGAAAAGTTAATGGAGAAAGTTCAAGATAAAACTTACCTTTCCTTAAATTTCATTAATATTCATTGTGTTTACAAATCAAATTAAAGCACATATCATATAGATATCAAACAATTTGTTAAATTATGAAGGATTGGTAATATTGTTATATGTTGCTACGGTGCCCTTCAATCCTCAATAGACCAATATAATTAACAAAATCAACCCCCTTTCTAATATGTTGACCATGTCCCATATTATCCAACATTCATGTTTGGAGGAGACGAATGATGCAACATTTGTTTCTTATCAAAGGAAAAGGAAATATGAGGAGTATATTTATTCGAAATCGTACCTTCGATTACTTTAATACTCTAACCTTAATTCTAATTGAATCGCTAATTCCAATTGCAGTAGGTTACTTTAATACGTTAGTATAGTCAATATTTCCTTTTATACGTTACTTTAATATAAAATGTTAAATATAGTATAAATGGATCTTATTTTAAAGTACTTTTAACTTTCTAATGGTACAAAAATTATAATTTTACGAACTATATATTAAATAATTAAAAGTTATAATCAATTTACTATATTTAAGATTTTCATTGTGAACCCAACTCTATTTATTCTTATCCTAAACTCTATTTGTATTTTAATCAATTTAGAACTCTTAATGAGCACGACGAATGGCGTCCAATGAGGATGCCAACTGTTGCGACCTCGTAAACTGACTTTTTAATATTCTAATTCAAACATGAATAGGTTTTGTAGAACAACCCTAATTCTAATTGAATATCTTATAACAATCCTAATTCTAATTGAATATCTTATAACAATCCTAATTCTAATTGAATCCTTAATTCCAATTGCATTAGGTTAATTGAATCGCTAATTCCAATTGCAGTAGGTTAATTGAATCGCTAATTCCAATTGCAGTAGGTTACTTTAATACGTTAGTTTATAGTCAATGTTTCCTTTTATAGGTTACTTTAATATAAAAATTTAAATATAATATAAATAGATCTTATTTTAAAGTGCTTTTTAAACACTTTATAATGGTACAAAAATTATAATTTTATGAACTATATATTAAAAGTTATGATCAATTTACTATATTTAAGTTTTTCATTGTGAACCAACTCTATTTATTTTTATCCTAAACTCTATTTGTATTTTAATCAATTAAGAACTCTATTTATATTTAAAAAAAATGACATGGCACTTAATGAGCGCGACAAATGGCGTCCACCAATGAGGACGCCAAATGTCGTAGCCTCGTTATCTGGTTTTTGCCAAATGTCGCGGCCTTGTGATTTGGCTTTTGCCAAATGTCGCGTCTTGTGATCTGACTTTTGTACTCTGCTTTATATATTAGTTATATGATATGATATATTGATGACTAGTTGACGTGATACCATTAAAGAAACCAATATTCACACTAAATACTCCTATCTTTTCATGAAATTTGTTAATTGGTGGCAATCTAAAGACAAAAAAGACTTATATAAGTTGATTATTTTTGAAAAAAAATATTTATAATGTGGCTATTTGAGAAAATTCAACTTTCTTTTTTCTTTAAGAATACGGTTAAATTAAAAAAAAATCTATAATCTATTGAATTTTATATGGGCATTACTAAATACCGCCCGTATTTACTGAAAATCGCCCGTATTATTTCTTAAATACTCCTAAACTACCCCTACAAATACAACCCCATACCCCACCACTCTCACTCTCTCACTCTCTCACTCTCACTCTCACTCCTCACTCACTCCCACCATAGCCACCACCACCACCACACGGCGAGCACGAGCGTACCGGCGACCACCACACCGGGGACGAAGAACACAGCGACGCCCACCACCACCACAACTCGCCGGAAAAAGAATGGGCCCAAGGAAGAAGGGAAAGGAAATTGGGGAATCTTCAAATCAGGTTAGTTTTGTAGTTATTTGTGGTGAAAATGACCCCTTAGCCGGAAAATAGTAGTGATTTAAAGCCCCCCTCGCCGGAAAAGTTGGGGGAAAAAAAAAATTTCGAGAAAAGGGGGGCAACGGATAGAAAATCCGTTACCACCGTGTGGTGGTAACGGGTCACTATTATGTTACCACCGCAGAGGTAACTGATCAGATCCACGTTACCTCTGCGGTGGTACCGGAAAAGTGATCCGTTACGGATCAGATCCACGTTACCTCTGCGGTGGTAACAGAAAAGTGATCCGTTACCATGGGTTTTTATAATTTATGTCAATAGTTATTTGAATTTATAAATTTAATTTTAATAGTTAATATGTTAATTTATGTGATAATGTTGTAATTAAGTTTTATTATTATGTTAATGCATGTTAGTAACATGTTAGTATTATTTAATTTGTTTGATTTAATTTAATTACTTGTTTAATAGCATGTGATAATAGTATTATTTAATTTTAATAGTTATTATTTAATTAGTTAATAGATTGATTTGAGCATGTTATTATATTATCAAAATATTTCAATGATATTAGCATGTTATTATATTATATTAGTAGCATATTACTATTATTTATTGTAATGATATTAGCATGTTAATTTGTTTTTATTAGCATGTTAATATTAGTTGTGTAGGGTATTTGTTTTTATTAGCACGTTTACTAATGATATTAACAAGTTAATATGATTTATTGTTGTAATTTTAGTTAATTAATTATTAGAAAGTGAATAGTTATATAATAATGGCCTAATTTACTTAGTTTGCGCATGTTAATATGTTTTAATAATATTATGTTAACACCATCACCAATGTTAATGCATGTTAGTATTATTTATCCTTATAATTTTACTTAATTAATTATTAGAGTGTCAATGGTTATAGATTAGTAGTAATTACAATATAATAACGTAGACATTAAATAAATAATAAGTAATTAACATAATTGATTATTAGGTTGTTGAGGGTCCTGAGGGATCGACGCCACGACACACTAGATCTCGTGGTGTTGATGCATCTAGTAGGAGGGCGAGGACTGATGCTCAAGCTAGGCAGATGCCTATTCCTGAGGACGCGCCTGATAGTGCGGGATGGGATACTGCGGACGAGCAGGAGTTATATCATGCTTTGAGCGGTGGTGATGGAGCTGATGTGGGTGAAGCCGCCTCCCATGTGCCTGTGAGGAAGGGTAGTAGATGGAGGTTTGTTTCGGGGTCGAGTTCCGGAGGTAGTCGGATGACGAGCAGGACTAGAGCTGCTAGGGATACTTCGTGGTTAGTTACCGAGGCGATGCCTGGGGGCCCACTTGACGGTACCCTGATTCCTAATTGGCGGAGTCACGTCGGCGCCCTTATATACCACGATACGATTGCTAGTGATGTTATGCTGTGCCATAACCGCTCCAGTGCATTTGATCCGTTGCTGACTTGGGGTTTCCTGCAGCAGTCGTTGCAGCGCTTGGATAGATCTTGTATTGCCCAGCTACCACGGATTATGTTTGGGCACCTTGACTTTCCATTGCTTACAACGTTTGTAGAGCGTTGGGAGCCCGACACGAACACGTTTCACATGCTTTTTGGAGAGATGACGATCATGTTACATGACGTTTGGCAGATCCTACGTGTTCCTATTGAGGGTCGGACTGTGAGTGCTGTTTTGCCTACTTCTGATCTATATGTACGGTTTGAGGAGCTCCTCGGCTTGACTCGTGAGGAGTTATTATGTGAGGAGTCACGGGTTTGGAGGAACGGTGGCGTTACCGTTCAGAAGATTTTTGATCGGTGCAGGGTTCAGGGCCGTCCAGCTGATGTGCAGGTTCGCGCATGGATGCTCCTGACACTTGGGTGTACCCTCTTCACTGATAAGAGTGGTTCCCGCCTCATGCCCCAGAACATTAGTGAGCTGGATGACCTTGATTCCATTCATACTTACTCCATGGGCTCACGTTGCTTTGGCGTACCTATATCGTCAGCTAGGGGTTGCGTCTAGAGCGGATAGCAAACAGGTTGCCGGGTGTCTCACGCTCCTCCAGTGCTGGATATACGAGTACTTCCCGTGTTTCCGACCTCAGCGAGAGGGGCTAGCGTTCAGTGATCATGATCCACGGGCACGAAAGTGGGATTACCACCTCGTTGGCAAGGAGTTCGTCCGACTGGAGTCCATTCGTAGACGTTTGGACACCCTTCAGGTTTCAGAGGTACGAAATTTATTGCATTAGTAAAATATATATTATTATGTTCTCATATATTACTACTACATTAGACTAATGAAATTATTACATTTATCCTATTCCAGGTCATGTGGATGCCATATGGTGATGACCAGGCTGCCATTATTCCGAGGACGTTGTATGTCGGTTTCGTACGTTACCGAGGTATCATTGAGCCGTACAACCCAGATCGTGTACTGCGACAGTTGGGTTATGTTCAGGTCATTCCTACCCCTCCTATTCAGCCTCGATTTCGCATACGAACCGAGCAACCCGAAGAGGTATGAGGTTCGGTTCTCGGTATCAGTAGATGAATCTACATGGCAGCGTTTCACGCCATATTCTGGGGGTCTCAATGTATCATAGTTGAGACGGGTTACTCGTCTTGGACAGTGTTCGAGGGATTACATGGATTGGTATTGTACATATTCCCATCCTACCCTTATTGCTGCAGATAGGACGCATATTCCGGCCCGACCCAACACTTCAAACACCCACTACGTATGCAATTTTATCATTTCTATGTTTAGCATTTCGTTGTTATATTATTGATACATAACATAACATATTTGACTGACTTTTTGCAGTGGATGGCCCGACATTTTGACGCCACGAGAGCTTTGACGGAGGATCGGCACAATGACCAGCGACCCAACACTTCTTCGGCATATGAGATGTTGGACGACCTCGCTCGGGATTGGGATCATCACATGTACTAGTCCATATCAGTGTTTTCATTCCATTTTTGATGTACGGGTGTATTATTTAGTTATGTTTTGTGATGATATTATTTTGTTACGTACTATAACTGTGGTTTTATGATGCAATTTATTATTTCACTTTGAATCATTGCAACTTATTATTTCAGTTTCAATCATAGCAACTTATTATGATCCATCCATATCGTACCAACTTATACTTATCATTAATAGTTACCATCTAGCATTAATACTACATTATAATTGTAATACTCCGTATTTTTAGGAATTATTTTGCTAAATAAGAAAATATAAAGTACAAGTGAAAGTATTTTATATTATAGTTTAGGTAAGACTACAATTATAATTTAATTATGCAACCTACTTTGGTACCTAATTATATGTTAATTCGGTTTTTGTTAAATAATAAATCAGAATTCGATTTGGAAACAAATCCTAATAAAGTAAGGTTTCTCATACTATAAATAAGAAAAGGAAGAGAAAAAAAAAATTATTAGAAAACCTTATTCTTTACTCAGCCGTTTTTTTTTCCTTCTTCACTCTCAAGATCCTTCTCTCTCTCCTCTTTTCTCCTCCCTCACGCTGCTCCTCCTCCTCCTAAGTTCTTCCTCCCTCATCGGTCTTTCCTGTTGATTTCGTCGGCTCTATTGCTTCGCCGAGCACAGCAACCGTCGGCTGAGACTCGCGACACGGGGAGGCAGGTTCGTGTGAGGCGCGCGAGGCTCCGACTGCTGGGTTCGTCGAGGGCGTGCGGTGCGTCGAGGCGAGGGACGTGTGGTGCGTGCGTGGGCTCGAACCTTCGAGCGTGGTGGCGTGTGGCTGGTGTTGCAGCCGGATTCCTTCAATACGTCGCCGGTGATCATCGCCGGCGAAGTCTTCTCGGTAAAGAAAAAAAAAATTTCTCTTTTCTACTCTAAATTAATTCATATAATCTGATTTTTTGTTATTCTTTGATTTAATTTGGTTAAGTTTGATGATTTTTAAATAAAGTAAAGAAAAAGAAAAAAATCAGATTTGTGATTATACTCATAGTTATGATGATTTTTGGTTCTCAATTCTATTTTTATTATACTTATGGATATTGGGTAAAGTTGTGATTTTAAATAAAGGTACATATTATGAACTAAAGGAAATCAGATTTATATTACACTACTAGTTCCTACTTTGATTTTAGTTCTTCAATGCCGAGTTTATAGTTCTTTTATATATGTACCTATTTAAGTTTGTTACTATACACAAAGTGGTATAAAAGTTAAGAAAAATCAGATTATTAGTTATAGTTAGAATATTATAATGGCCTTGTTATTCAAATCTGATTTTTAGTAGTATTGGATATAAGGATTTAAATGGAGTTGGTAAAGGTACTATGGTATTAAACTAACTAAAATCAGCTTTGCCCACTATTATTGGTTCTTAAAAGACGTTAAGTTCAATAGAATTATGGAAGAAAAGAAAGTTAATGAACAACAAGATTATCTATTTTTTTTATACTCCGAAATACTAAGTCTTATATAATTAGTCACGTGTTATATGTTAATAATATCAAGGACTTAGCACTGAAGTATTTTTATTATTCGATTAGGTCCCAATTTCATAAGCGGAACGTTTTAATAGTCAGCAAAGATTCTTCATTACAAGGTACGTACGCGTACTACTTCAATTCGATATATTAGTATCATGTTTAGGTTGTGATTGTTATATTGGAACCTAGAACCATGATAGGGAACTGTGATTGATTATGATTGATGAGATTGTCTGGTAACATGAAATCAATTGGAAATATTATGTATTTCCTTGTTGTTTGACTTGTAAGTTGGAATGAGTTATTATTGGTATGCGTAACTCTATCGCATTACAAGCATGAAATGAGAATTGGATTGAAAGCATATGATTTATTGTTGTAACAAGGATGTTGCAAGAGATTGCTTTAATTAGGAAAATTGAGCAATGTACTTAAGAATTTAACAATTATATGTTCGATGTTGTATGAATGAATATTATTAAGATGGATATTGGCGATAACTTGTAGTTGGACTCCCTACAAGTAATGAACAATGGGGGGAGTGTTTACTTGTTCTACACTCCTACGCAGGCCTACTGTGACGACAGTAGTGTCCTTATAAATTTTGATAACTCAAGTAGGCGGAAGGTTCCGTACGATCTTGGGGGTATGCATACTAAGGTGATGGATGTGGAACGGAACGAAACCATATTTACATTTCATCTAATAGACCAAGTTGTCTATTAAGGATTCAGTAGCCCGTATGATTCTAGTAAGATGACGGTGCCCGTTCGCTGCCAACTAAATAAAAAGTAAAGAATGTAATGCTATGGTAGTATCATGTTTAGGAATGATCCTTATTATTTTGTTTATGCTTTGTATGCACTTACTGCTTTACTATGTACTCAGCATAGCTGATTGTGTGTTATTGTGTTGTTTGTTGACCTGTGATGAACCATTGATGCTTCAATGGGGAGCAGACTAGGTGTGCTGGTGTTGCTGCATGAGTTTGGCATACGGGGGATATTTTCTGGTTTATAAGCTTTTAAACGTTTTTATTAAACTTATAGAACAATTAGTATGAATAGTTAATGGTTTGAATAAAAGGGGTCTATGGTGATTCCCGAGTTGTAATTTGAAGTGAACATTTTATTTCCGCTGCATTGTAGTTCTTATAAAAGGAGTTGTTAACGTTTTGATTTTATCATGCCTTGCGTTTCACCGCGGCGGTAACACTTCCGAAGTCGATGCAACGTAGTCGTGGACGTGTATGGATTTTGGGGGTGTTACAATAATGAATTGCAACTTATTATTTCACTTTTAATCATTGCAACTTATTACAAATGCTAATAAATAATTATAATAATTACAAAATCCATTATCAAATAGAATACATAAAATATTACAATGAATAGATCTCACTATATATTATATAGTAAGTAGAGAGTAAGTCCTCCCATAAAGCGCGTCTCACACCATACAACTGATCCCAACCATCAACACTATCTTCGTGCATGGTATGCTACAAGTTATGAATAGGTGGTACGGGTGATCCGGGAAGTAACTCCAGTCTAATATAATGCTGAAAGGTAACAAGATGTGCTATCACGAGTTCGTTAGTTGGACCCATCGTGTATTCAGAAGCACGCCAAGGAAGGACAAGGATACACGGATATAGTTGTCCCTCCGGGCCAAGTCCTACCAAAATGACAACGGCATTGAACATCTCGCGCAATAGGAAACAAGTCTTGCGAAGTAACCATCCAATGAGCCTCGATGCTGGCCCCCCACTCCAAGTAATGAGCCTTATTGCTGCGTCTATCCCATCATAGTAAATACGTGTGTAAACATCCCGATGAGCAGCAATCTCATTTGCCATATTTTGGCGAATAAAACCCCAATGGTCTTCACTCCCTAAAAAACAATATGCAACAGTTCAAAATCCACGATTACCGTCCGCCCGGACATTCGTCAATCTAGTAATGAATGGGCCAACAATCGCAGAAATCTGCGCGGTAAAATGGAAATCCACTAGAACCCTCTTCTCCATCCACGCTTTCCCGACCTACAACAATCAAATTAATCAACATTAAATTTAGCAATACGTACCAAATAAATGTTATAAATAATCAATACATACAATTAACAAACAAATTACCTGTAGAAGTTGACAAGCTCATAACTGAACCTAAACCTCTGCTTCTCTTTGAAGAAGAACTGGATGTGTGCTCAAAACCACTCTTCTTTCGTTTTGTACTCGGGTGATTCTTTCGGCGTGGTCTCCCTTTGGGGTTCTCGACAATCTCGGGCTCAAAAGCTGAATCGCCAGGATTACGCAGATGTTCCTCTAGAACCCGGATAGCGCTCCGCAATACGGCAGGATCACTACTTTGAACCTGCTCAACCAACTCTAAGAAGTACTGAGAATCTTGTGCTGCCTCAGATACAAACACAGGGTTGTTAACACCATCACCAATGATCAAAGTAGTCCAATACGGATGTAAGTCTGTCAGGTACAGACTCTCATTCGCCTCCAATCGTCTGCGTATGGCGCATGCACGTGGGATTGCATGTGTGGTTCTCAACGAGCAACCGCAACGCCGATATACCTCATAGCCTAACTCCCGCATGCGATTTTCCTCATGCAAGAAGAGTTCTAAACAAGTAATGCGAGACTCGACCATTTAATTGATACAATGCCTGAGTCTTGTACAAGATTCCGTGCCGACGCCGACTTTCCTCCAAATCATTCTCAACCTTCTTCACCTGCTTTTCTATCTCACTGTGAGCAATAGAAAATATGTTGTCCAAGGCAGTTGTGCTACTAAAAACCCAAGACTTCAAGCAGAGTGTGCACTTTCAACTCGGCTAGTGCACGTGTTCCCATGATGAAGTACATTGTCCGTCCATGCCCGCACAAACTTCTCTTTGTACACAAGCCAAGTTGTTTCAACGTATTGGATTATTTTAGGCCACTTTCTGTAAACATCTCTCATATTCTCAACCTCGGCCTCATAACTCCTCTCGTCGGTCGCGTTGACTATTCGATACCAAGTTCGGCTAACGAATCGCGGACCCGCATCGGTGTTGTCCATGATGTTACTAACTCTAGCCTCGCACATCTTTGTTGATATGCCATCTACATAGCAAATGTGCAGAGTTAGGAAACACTTCCTCGGATTGCTTTCATAAGGCCCAAATCACGGTCGGTAATGAGTGTAACAGGGACAACATTCACTCCAATAAGCAACCTAAACTTGTCCAACACCCAATTATAACTATCAGCTGTTTCGTTGGCCATCAGAGCATACCCAACCATAAAATTCTTGTTACAAGGCGTCATCCCAATGAGCTCTAGAAAAGGCATGTTATATTTGTTGGTTTTATATGTTGCATCCATACCAACAACAAGCGGATAAGTGCAGAGGATATTTGCCGAACGAGGGTGCACCATGAATGCCGCAGTCATTGCATTTGTCTCCTCGTCTTGCCTAATCCATTGAAGGTAGCCGCTCTCTTGAGCAAGGTGAAGGAAGTGTTGCATCACGTCTCTACCATCCATTGCTTCCCTTCTATCCTTTTCTTTCAGGTTGTAAAAGTGTCTCATATTTGGATGATCATGGGGAAATTTTTCATTCACAGCTTTCATGATACTAGCAGGCCTAACGTGCGACTTTATCATATCGCAAGCGAAAACCTTAGCCGCCGGACTAAGGCCGCTGATGGGTCGGTGGCCCTCACGGTAATGAATGAACTCATGATTGTGCATGCCCCTAATCCCCGGTTCGCATTAATCACCCATCCAGCCCGATCCGGGTACTCCAAATACTCAACCTTCACTCCCGCTCTACATCCACATGCTTTTGTCTTTGTAGCTACACGTTCGCTACACTAAGATCCCTACCTTCACCCCGATATGGTGCGCCCCTTACACTTCATATATACATATGGTCGACCACTAGGATCGTGTTTATGATTTGACATATTAACCATCACAAACCCGATTTCATGTGCCCTTTTCTTAACCCAATCTTGTAGTTCCTTTTTCTCAACCTCATAGTGTTTCATTATAAAACATATGATTATAATCTATATAATCACCCCGAAAGTCCGGCAAATAAACCTATAATGTTTAGCATTTTTCCATTTAGATAACATATAATCAATAATATTGTGAAAATAATTACAATAATATACATACATATTTGAATAAAATATCAACAAATATTAACTAAATATTCATTAACAATATTAACAGAAACGGATGTACTATTATTCGCTAATTACAAAATCAATACTAATTATCATGGAAAATCAAATCGTATTTTTTAAATACTAATACTAATTATTTGAATAAAATATCAACAAATATTAATACTAATTTTTTTTACATGCTAATATGAACTACAAATTTTCTTTTAAATGCTAATATTAACATGCTAATAAAAACAATTAATAATATTAACATGCTTAAATCATTAAATCAAACAAATTAAATAATACTAACATGTTACTAACATGCATTAACATAATAAAATCCTAATTACAACATATTCACAACAATTAACATAATAATTATTAAAATTATAGTTATAAATTAAAATAACAACTCAAATGCACACAAATTATTTTTTATTATTAAAACGTAAATTATCCGTAAAACATAAATTATAAAAAACATAAATTATTTTAAATAAACAAAAATATATTATTAAAACATAAATAAAACAGAAATTACTAAAAAGAAACAAAAAAAAAAGTCCAAATGGAAGCAACGGATGAAAAATCCGGTGCTTCCACAGAGGCAACGGATAAAAAAACCGTTGCCTCTGTGGAAGCACCGGTAAAAAACCGTTGCCTCTATGGAAGCACCGGATTTTTCATCCGTTGCTTCCATTGGGGTAACGGATTTTCGATCCGTTACCCTGCTCCAGTTGCGCAAAAAAAAAAAATTCCGGCGACATAAAAAAAAAAAAATCTTAAACTTACCACATTACGTTCCGGGGGCGTTGACGGTCCTTCCTTGGACATTTTCGGTGGTCCTAAGTTGATTCGGTGGTGCTCCGGTGGTGGTCGTCCGGTGGTGGTGTTCGGAATGTGGCGGTGGTGGTGTTCGGAATGTGGTGGTGGTGGCGTTAGTGCTTCATGGTAGAGAGAGAGGGTTAAGTTTGGTGAGAGTGGAGAGGGTAAAGTGAGGTGAAAGGGGGAGAGGCATGGGGGGTATTTATTGAAAAAAATACGGACGATTTCAAGTAAATACGGACGGTAAATAGCGATTCGATTATATACAAAAGTTGAAATTTTCAAATACATTGGGTATGGAACACATGAGAAAAAACCAACCCAAACAGTAAACTCCAAATCGAAGAACATATCAAAAGTTACAAGCTAAACAAACTCCCTCATGGTGTAGCTTATGCCTTATGACTTATGAGCCACAATAACTTAAGATTCAAGTTATATATCGACTATAGTAAATTAGTAATAAGCACACTGTGCAAGTAAACAATGGGCCGAAGATTACAACGAAGTTTAACAGATGAATCCAGGCATGGGCAACAACGTAGACTAAAACCAAGATTACAAGAAGCAGCACAAGCAGGAAGATGCGTTGATGAGGAGGGTGTAGATTTCGTTACACGGCATGCTAGTGTTGAAGAACAGGTACCCAACCAAGAGGCTAAAAGGGCTTGGGTGGAAGACGAGTTCACAGTAGATGCTGAGGCAGTAGAGAATTACGCTGATGTAGTTGAATCCAAAATAAATCAAGTTTCGTTTCAATCGTTCGTGGCGTCGAAGAGCGAGTGACCGGACGGGAAGAGCGAGCGAGCGAGTGACGACGTATATTTTCAAATTTTTATAATTTGTTAGTAATGGATAATAAGTTCTTTCAAAAAAAAAAGTAATGGATAATAAGAAATATTAATGATTAATGTAATCATACATTGACAAATATAGAAGTTAAAATGGAGCATATATTTGAATGATGTGTTGATTAACGCATACACGAACATATAGTGTTCAACCTGATAAGAATTGATTAAGATATGGACGTATGTGAACATTACCTAGAAAGAAGAAGGTCATTTGATCGTTTCAATCTCCATCCCATGTCCTCAGACCTCATCTAACCAATCTCCAAATCATTCAAAGCAAAATATATCTATTAAAATGCTCAGTCTTAATTCTACAAAGACACGTTTACAATCACTCCAAAAACAATAAAAAGAAGTTTGAATCTATTTAGTTTCTTCAAATACATCAGCTAAACTAAACTCTCTCATATTCACCAAAAAGAAGACTAAACTCCCAAGGCCCCAAACAAGAAAGGTCCACATCCATATAATCTCAAAGTTTAAAGGAAACAAAACCCCATCTCCCTTGACTAGTAAAACAATTTTCCGTCCCATTTATTTGTAACACTTAATTTTATTGGTTGATGACTTGATATCAATTATTCTTTGTTTTATAGAAGATTTGGTCTCCTCGCTCTATAAACTACTAACCCCTTTTTATTAGGGATTTTTTAACCTGAATAATACAAACTTTTACTGCGTTCTCAAAGAATAATACAAACTTTTGATTATTTTTTAATAATACAAACTTTAGGCCAAAATTCCTCCAAGAAAGTCGAAACCTGTTGGTAACTTGTTGTTGGAGGTAATGTGACGACGTGGCACTCATTAAGACACGTGTCATTATTTTATTGGCCGATTTTAAAAATTTTGATTTAAATATCAAAAAACATTAAAATCATTTTCTTTTTTTCTTTCTCTTCTCCCCGCTCCCCTCCCCAAAGATCAGTTTCTCTCTCTTCATGCTCACCGGAAATACCACCCCCACCTCCACCGACACGGATGAAACCACGGCCCTCACCACCCCCACCCCACCATGCCCAACCTTCGGCCTTTCCCTCGGCATCTCTCTCTCTCCGTCCCCCCGTCGAGCCCGTAACCCCACGCCCCGTCGCGAGCCCGTAACCCCGCCTCCCCCCAACCCCCCGTCGACTTCCCGCCCAACCGTCGTCGACCCGAGCCCGTAACCCCACGCCCCGTCTTCTCTCTCATTCTCTCTCCTCATTTTTCGCTTTCCGAGAAAAACCCACTTCATTTTTGAAGACAACTTTTCTCGGGTTTTTATTTTTACACTTAAAGACCTTATCTTTACCTTAGTTTTTCAGCTTTTTCTTCATCTCATTTGAGTTTATGTGGAAGTAATAGAAATGGGTTGTTGATTTTTCCTTTTTTTGGGTTGATTTTAGTGATGGGGGTTGTTTTTGGACCCACTTGATTGAGCTTGCAAGTTTAATCCTTTAATGGAAGTAAAGAAGGGTTGTGGAAGTAAAGAAGGGTTGTGGGGTGGTTTCAAGTGGTGGTTGTGGGGTGGGGGGAGAGGGTGGCCGGGTTTGGTGGTTTTCGAGGGTGGGGTCCGCGAGTTGCTTTCGGGGGTGGTTGTGGGTTGGTTTCGGTGGTGGTTGTGGGGTGGGGGGGGGGGGGGGGGGGGTGGTTGGCCGGGTTTGGTGGTTTTCGGTGGTGGGGACCGTGGGTTAGTTTCGGTGGGTGGTTGTGGGTTGGTTTCGGTGGTGGTTGCGGAGTGGGGGAGGGGGTGGCCGTGGGGGTGGGGGAGGGGTGGTGGCTGTGGGTTGGTTTCGGGCGGTGGTTGTGGGGTGGGGGGAGGGGCCGAGGTGGTTCGGTGGGTGGGGGTTGGGGAGGAGGGATAAAGAAGAAATATCATTTGGTAATTTTTTTTTTTTTACCTGTTTTACAAAGTTACAAGTCAACTTGACCTACTTGGAGGAATTTTGGCCTAAAGTTTGTATTATTAAAAAATAATCAAAAGTTTGTATTATTGCGAAAAACGGGCCAAAGTTTGTATTATTGTGGTTAAAAAATCCTTTTTATTAGCTATAATACTTTGATTTCATGATATTAGGATAATAGGATTGGATTTTTCAATTGGAGTGGTACCCTACAATTTTAGATTGAATATCCTATACTTTATTGCCCTTGTGACTCCCTCGGTAGTACATATAAAAAAAATAAGTGTGAACTATCAACAAACTAATGCCCACGAGAACTAAGTAAATCTATGTTATGACTATGACCAAAACAGCTTATTCAAAGCTTGATTTGGACATACGGAATTGAGGACCTATAATATTCACCATGATAAGAATTGATGTGATGCCCTTCGTAGATCTATCTTCCTCCGCTCTCGCGCAACGGCTCCTTCTCGTTAATCACTTACTTTTTGCCGATGATCGTATTATTTTTTCAAAAGCTTCATTGCAGGATGCAGAGGCCATTAAAAATGCCTTGAAGGTTTATGAGCTTTCATCGGGTCAGAAAGTGAACTTTGACAAGACAACTATATCCTATAGCCGCGGGGTGTCGGGGTCTAGGAGACAGTCTATTTCAATTCTCTTGGTGTTCGGGAGGTGGATATTCATGATAGGTATCTGGGTTTGCCTACTGTGGTGGGTCATTCGAAGAAAGTGATTACTAAAGGGGTGAAAGAGAAATTATGGAAGAAGCTTCAGGGTTGGAAGGGGATGGTTCTATCTAAAGCTGGTCGGGAGATTATGATAAAGGCAGTGGCCCAATCTCTCCCTACCTACGCGATGAGTGTCTTTAAGTTTCCATCCTCTTTTTGTGATGATATGAGATCCCTGATATCACAGTTTTGGTGGGGCCAAAAAAATAATGAGAGGAAGATCCACTGGGTTGCTTGGAAGAAACTTTGTAAGCCAAAAGATGAGGGTGGCATTGGATTCCGGGATATGAAAATGTTTAATTGGGCTTTGCTAGGCAAACAAGCCTGGAGATTGACTATTTCACAGGAAAGCCTTGTTGAACAAATTCTAAAGGCTCGTTACTACCCACACAATACGTTCATGGAACCTGAGTTAGGTTCATCACCTAGCTACACTTGGAGAGGTATCTGGGAGGCTAGGTGGGTGCTCCGAAGGGGGATGAGATGGAGAGTGGGAAATGGTGAGAAAATTAAAATATGGTATGATCCTTGGATTTCGGGAACTCAAACACGGAGGATATTGTCACCTAGGGGAGGGGCGAATATGGATGCAGATGTAGGAGCTCTGATTGACCCTATTAGCAAGAGCTGGAAGAGGGATCTTCTCTCTTCACTATTCTTACCTTTTGAGGTGGAGAGGATTTCGAGTATCCCGATTAGCCATAGACTCTCGGAGGATAGATTGTGTTGGGACTTGGAGAAGGATGGTCATTACTCAATTAGATCGGCTTATAGAGCTTTAGTTGGTGATTTTTGGAGTACTACGGAGGAAGCTATGTCATGTGCAACCGACTTGTGGAAGAAAGTGTGGGGCACGGAGGTCATCCCTCGGGTCAAGCTCTTCGCTTGGCGTGCATGTTTAGACGTGTTACCTACGCGGGGAGGGCTTCGTCGTCGGATGCCTAGCTGTTGATGCCTTTTTGCGGGTGTCGTGGTGCGATGGAGGAGTCGAGCTTCCATGCGTTGGTGGAATGTGCTGTGGCGAAGAGTGTGTGGGCGGCGTGTGAACTAGAGCACAAAGTGCCAAGGGGTTGCAGCAAGGTCGTGGACTGGTGGTCATATATGTTTAGTGTCTTGGACAATAATGAGGTATGTTTATTCTTGACTTTATGTTGGGCAAACTGGAGTGCAAGATGTAGAGTCGTTATGGCAAACGAGGAACCCGACCCCCATGCCATTGTTGCCTTTGCACACAAAACTTGCAAGGAGGCTATTGAAGCTACCAAGGATAGCAAGAAGGTGGTTGGAGGGGTGCTACACCCGGTTGAATGGCGAGCCCCGACAAATGGGTCGCTGAAGTTTAATGTGGACGCAGGGGTTTTGGGGGAGGTGGGTTCAAAGTGGGTGTGGCGGAAAGAAATGAGGCAGGCGAATTGTTGTGTTGTGCAGTGGTTCGGTCCACGGCGCGATGGGATCCCCGAGTGGCGTGGCGAAGGCAAGATCGGAGGGCTTAAAGGTTGCCAAAGCATATGGGTGTGCGAGGTTGGTGTTGGAGAGTGATAGCCTCCAAGTGATCCAAGCTTTACAAAAGAGTAGTTGTGGTACTAGTGATTTCCATCTTGTTTTAGATGACATTGTAGCTTTTTCTTCCCTGTTTTGAGTTGGTAATTTGGTCGTTTGTGAAGAGGAGGGGAAATTGTGTTGCTCATGCTTTAGCTCATCTCCAACCTATGGAGATTGGTAAAAGATTTTGGGAGGATGATTTCCCAGACTCTATTGTTTGTTTAGCTTCTAATGATTTAATAAAGTAATTCCCTTGTGGATTTCCCCTCAAAAAAAAAAAAAAAAAAAAAAAAAAAAAAAGAATTGATGGGATGAATTTTTAAAGTAAGGTAGCTTATGTGCACATCATCCTTGAGTATATTGTCATAATTTGATAATCATTCTGATTTCCACAAAGACACAGTACAAGCTGAAGATTTACTCAACCTTAAAAAAAAATAGACTCTTACTTTGTCAAATTTCAAATACATTAGCCATGGAAATACAAAATGGCAAACTCCCAAACTAAACAAACAGGTCTAGTAGATCCAACGGAAGGAAAAAAGTCAAAGACTTTGGTATAGAATCAATGGAATACAATAGAACCGAGGAGTTTACATTATCTTACAGACTTCAATTACACAAGGGGCCTAGATTGATCTGGTTGAGATTGAGCATCAATCTGTAGTCCGTCAAATTCATAAGAAGGAACTTTAATAAGCACACCATGCAAGCAAACAACGAAGGTGAAGATTACAGAAACGGCTAGAAGATCAATCCAGGCATGCACAACAACGAATAGTAAGAGCGTGATCGCAACGAGCAGCGAAAGAAAGACGCGTTGAAGAAGGTGGGAGTCGGATTTGACGTAGATTAAGTAAGACGTGATGCTCGAGACGAGGTAGAACGCCATAAGAGTGAAAGGAAGTGGGCGGACGAAAAAGCCTAAGTAGAGGTAAGTGATACTGAGAACAAGGTTGATGTAGTTGACACTAAAATGAGTTAAGTTTCGGTTGAGACGAGTTGTGGCTTCGAGGAGAGAGTCGGGAATTGAGAGTGCGTGAATGTTGAAGAACTCCCGCCATGGTGCTAGACTTGGTGCTTCTACAGAGTTGTCGCCAGAGGTGTGTAACGACAACGTCAACGTTAGAGAGTTCGGATCTGTCAATGGCATAGCGCTGTGTAAGCTCTGTACGATTGTGAGGTTAGCACCTGATGCAGCTACAGCCTACAGCCTACAGCCTACAGCCTGCAGGTTTGGGAATTGGGATGGTAATGGCCAATGGGTGGGAACTTGGGAAGAGTAGTACTCCGTCTGATGTACTAATAATAGTCCACGCCATCTTGACTATGTCAATTTCCGCGTTAATGTACTAAGTAATCACAATGGATCGGATTGAAATCATCAAATTCTACATCAAATCTACCTACTAATTAAGATTGTTGGATATAAATTATAGATGTAATGTTTTGTCTTTCGACTAGTTTTTGGTGTACAAATTTTATTATACACCCGGGTGCTACCATGAGTATGGTAAACTAATGACTATTTTTTTTTTGCTCATTGCTCATTTGAAATAAACCAAATGAGCAAAATGTACCAAAAATGAGAGTTCCAAATGAGCAAATGTGCAAAGATCATAATTAGTTTTGGGTGTATGATGAATAAACTCGTTTTTGGTCAACTTTTAAATAGTTTAGTTGATAAATTTTTATAGGGGTAGTATCTTTGATTTGACATCAATCCTGTCTACATCATTGCAACATTTTATATCTAACAGAAGTAGTACAAATATTCTACAAAATTAATTGTTGTTAATTAATAAGATAAAATATGAATTTAGGTTTGGACTTTTTACCAAACCAATTATTTTAAACACGGACAGATAATATCTAACATGCAAAGAAGTCCTGAAGTGAGCATTTTTCAAAGTTATGTAGATATTTTTTAGATTAGTTTTTTTTTGAAATTATAGCTTATGTGGACATCATGCTATGACATAAAGGAAAACACATATAAGGAGTCTTTATCAAAAAGAAAAAACTAAATCATATTGTATATTTTATGTAATAAATAGGCAAGTAATCTCAACACTCATAAAATTATTAAGGAACAAGAACAAAAGATTTTTTTTACATAATTGTTAATTCCAAAAGCCAAATCCGATCCAGTTCATAAAGTAGACATTATTAGTTATTACAACTAAAACAATAAGTATAAAACCACCATACCAAGAAGCTAAAGAACAAAAACAATTGAGAATAACTGAATGGATGAAGAAAAGTAACAATCTTGTTCTGTTTTGGAGGCTATTAGATGTTGTGAGCAATTTTGCAAATGCTAAATACAAAAAGAGGTAGAGGATGAAGCATATAACCATATAAAATACCGGTGCAAATCAAATTACCCATTAGTCAGTGTTTTTTTTTTAATTTTTTGGAAGTGAATTAGTCCGTGTTACTTTTAATTGTCTATTTTTAATGGGTAGTTTATCCTATGTTGATGCAGTTTTGTATGGGTTGAATTTGGGAATTCGAAAAGTTCCGGAAAAAAGAAAAAAAAAAGAATAGTGGAGAGATTTGAAGATTTATTTTCATATCAAAGTTACAGCCTGTAACCTTACAGGTACTTCTCTTGGCCCGGCTCTCTTGCCAATCATAACTCATAAATGGCAAATCAACGAAACCGAGGTCCGAGCATGGCCCAAAATAGAAGTTCTATGGGTTGTTGGCACTTGTTGCTATTATATAAATGAGTTCTGAATCAAGGCTATGTTTGACAATTAGTGAATAGCTAATTATTACCTGATTGCATTAGCTAATAGTTGTTAGCTGATTCTATTAAATGGTTTGAATAATTGATTGTATTAACTGTTTGTATAAAAGTGTTTGATATGTAGGTCAGAAAGATTGCTACTTAATTATGCAAAATAACAAATAAGGGCATGGACATAATCCATAATTGTGCTTTTTATTGTTTACAAATGTAATTTTCAATAATATTAGGACATTAATATAACTTAACCCACTCATTCCCAAACCTCTTATGTCAAAAAGCTCCCCCCCAAACTTTTTCAAAAAAAACTTTTGGACCCAATAAACTATTTCAAACCTCTCTTATCGAAGACTCAAATTAGAGAATCAGACTACCAAATCCTCTAATATGAGTTCAAAACCTCTAATTTTTACCCAAGTCCCTTTTACAGGTGAATCTTATGTCCTACCATTTGTGTACAACTTGTGTGCCACTCCATTTAATTGATTGGTACATGAAATAGGCCTATTCAACCCAAATTTAAAAACTAAAACATATTTTACTTTCAATTCTTCCAAGCGAAGACCTGTACAAAATTAAATCTTATACAGAAGATATGAAACACAATGACAAACTTTCGTGTTTTACCTAATCTGAAAGATCTCAAACCTAGTTACGCTCTACAATACAGCTCTCCTAAGTAAAGCCAACAAGAGATCATTCCACACATCAATAGGCCCAGGCATGCACCAATGCACACAATCATTGAACCCTTTCTTCTTCTTGTCACGCCAGTGTGAACCCGGGTGCCCGTCTGGCCTCATTAACATTACCTTAGTGATGTCCATGGCTTGAAATTTTTGTTGTCCCTTGATGCTTCCTTCTTTCTTTACTCGCTCGATTTCGTCCATTTGAATGTTTCTAACCTCCCATTCTACATTGTTTTTGCTTGTTGCCAACATATTTTCTACCTTTACTTTGCTATAAGGTTTTGATCTGTCACAATGGCCTCCATTTCTCCATGTCCCATTCTCAAAATGTGATGGTGAGATTGTCCTAACCAAGGTCACCATGCCCTTGCATTTCTTGCAGCCATTTATGTACCTGCATGTATTTTACGTTTCCTTGTTATCAAAAGTATTAGGTAATAATATAGGTTAGAACATGTAGCTTTGATCTCCCAAAAACTTTACAGCTTATATACCTATCAAATTAGTCTTTCAGATCAATTTCGGAATTAGGTAGATTTGTGTTCGGTATGCATGGCTTTTCAGGTTGCTTTTAAGTCACATGATTTTTTTGGGCATGTGAAACATCGATGAGAGGATGCACTAGTACAGAGTGGTAGAAATTTGAGAATCATGGAGATTTTAGTGTAGTGAGGCCAAATATAACTTGTATGGTGGGTGCTAAGAACCATATGAAGAAATCGGATTTGCAAATTGCAAGAGAATGCAACTTATTGACGAAAGTTAATACAAGGTAATTGATCGATGTGGGCCACAAATAGGAATAAAATCTTGGACTAAATGATTCCACATATGAGATGAAGACTTTGGCATTATTATATTGTTATTGTATGCATGTATTGCAATTTTCGGGTCTACATACAAGGCTACAACAATTCATGCTAGAATATTGTGATGGTTCTACGTTGAAGAACAACAAATTATTGTAGGAACAATTATACAAAGTATATGGTCCCAACTTCCAACGTTCATTATGGCAACTATTCGGAGATAAATATATATGCATTCCATAATCACACTCCACTATGACTCACGCAATTGTCAAGCATGTTTTCAATGTAAGAGAACATAAATTTGTATATATATAACCGAAAGAAACCAGTGTGTGTTAGTGCTTCTAAAGTTGTGGCCAGTGGTGAGTAGTTTATTTATATATGTTTAGAGTCAATATAATTTTTAAGTTAATTTTCTTATTAATTAAGTCAATGATCATGGGTTCTTATTATTATTAGTGGTAGACTTAATGGGCCACTACTCACACTTCATCTGTTCTAATTATTGATTTCTAGTTGCTTTGTACACCTATTTATTGGGTCAATTTGTTGTTCATGATTATTAATAAGAAACTATGCATTTCATTCTCTATAAAAAGCTGTTTAGTTTGCCTAATCTTTCCAACAACATAACATATACTTCCTCCATTGCAAATTAATTTTTCGATCTTAGTTTGTCTCCCATTTATCACATTTCGTTCACTCAAATTTTTGACACCTATCTACCAAACTTCTTCAGTTACTTCTTTAACTTTTCGAAAAATTTGTGACAATTAATTTGGAACGGAGGGGGTAATACTTAAGCATATTCAAGAATGGTAACTTACCTGAGTGTAGTTTGAAAAGCCTTCCCAATAGCAAAACTCACTTCAAATTCAGTCAAATTGGTTTCATTGCAATATAGACATCCAACCAATTTCCCTCCTTCATACAAATATTTCTTCTTAAAATACCATTGAGCACTTGAAACAATGGCATAATCCACTAACCCTTGACTCACATCATAACCCCATTTTTCATCCACTTGATCAAGTTCCAAATCAAACACTCCAACCTCTTTTTCAACACCCTTAACTAAAAACCTAGTCCATAACACCATAAGAGTGAAATTATTCTTAGGGAAGAACCATGTTCGAGACCGATCTTTGGCATCTTTGTACACATCAATTGGAGTTTCTTCTTGAGATAAGAGGCATAAAAGTGACTCCACTTGGTTTCTAGCAACTGAATCTCCTATAAATGCAAGCCTCTTATCGCGCATTATTAGAAAAAAAGTCTTGGGTTCGAATCTTGCCAGCTCGCATCTATGCGGCTTCCATCTCCAATATAAGAACTCCTTGTCATTTCTCCCATGCAAGAAACAATCTTTTGATGTTGGAATTGTTGAACAAGTTGTATTTGTGTAAAGAGGACCTTTTGAGGCTTCAACCCATCTTCCTTTGAATATATCACACTTTGCATAATCATCTGAAAAATTATAAAGAAAACACCATATAGATACTAATTAAGATTTATGAAATATTTTCAAATCTAAGTTGTTACACAACAATGCCCCGGGGTCCTACGTACAACCTACCCACGTAACATCCGACCCTAACAAGTAACAAGAATCGAACCCTTGCCATATCCCAGATTTTTGTTAAGATTAATGAAATAAAAAGGGTAACATACCTTTTAGAGGGTGAAGTCTAGGATTTGTTGGGTTGATTTGCACTATTCTGATGATGGTGGAAGAGATTGGAGAGTAAAGAGCTAAGGTGCTTAAGAGGGTTGTGAGAACTAATAAGCATATCACCAATGAAACAAGTTTGTTAGTTTTGGTATTTTCTAGGAGTTGTTTCATATTTTTTAGTGAATACAGCAAAAAATGAGGGGATAAAAGAAAAGGGAAAAGTTGTCCGAGTTTTCAGAGAAGAGATATATAGGATTACCTGCCTTTACGCCCCCCGCTCCTAGTTTGTTGATACCGTAACAAATTCTTGAAGGTACTGGAGATATGTATAAACTTTAGAAGTAATAAATATTACTATGTCACATTATATTTTCACTATATATTTGGGTGTACTATATCATAGTCAAATGAGCCAAAAAAAAAACAATCGGTAAAAGCTCCCAATGAACAAAAAGAGCAAAAAATAATCCGAAGTATATCCTAGGAGTACTTATCATACACCATTACACCCGAATGTATAATAAATGCGTTATACGATAACAACTAACAACTAAAACAATCCCCCTTGAATTTGGGTGAGCGCAACATTTGTGAATTGTGATAAAATGAGTAATCTGGTTGCATTTGGGTGTTGCCACATGTATCATAAATTGCTTCATGCCATACGAATGTTATTCTAGAAACTTTACATGCATCATCACATACATATGAGAAAAAGATAAACATATTGTTTATCATATAGGGACTGAAATAGTATTAATTATTTTTCACAAAAAAATTTATTTATTTTATAAGAAGCTTAGTATTATAGAGATGCAAGCCAATGTAATTAAATGGCACATCCAGTACATGCATCTTAAAACGAAACAAAAACATCTGTTCTATGTTTTAATGTATCATATATTCATATGATTCATGTCTGTAACTCTCTGAATATGATAATTGTCTTGTTCGTTGTAACTATTTAGTCTGAAATTTTGCATGCAGAGGTTAGAGGACAGAAAAATACAAGGTGGCTTCACGGGCAGAGGCCAAATTGCTGAATTGTTGTGGAGTTTTCACTTTCACGAGATATGACCTTATCTTATTACTCATCTTACTCCGTTTACAGTTACTACGTACTACTTCAAAATTTAGTACGTCCAATTAAATAAAATGACTGCAACACACAACACTATTAAGTACCTATTTATGAGAATTAAAAGAATGCGAGAGACTTTGAGTAATTAGGGGAAGAATTTGGAGAGTGATTAAAGGTTGAGCGTTGATTGTTGAAATTCAGATGTTGTACTCTAGCTTTAATGGGAGAGATTAGGAAGCAACCTTTATATTTTTTGAAATTAAGTTTTCGGGGTCGTGTGCTATTGGTCTGCTTGCATATAGGTCTTGAGGTAAAATTTATTTTTTTGACAGGTTTAATCAAAGATAATAAACTCCCTTTGTTTTTCTTCCCCTATTTGAAATTTGTAGCCAAAGTTACAATTTTTGACCACGGAATCATAATGTATACAAAATTTCATGTCGCTTTACAATTTCAGTTAAACAAATTCCAATTATAGCACATATCTCATTAAGGATATATCCAATTATAGGAAGCTACAAGTAGTAATGTAGACAAAATATAAGATCTTGACTACACCACGCATCTAAATACCAACTAAGTTGACTGACATCCACATTAGATGATAATTATAATGACTGATAAACCATATGAGATGATTCAAGATTATAACTACGTAATGAGAAGGGTTTTGAACGATATTAGCTAATTTTCTTCTCATTACAGAATATACAAGAATGAGAATAAGTGCCTTGTTACAAAATAGTATGATCTTGTCAAACAGAAGGATTTATTTTTTATTTTAAGAACATTTCTTCAGATCCCTCAGAAAAACAAAAAAAAAAATCTTCAGCAGCATCTAAGAACCCAGCACTGAAGCTGCACCTCCCCTACAAAAACTACCTGGGTCATCTTCTGATTTTACAACACTTCTTTTACCTTGTAGTTCAATAAGATTACAACAAGCTTTTACCCAACCCCAAGAAATACAGAGAGAGATTACAAACAGCATACATAACTGCAAAAAATAGCAGTTCCTAGTCCAGTTACCCAGGTTTTTCAACTAAGCGTGATCCGAGCCTCTCACCGGCATTATCATTCAGCCCAATCTTTAAACAAGAGCATCATGTATAGAGGTACATTCACCACCGCAATTACCAAAGCCATCCCAAGAACCCGGATCCATCTTTGCAGCATTATCTTCATCCATGATTTGCTTGATCTTGGCAAGTTTTTGACATCAGACCCAGAATCCCCACTGATGTCCACGTTTGTTGCAGGCTCTTGATCTTGGAGAGCTTGTTTCCTAGTTGCACGTATCACAGCATTGCCTCTGTAATCAAACATGCAATGAGCATTTCATAAAGCTGTTTTAAGCAACAATAATAGCATATACTGACAAATGGACACAGCTTTTTCAGTGGGATAAAGAACCTAAAGTATTCTTTTCATGCCAGCTGTAATATTTGTGATGATAGTCCTCCACATCAGTCATCATAACAGAACTCACCAGTCAAATGATAAATAGTCTCTAATCACACAAGCGAAAGCAAGATCATGAAACATACTTTGGCTCTTCAATTGGCGCATTGACAATAATGAGTTTCTAATATTCACAAAGATGAGTTGAGATGATACTCACGCATTTCCCATCTCCTTCAGCCAATATTGCATAAAATCCTCAAAATTCTAGCCTTATAAAATGAAAACACTATCAAACTCTCAAGTCTCACCTACATACCCTCACGGCCTCACACAGTGGCGGATCCAGGAATTGGACCACGTGGGTTCGGAATAGTTTGAATATAAATTCCAATTCAAATTTTACTATTTTGAATTACAATTTTTTTATAGAAAAGGGAAATTAAACTTTCAACAATTAGACTTAGCGGAGCTTTCATTCTTGATTACATCATTACAAAAAATAAATATCTAATTAACTACTTGTAGTAATAAAAAACAATCAATTTCTTAACAAACTACATAGTTATACAAACTATGAGTATCAATTATTAAAACATTTTTTTTCATTAAATCAACTTATCAATTAAGTGTTAAAAGTTAAAACTAAAATATGAAACTTTAACAACTAGCTAGCACAAGCATGAAATCTAAAATGATTAACTAGCAATGAATCAACACTAATAAGTTCTTTTATTTTAGTTTGAGTGAGAATAAACGCTATCAAGAATTTTATTTAGAAAGTGATGTATACAATTCTTCCATTTCAAAAATTAATGTTTGCACATTTTGTTTATAAATGCACATATTAAAGTTTCATAATATATGAACATTATTCATTTTAGCACTCTTCTCATTGGTAAATATCTGATAAGTGAATCAAGTAATCAACTTAGTGAATTTTTAGTAACTAATTTTATTTAGAGAATTGGGGAAAAAAACAAGATTCACTACCTTTTACTATATTTTTACTTGGTGGGAGGTAGAGATTGATAGATAAAACTTAAAAAAGAGAGCTGAAAAAGTAAAGGGAGAATGAAGAAAAAAAGGAAAATGAAGAAAAAAGGCAAAGAAAGACTAAGGAAAGTAAAGGGAGAATGAAGAAAAAAAGGAAAATGAAGAAAAAAGGCAAAGAAAGACTAAGGAAAATAAAACACATTGTCGTTGAATTCGAACCCGCGACCAACTGAGGAACATTAAGTTCACTCCACCGCTGAGCTACAATGCGTTTCAATGAAGTAAAATGCTTCATATGCTATTTATTTCTACTTTGTTTTTACCTGTTTTCTCTGTTTTCTACCCGGATCCGCGTGGGTTCAGTTGAACCCACTGAGCCCACGCTAGATCCGCCACTGGCCTCACATATTTTATTTCTCAATCTCTCTCCTTACTAGACCTTGATCATATCCAGGACACAAGTACCTCTCAAATAGCAACTCTCCTTTTCTATAACTACCCAAACATTTATAAAAGTGTGAATAGATCGAAGAAAGATCCGGAGCTAAGATATACAAGAAAATACTATACTCAATTTTCAACAACTATTTATTATATAATCTCATAGGAAGAAAGTTCCTCAATTTTCAACAACTTACTATTATATAATTTTGTTCTCTTTCATCATATTGCATATCTACTATGTGTTTGTGTGCAAATTTCATAGTGTAGCAAGCAATCCATTAATGAACAAGTGGCCACCCTACATTCAGGCTCCACTGGTTGGGAAATGCTTCTTATTATTGATACTATTCTGTAACAATAGTCAGAAACTTTTTCTTCAAAAATTGTTTCAATGCACTTGCTATTATGAAGTTAAGCGCAGCTAACAAGGCAAGGTAAGAGTGATCTGATTGCAAATTAACTTGTGGCAAAGAGTGAATTATAATTAGCATCCCGCCCTCTAACCAGCTTTATGCCAGCAAATCCTAAAAGTGGAGTAAAATGGAAAATGTTTCCTGTAATTTAAAAGAAACGAAAATTTTGATGTTTTCGCATGAATAAATCTAATGCCCGTGTCGTTGGTCTTTTGCTTCTTTTTACATCTTCTCTCTCAGATCTTTTCCAGCAAACTAAATTTATATGCTACATTCTCTGGTATTCTATCAACAAATCATGATATGGGATGGACTAGCACATGAAAGGAACGAATGTCAATAGCAAAGCAACTAGTCAGTAAAATGAATATAGAAAGATCAACAAACCTTTCACTTGAATTCATCTCCTTGGATACAACTATAGGGGCTTTACAAGGCTTCTTGATAAGATGCATTCCCCCTTCTGCATCCCACATCATGTCATACTCACAATTTTCATCTTCATTTTTCTCTTTTCCACCACTCGAAAATAGATCTTCTTTGACCAATTTATTTATATTCGTTATCAGACGTCTGAAGTGGTGCTCAATGTCTATTGCATATGTAGGCAAAAATGAAAGTCCTAAGATGGTTACAACAAATAGTATGATATACCTGAAATTATTAGAATTGGAAGTCAATAACATAAGACAACTATAAACTTTTAATTTTAGAATAAAACATTCCAATTTGAATTGTCTATTACCATGTTAACTAGTCAGTAGGGAGACTTGTTTTCCAATTGAAATAGGGAAAGAATACCAACAATTACCATATATATATAAATAGTTGCTTTGGAAGAAAGCATAGTTGAGCAAGTACAACTGGTTCTGGAGAAGAGACATTTGCACGTGTAAAATTACCAACAGATAGAAGCATGAACGACGGATACAAATTCCCTTGTTGCCAACTTAATGTCCCAAGAGTATGCTGGCAGCAATCACAAATCATTAGCTAGGGAATACCAAACATAGCAACTATTCCAGCAAAATATTCAAGATTCCAGAGATTACCTCCTTGACAGTACCATATTTTGTTTTGTGGTTGACTGTACACTGGTCATGATCATGACCAGAGAGGACAAGTACCTGATAAAAGAGAAAGGTTTGGTCATTAGATGCAAATATTATTCAATTCTGCTCCTAACAGAATAAGAAAAGGCCAGAGAATATACAGGGTGAATTAAGTCCAATAAACGCTTTGTGGACACCTCAGTGACATAGTTCTGATATCTGCATCATTCAATGTAGAATTTTCGTTTAACAGAATGGGGAGAAACCGACAATCACGAATTGACAGCAGAAAGTGGAGACATGTCACTTACAGTATCCTCTGATCATAAGCAGAACGAGAAATCCTCTGAACACAAAGGAAAAAAAGCCTGTGAGTTTAAGTACCAAATGGTTAGGTCTATTTCATGAGCTAGTTATGCAGCAATGCAGCACAGGAGGAAAGAGACAAATCAACAGTTGTTTTATAAAATGAAGACACCAATACCTGATTGATAACTTCTGAAGAACGGTGTGGGCCACAAGGAGTCTCATCCGGTCGATACAAAGGGATATGGGTCAATAACACCCTTGGATTATCACTTACATCTGAGAAGAAGATTAATAAATTTCTGGTCATCCACTGAACATTTCTCCAAAAAAAAGTTTTAAAACCAAAACAATTCTGACTTTTGGTGAGATCCTATGTAGCATAGAAGTGGATACGAGGAAGGAAACGGAAACATAAGATCTCCAAAGAAGTAGAAAATGGGGAATGGAATTACATTATATAGAATGTCAATAATGTTTTTCTCCCCATAAATTTTAAAAAAGAAAACCCTTGCTTTTGATACACAAATAAACCACTCAACTAGCGGCATTTAAAATATCCCCAACTTTTCTTTTCTACAGGATAGCAGTCCCCCTGTCCTCCCAAGGCTCAGCCTCTCTTTCTCTCTTACTTATTCTAGTAGGACTCACAAAAAAGCATCTCCCCCCACCCCCTCTGTGTGTGTCAGACCGACCAGCTTCCCTCCTGGGACCTCCATCTTCGTCTTTACTCAGTAGACGTGCAAACCACACCTTCACTTGGCTCCCTTTCTCTCTTGCCACCTACTTTGAATGCCCTTTGGCCATGAGAGTGCCAGCTACTAATTTGAGGTTGGAAAGCTTAGGGATCTAAAGTTTGGTGTAGATGACTGAGACTTTACAAGTGACTAAAAATTAATTTTCAATTTTCTTGACAATTTTGGGCATAAAACAAGCGCATTAAGTATATCCTTGTTTTGAAATGTTATGAAAGACTATTTTTCAGGAGTTCCCAGAGAACGGAAAAGTTTCAGAAGCCCACCAAGGCATTCCTGAGGGATTTGGGTAGCTGTTAGAAAAGTCAATGTTTCTTTTATAAATGGAGGTGATGAATTTTATGGAAATTATTTGGAAAATGAGAAACATGAAAAGAACCCGATGTAAGAGCTCATTCTAAGCAGGATTAACAAAAGTTATTATTTGTGACAAATCACAGATGACATGATCAAATTGAACAAATGTAGGGTAATACGAGTGTGGCAAGAACCAATCAAGGTGGGCCGTTATATTGCTGTAACTCTAAGCAAGTCATACCATAAACTAAGTTTCAACTCCTACAAAAACTTGCAACTCTGAATCATTGAAATTGAATGAGCAGCTTCATCCGGGGCCACTCCAGTCTAGCTGCCTAAATTGACCGAGGTGCTAGTAGAGAGTAACTGAAGTAAACTTACCCGTTGAGACAATGGAGGCTTTTGGCGTGGCTGTGAGAGATAGTGAGGGCTCGCTACTGGTGGCTGCAACAAAGAGGACAAATGCTACTTCTCTGGACATGGCAGAGGCACAAGCAATGAGATACGGCCTTCATATGGCAAGGCGATTTGGGTATGCGAAGGTAGTGGTCGAAAGTGATGCGCTTAATGCAGTACATGCTGCGAAGAGTATGATCAAGGGTTCTTCCCCTATCTATTTGGTCTACGATGACATTCGGAATGATAGCCTTCTTTTTTATTATTGGGTTTTTCTCATGTTAAACAGGCATGTAATACGGTAGAATCACATGGTGGCAAGGCTGGATACTAGTAGTAATAACTAAATAATGTAATGTTAGAGTTAATTTGTATTGGTTCATTTCCACAAAGCATTACTGCTTTGCCGGAAATCGATTTATTATATTAAAATGCCTGCGCTATCTTTCAAAAAAGGAATTTACCCGTCGAGACACCATTGACAAAATCCCAAGTCCGTGAAGTTGGATTATCTTCCAATTTACCTGCAAACAATATCTAGTTTCTTGGTAAAGCAGACTCAACGAACCACCAACAAAACATGCATTTGGTTACTTGGAACTTATGACAATAACCAAGTAGGATTTATAAAATAACTGTGTTTCTTTAAAGAAGAAATAGTGGAAATTCTGAAATACTAAGGATTATCGGAAGCAATTTCAACTATTTGTTTGCATGCGTACTATCACAAACCAAAAATGAAAATTTGTAATTATTTTACTTTTCAATTTTCACATGAACAATCAATCAGGTGAACATTAGCAATTTTTACAATTTTGCTTTTCTACAGCATTCCTTAGTCTTGCATTTCCACAAATTTTCTCATTGATTTGATTCCCAAAGATCTGAACACAAAAAACAGAGCCCTAAAATTTTAGAATTAAAATTAAGCACAGGTAACATTTTCATGAATCAAACAGCAAATGAAATAAGCATACAGGAGTGACATATTTATACAACTAGAGCAGTATTACAAGTTTCAACAAAGGCACTTCGATGATAACAAGAAAATTGCGACTTTGAAACATTAAATATGGAGAACTACAAAAGTTTTAGAAGGTATTTTTTACTACCACCATCAAACCAAATTAATAAGCTTGTTGATTGTGCAAATCACAAATGCAAGAAAGATACTGATGTGATTAATTATTTTTAATTTACCATCAACGGTTTGTGCATCAATCGCAACAAAGTCTACTTTCCCAATAGTTAACTTATAATATCTTTTTCCAAAGACGCTTTCATAACGCTCCATAACCTGCAGCAAATGAATTATAGCCAGTCAGCAGGGCGAATGGATATATATGATACAGGCATAAACAGAGAAAATTTTCACAAAGGCATGAACTTATTCCAGCCTACATCAGACTTATTTACTCCAGAGAAATGGAGGGGGAAAAAACAAAGGCAAACTGCAAATTGAGAGAAAACAACAATGTATACAGACACATGTGGATCCCTTCACTGTTGGTTGTATGGTTCTTCCAAGAACATGATCAGATTGCACTCTTTGGGTAAACCCAAAATAAGCGAATCAAATATTACTGCAATGAAAACCTTCTTCCCAAGAACATGTCTAGAAAGTATATAAAACATCAGATATCTTTCTGCTAACAAGGTGGTAACTACATATAATATAATTGAGAAACCTTGAAGTACTTAGTCAAAATACATTCACCCAAATAACAAAAGCAACATGCTATTTTACCTCTGGTTTATGGAAAAGATGACCTGCATAACCAATGTCGTGGTTTCCTGGAATGTAGTAAACTGGAATATCCTTAGTTCTTCCTCGTTTACCTTGATCAAAAATATGCCTGAACCGGCTTAAAGATTCCTGCCATCTATTTGCTAAGAGAATGTAAGTGGTTCCTGAATATGAATACATAAGTGATGAAAGCTTCTAAGTATTAATTATATGCGCCTATGCAGCTACTAAGAGTCGAACAAAGGGAATCTATCAACATATAATCAGAATGTTTCGAATGGCTCATGAGTCATGACTACAGGACAACATTCATTATTCAGGTCTGGAGATCAGAACATACATACAAGACGATTTTTCTCAAGGAAAGTAAGTTAAAGAATCCGCTAAAGAATATTCTTGCCATGGTGATGATAAGCAAAACAGTTCTAGAAAGCACGTGGGGAGAAATCAGGATAAGTTTTTATTGGATGGACAAGGAGTTACTTGTAAACAGCAGAGTAACATTTCACAAGATCAAGACTAAAAAAATTAGAGACTCGTCTAGAAACTTGAAATAAGTAAAAAAAAAAATTGAAGGGGTGGCTCAATTTGTAATAAACTGGGTATTTGGGCAGTAAAATAAAGGAAGAAGATAATGATTTTGATTGCTATGAATGGAAATTACAGCAAATAAAGATAGATTATCAAGTTTTCGAGTGACTTGACACACTCCCAAGCTAACCACTAATTTGAACTCTCAAATATATTCTTCATACCCCTTTCCTATCCCTAATCCCCTATATTTATAGAGCTAACTTACTTACTTACTACCCAAGCCAACCTATTACCCATATTTGTAGTACCCATATTACCCATCCCCCTAAACCAATCTATTACACAATTCTCTCACTCTCCTTATCAGTCCTCTACTCTGCAGTCTTTCCTTATTGTAACCACAACCTGTATCCAAACTCACACTCTTTCACCTCTAGTTCACTTGTGATAGACTACTCCACAATCAGTTTCTATTTCGTGGAAAGATTTGCCGATACTCTATGTTGTCATGTTCTCACTCTTATTATTACACATACATCTAAAAAGCATAATAGTGCAAAAGTCTAGACAATTTACAGGATGATTCGCTCCAGAAAGCAGTGGTCTCGACCCCCCCCTTCTTCATCTTAGCAGGATGTTCTCACTCTGTGTCCAATGCTAGCTATTTACTTCAACAACAATTTACGCATCGTACCACATCAGGCTCTATGTCAACAAGAATTTTGCTCCAATAGATAGCTCACTAAGCAAAGAAACATCATCTTCTCCAAAAGAATGGCTAGATCCAAAAAAAGCAGGCCAAGTTTCAGACATTGGCACAAGCAAAGAGAAATAACAGCAATTCAACAATGACCATCACCGCCATAAGCTGTTGGATTCCTCCTGGTCCAGGTGGTCTAAATTGAGAAGGCTCATTATTCACCATCAAAGAGATAATCAGGACAATAAATCAATATAGATACAACTTTATGGTATAAGACCAACATGGCTTGGGCTGTGGAGGGTAAATTGGGACAAGGTATTAAGGCAGAAGCACAGGCAATATGGTCCACAGCAACAGACACTGCAGCCGGGAGAAATGGATTGCTTCAACAATTTCAGGAGATGCGGATGCTAAAGAAGTTCATTTGGTTCATGAGAAGGGAAAATGATAGTTGGGTATTTACTTAAGAAGTTTCTATCACATATGAAATAAAGGGAGTGAAATTCATCCTACAAGGGAAGTGAGGGGAAGTTTGCGCCTTTATGGAACAGTAAATAGGAAAAGATTCTAGGCAATAGCAAGAATTTGATGAAGATTTGCAACGCCCAAGTCAAGAAGTTAGCAGAAGTAAGAAACTACCTAGCTATAACTTAATCTAATTGCCTAGAGAACATTAGATGTTTTAAGTTACGTTGTTAAGATTGAAAAACATAGTTCAGAGATCATCAATCGAGAGTCGGTGATACTCAATGGTAGGAAAATGTTGGTCAGTGGAAGAAGAGGTTCTTATGCAACGGAGGTATTGTGAATGGCTCAATAATGATACTAAGTGGCTTTCTGAAAACATGTCGGGGTCGAGGGAGGTTTGCTAGATGTAAACTAAGCATGGAACTTGAGACTCTAAGGGAGGGTGGGGGACGAGTGGAGAAGGCACAAGGAAGCAAGCAGAATCAGTTGCACAGCACTAAGATTAGACTGTGCACCCTTGAAAAGTAATGACTTAGTGTTTAAAGGAAGGAAGCACATCAGGTCCACAGCACTATAATTGGACTCTCCAATGTGCACCGCAGTGTTGCACTGATGGCAACTGGAGCAAACACTCAAATATGTATGACTTGGGCGATGCTTTAGGTATTGTAGTTAGAATTCTTAATAAAGAGTTATACCAGGATATTAGATGTAAGAAACTACTAAAATGTGTTCCTTAATTATATCCTAACAAGCTTGCACTTCCTACACTAGTAGAACTAGGTTAAGAAGGTCATATACTCATATCTATAATATTGGTTTGTATTACCAACACTGATGTGATATAATTCAGATTCTATGGTTCAGTATGATTGTCACAAAGAGCAATGAAGTTGAATTGTATATTTAAAATTATTGAAAAGAAAAACAAGTTGAAATGTAGAGTATCCGCATCAACTATTTTGTGGCTTTGCTAGTTTGAAAATCTCATTTCTTTTCCTACCAATAAATAGATAGTTCAAATCCATGTAAACAGTATGGAATATGCAACACGCCAGTGTGAATATTAATTCTTAGTCATGACACTGTGCGAATATCCTATATAGAGTCGGCTGGAATACTTAAAGACCACTTTGTTGTGCTTCAATCTATCATCAGCTAACATTGACTGGAGTAATATCTGGCTTTGGGACATTTATCAAGTTCAAAATGAAGAAGATAAGGTACTTCATCATGCAAATACTCAACAATCAATACCATTAAGAGGCCAAGGTCCAAATTTGATCAGCAATGCTCTTAATTCATGTGAAGGCCAATTTGTTCTAGACATGAAAAAAATATTGCAGCACATGTCCGCTAATTGTGTGCTTCCAGTACAGCATAGTGCACCCAATATTATATAGTCAATACATCAGTAACAAAATGAATACATGTAATCAGGTCTTACTCTTTATTTGACAGCTGTGGACCTCCATCCAAGTAGTCACCCAAGAATAAAATTGCATCAGGCTTGAAAGGCAAAATTGTAGAGAGAAATGCCCTACGCATGTACAGATCTGAGTAGAACTCAGCAATGTCCAAAACAAGTGATTTGGGACCAAAATTATGGGAGGTTCTGTCCATTAGCTGTTAAACATTAAGAATAGTTAGGATCTTGAGCAAGTCTGAGATCAAGTCATCAAACACTAGGAAAAGACAACATTCACCTGTGGGTCAGTGAGGACAGCTACTTTCACGAAATTGTTTGGAATATCTCCTGTCTTAGAACAAATTAGAAAAACAAATGACATTATCACAATTGAAAAGACTTCCATCATATAAGCACATTGCACAATAATACTAGAACACCTGAACCATACAATGTTTTCACTTTTATAAATTTTTAGATCTATGTTAGTTATCATGCATTCAGAAAGAAACAATTACATGGCCTGTTAGGGATTCGGCCCAGATAAGGTGTTTAGAAAATTATAAGTTTTGGAATAGGGCCAGCTCCATGTATTAAAAACTAGAAAGGGCTCAAACAAAAATTTGGAATTCATTCTAAAACACTGTCATTTCCAAATCCCTAATCTCTGCACTTCCCAAACACCTGAATCATACAAAGTTTTCATTTTTATCAATTTTACGATTTGTGGTAGTTTTTTCCATTCAGAATTGGCTTGTTAGGGATTTGACCCAAATTTGGAGTTTGGGAATTTACAATTTCTGAAATTGGACCAAATCCATGTATATATTAGAAAGGGCTCAAACAAGAATTTATAATGTTGTTCTAAAGCCTGTCATTTCCATTTCCTGATCTCTCCGACTCCACTGCTATCCCCTTTTCTCTCTGCGACACAATGATGTATCTACCCCTCAAAATTTACTTTCCTCCATTGTTAAATGCTATTGAAGAAGTCACATCTGCAATTTTCTCTCCATCTCTTTAGTGTACGTCATCCTCTACTCCCTCAACTGAACTATCATATTTATCATTATCATCTCCTTCATCTTCAAAATCCAACGAAGTAGAGAGCATAGCTGCCAGCACCGCAACGACGAATACGACGATGACAACAAGCAGAGTTTACGAAGAGAAAATTATAGACAGAGCATGTTCAATCTCAAAGTCTCCCATGGAGAAACCTACAAAATTTCTTAGGAAAAACCCAATCTTTACTCCAATATAGTTGTAAAGAACCCAATTCATACACAATACCTTAATTGGATCAGAAATTCATCAAAGACTGCTTTAAAGAGCTCGAAAGTTCCACCAAAAGGTTCAATTTTTTTACGCAAAAATTGTTACGGTTTCTGATTTGAGGATTTTTGAATTGAAATTGAGAAGTTGTTAGGGTTGTAAAGGTTGAAGGATGGAAATTTGAGAAGAATAATTGAATTGATGCTTTGAGACTAATGATTAAATTGCATTTGCAAACGTCGAACTATCTTATATGATATTGGCTTCTGTTGTGATTTGATTATTATTGGTGAGAAGTGAGAACATGGGAATGCATGTAAAATATTGAATTAAGTTTCAAAGAGATGCTAATTCCACTTGCAAATTGGTTATAATTGGGATGAATTAGGATACTAGTTGTCTAGTTCTGTGTCCTAAATCTTTTGTACAATTTCCTTTTGGGGTATGAGGAATTTGAGTCAGTATAGGCGAGTTAGATGGCACGGTCGCAGCTTTCCTATTAACAAAGGCTACTCCTCGGTCCTTCCGGCCCATCACCATCCTTTTTCTTTCTTGTTTTCTTTGTTTGATTAGAAAAAATCAATTTTAGAATTGAAATTCCAGCAACTTCCCAAACAATATAGTGGAATTGAAATCTGAAATTGATCAGACAATTTGCAATTATCTTCCAGCTTAAGTTATTGTTATTAGCTACATATTAGGTTTGGCAGGAAGGAAATGTTGTTGCTCATATTACAGCAAAGTTTCCTTTAAGGTAGGTGTACTTGACTAGGGAAAGAATTCTAGAAATACTTCTCCATGAGTAACTATCGAATTCCTGAATACACCTAATTATCATACTTCAGGAAAAAAAAAAAAAAACGACCTCGTTTTCTTTCCACCTATCTTCCCTATGATTTCAAGATAAAAGATTTTGCAATAGTCACATGATAATATCATTGTTCTTTTAATAACATTGTAATTAAGTTGCATAATCATTCAGAACAGTTACTATTTTAATTAATTACAATCAGCAGAAACCCCAGCTTAACCATCACAAAAAGAGTAAATAGAAACATAAAAATCAATCTAGCAGATACTCCATAATGCAACTAAAGATTCAAAAAATTAAAAGAAATTAAAAAACTAAAAATTCCCCCTTTCTTCTTCAAATCAAATATTAGAGTCAACTCAAATCAAAAACAAAACATACCCAGTTCATCTTAATCAGTTAATAGCTAAAAATTCCAATAATTAGGCAAAAAAAACATAACTAAAAAAAAAGTAGAATGGAAAATTAGAAGGGTTACCAAGGAAGAAGAGGAGTGAAGATGAGGCCAAGAATAAGTGAAGTAAAGTGGGACCCAGTAAGCAAACATTTCACCATAGAGGATGGTAAGTGCCCAGATCACAGAAAAGAAAATGGTCAACTTCCATGATTTCTGTCTCATCATCGCCATTTTCGGACCACCAATACTATAGTCTAGTACACAGTTTTTTTTTTTTTTGACAATTAGTACACAGTTTTTACTGCACCATATGTTGCGGTTGTGTATCTACTGACTACTATCCTGTGTCTTAATAATGCATACATGAACTTCATCCGCATATGTCTCATGTTAGAAGCTACTTACTTCTTAGTACATCTATTTCCCAGCTTTTGCTTCCTCTATACTCTAATCTTTACTTTTCTCTCTTTTGTTTCTTCGGTTTTTCAGAAAAACAGGTCCACATGGTGTTGTACACTTCAACTATGCATGGGCCGGGCCGGGCCGAACAAGGGGCGTCCGGGTCCGACACGACTTAAGTTTAGCCCGGCATTATAGGCCTGGTAGTGTGGTGTTTATGGACATCATTTTCAAATTTTGGTCGGAGCATGATGAGTCAACCCGCTTCTTAACCTACTCAATTTCAACCATAGATGAAGAATATATATATCCTCTGTTTCTTAATACTTGCAATATTTGTCATGGCAATGAACCAAGAAGTAGGCAAGAGAGTAAACACGGCTCATGTGCCTAAACAATAAAATAAGACTTGCTTGGTATAAGATTTACCAAAAAAAGAAATGTTTTGCAAGTATGGTAAAAAAATCCCAAAAAGGAACATGCTACAAGTAACAAAAAACAAAGGAGGTTTAATTCATAAGGGGGTCTGCTGGCACTGCACGTGGGCCAAACCGGGTATGGGTTGCTTGTTTGAAATTTTGACTCTACTCCGCCTTGGCATGATTTTCCTTGGCCTAGTATAGTCCTAGCCTGATGTGGAACGAGAGTGCAAGACCCGCTGGCTTGACACGTGGGCCATCTTGACTCGATACCCATTCACCGTTTTTTGTACTTGTTCAGTTGTTCTATCCATTACCTAAACAAAGCGAATATAAAAACCTTGACAAAAATCACTAGTGATTTTTCTTTCTAAAATCACTAAGTCAATAAATTTTTTTCATAAAGTTTGTTGATTATTTGAGTGATTTACTATTGTAAACCTCTAATCCAAAAGTTTTAGGGGTTATTTTTCAAAGTTTAAAGGGTAATTTAGGATAGTTTACTAATTAACCAAACTCAACCTTCTATTTCCAAGATTTTAGTGGTTATTTTTTAAAAAAATCAAAAGTAAACTAAGGGTTGTTTATTATTATATAGTTAAAAATATATCCCTGGAGTGAAAACAAACATGTAATGAAATCCAATCTGATTATGCAACTTGTCTTTTCTTGAGAGACATAAATCAAATTTTTGACTTATAATGGAATTGATGACGCAAAGTTTAACGTTTTTGATGATAAGATGTTTGATCCTAATGGACATGGTCATTTGATGTCTTCTTCAAATCGTCAAATTTTCCGCAAGTAGGACGACTAAATTTGAGTCAACATATTTCTACTGGCTAAATTTAGCTCACTAAAATGATTGGTAACTACAAACCCCAAGTCGAGCCATCACTCCATGTATAAGGAACTTGTGATCTTCAACTCTCTCGAATCAAGGTTGTTGGTGATTGTTGCATATGATATGAGTTATGATCTTTCGGCCCTTTGAGCTAGAGGTTGTTTATTTGTACTTGAGTTTGTTACTTCCTTTGTGTATATGATGAACAAGATTTAGAAAAAATCCACATGATACCCTTCATCCTTGTAATATGAAAATGTGGTGGCACATTTATCTCCAATTTATCCATGAAGCAAACTTTCTCACATCAAGGTTTCGTGACTATTGCTTTGTCTAATCATATATTCATATTTTGATCGAGGACGTTCATCTCTACTTTTGTTTGAGAGCAAAATCAAGAGTTTTGCCCAAACTTTTGACAGAACTTGCTAAATTACCTTTTAAGCACATGATATTTCATTTTAAATCTACCATACCACTATACCAGTGCAAAACGTTTACCATCTAAATTAGCTTGCATGTACAAACCATCTAGATATTTTACCAATGCTGATAGATGTTCATTCAAAATTATACCTAATGTTCTTCATAAACTCTCTTCTGCCCCTTCCAAAAAAGTATTTTCCCTCCGTTCTATCAGGTTTTCAACGCAGAAACCTTTCATGTAGCGAAAGATATACCTCATTTTACAAAAATATACAAGTTCACATAGGAAATATCGAAATATTGCCACAATCATAAAGAATATAACACCTAATACTAAAAGTTGGCCAAGAAAAAAATCTACAAGCCACCTATTCAAAACAAAAAACTTCGGAGAAGCAGTAAAAGGGATCTAGTGAAAGGTATAAACAAGCTTAGGATGCAAGATCAAAACTCCGGCTCCACATCTTGAGAAAAAATTTCATCTTCTTCAGGCAAACAATTTCAAGATCGCACCAACAAGATTACCTGATTGATGCTACAATTTATGTATGAGAGGCGACGTTCCTTCATTAAAATTGAAAGATCAAAAATTTGAATCCTCTTAATTAAGTTAATGCCAACTTGCAACAACCAAATCTTGGAATTTCTTGTCGTTCTTGCTTCCCACGGTAACTCCCGACTATGTTACCTGTACACATGGGCGGATCCAGCGTGGGTTCAACTGAACCCACGCGGATCTGGGGGAAAAACTGGAATGTAAAGGAAAGTAAGTAACGGATATATATTAAACAGACGTATTATGTCAGTGCAGAGCACCGTACCTCAGTGGTAAATTGTGCTACTTTGGGCCTCTGTATTCAAAGGTCGCGAGTTCTACTCCTTCTGGAAGTCTATTTCAGCTTTGTTATTTCTTTTTTCTTCCCCTTATCTTTTGTTACTACAAACAGCTTATTTCAATTCATTTCTTGGTCTTCTATTTTCTTTTTTTTAATCCTCCCTTTATTAATTAACTATCCTTTATATCTACAATTCTCACCCTTCCACCAAGTATTAATACCTAAAAAAGTAATGAATCTAAGTTATTTTCCATTCTCTTCCTATTTCTCTTGCTTAAGCAATCAATTAATCATGTACTAAATGAAACTGTCATTAAACTATGTTAATTTGTTGATATATATATATATATACTAGCCTTATATGCACGCCTATGCGTGTCAAGTCGAAAGATGAGTGATAACTGTTTTGCATTTTGTAAGATCGTTTTTTCTCTTTTTATTTTTTATTTATAAACTTAATAGAGTGTTAGGTATTGTAGTTTTTTTTTTCTAGTTAGGGGTATATTAGTCAAAAAGGGTGGACACCAAGGTCCTCAAAAGTTCTCATACATTATAGATATATATATATGATACACAATGAGAAGTGCGTTAAACGGAGAAGGATTAATGTATATATTTTTTACCCCTGAACAAAAAAATGTATATATTTTTAAAATTTTTGTAGGTGCATTTTATAAACCAAATGTACAAATTTATATATATATATATATATATATATATATATATATATATATATATATATATATATATACTTTATAATTGATACTTGATCAATAGTTCGCTTTATAACTTTGAATTTGTTTTATAAGATATTGATACTCTTTTGTTTATACAAATATTTATTTTTGTTATTTTTTTGTATCGATGCAATCAAGGATGCAAGCTATGCTTAGTACAAGTGTTGAAAGTTTTCCTTTTCATTACAAAATGTAAATGTAGACGGCAAAATGTAATTTGGAACTATGTTTATATCGAAACCACGTCGCTCAATTCTTGGATCCGCCACTGCATGTACATGGGAACTCGGTCCAGACACAGGTACGTGTACGTCCATACTCATGTTACTTTGTTGAGGATACAACACGGTTACCTAAGGTAATATGAAGAGCTCTAATAACATAAATCCCGAACACAGCATTAGCTGTAATTTGCATCAAACCATAAATAAGACCAAGAAAGACCGACATTTATACTCTTTGTCAGCTTAGCTTATGACAATCTCCAAAGGAGAGACCTAACAATATATCAGTGCAGATACTAATACATCTGAAGATGCCATCCATGAAATCCGACAATATACTGACCAACAAACAATAAATAGGGAATAAGATCATAACTTTAAAATTTCTACACTTTTTTTTCTTCTGCCTATGTTAGACAGGCTAGAAATGAAATCTTGTAATTTGGGTCCCAAGTATAAGTTCAATTGTTCAAGAAAAAGTACTCAATGGCTAATAGGCAATAGCAATTAAGAGTAGCCTGCATGCCAAAAGGTATCACAATGAGGACTCTACTCCACAAAGGACGACAGTAAAACAGCCTATCAGTATAAGATCTTGGAGTTGACCTGTAATAATGATGCCCAAGTAAATGTTTAAGCATGATAGAAAAAAGGATCCAAATCTTCATAGGCTAGGGGATTGCTCTAAGAGCCAAGATTTTAGATACTCTCTGTTATAAAGTTCTGAACCATATGGCCGAGCCACAGAGGTTATATGTCCCAATTTGTGTCTCAGCAGCCAAATATCCTATCATCCGTAGATCATGATACAGTAAGTAATATATTACACAAATGACACACCTATTTAACACACGAGCTACCTCACTAATCCAATGCCTCCATTTTAAATGAATTACACAACGCTCATAGAACTTATACAACGGATCAGTTTCTATATCTGATGGGATTCACAAGTCACAACTAACCCAAAAGTACACAATCATGCAAATGAATAGCAACAATCCTATAGCCTCTCATAAACTTGAAGAAAAATATCTCTAGTAAAGCCATCCCAATAATGTCCTTTCTGTCAACACAATTCTTATAATGACTAACATTGTAATGGTAAAGAGACTCCAACAGTCCCAACTTCCACAAACTTTGAGATAATATGTGGGAGAATCATGTTTGATGCTTTTGATATGTAAAGAGAAAGTAACTCAGCTCCCAAGTGATGGGTTGTGAAGGATCACCATCTGGTGATGAGATATCATTTGTCTGAACTATTTTTCATGTCACCGGATAGGATCTCTGACTCTCGAAGATTCAGGTAGTAAACTCCATTTAGAGTGTGTGCATTCACTGTTGTAGCTGTTAGTAGGTTTACCTTTCCTGTGTGCTCCACTTGTCTCTCTCATGCATTTTCAACTCTCCTTGTTTTTTTTTTTTTAAATGTAAAATCCTTATGACTATAGCTTCAATGCCTACTACTATAATTCCTACTATGCTTTCACCACTAGTCCACTACTATATGCCTTTTAGCTTCTTTTCTGATAAGACTTCATTTCAGGTCCTGCTTGAACAACCTGTAAAGGTCCATACACCTTGATCTTGAACTTGACCAAAGGCGGAAAGATACCAAGCTGTTTTTTATTGTTGCTATGCCCAAAACTCTATCATAGTGCAATCAATAGAAGCAAGCAAATAATCAACGTTAACATGAGTCCAGAGAGAACAGATGGAAAGAGGTTAGAGTAAGGCTGCAGTTTTGGAGCAAAAGGTACGATGCAATCAGCAATTTGATCCACTGACAATGATAGTTTTTTTTTACCTTATATTTCCTAATTTTCCTTATCTGTTTTTTTATTTCACTAGCCTCGAGCCATGCTCACAGACAATCAACGTTTGACACTGATAGAATCTACAGGGAGGTGTCGAATGAGATAATGAGAGAGGCAGACGATTTATTTCTTATCTTTTGATTTCTTTCCCTTGCTACTGTAATTGACAATAAAATTTGCTTTCACCTTCTCATACAGAACCAGAAACTCAATTATCACCACAGTTGATCCAATTTCAAGCATTACAGCTTGGATATTTTATGTTCATATATGCTTTATTGAACCCTACTCTTGATCAAGAAATTGTTGGAAGGTAAGACCGGGACGGGATGGGGAATGCAAAGGGACTGTAAAGCACCAGCCTCCAGCTACACCAGGCACGGGCGATGCACACTCCTCTGTTGTTTTTTCAGGATTCAGCCTAGATAAGCACATTTACAAAACAAAACAAAACAAAAAAAAGAGTAAAAACAACCTACAAGCATTTGTAAAAAAGTGCACCTCTTGTAGTGCACCTTGCTTCACACCTTGGCTCCTCAAACCCTTTGCACCTTACAATTTTTTGCAGATAGGAGGCTCAAAGCAAAGATGGAAACAGCAGATCCATTCGCAAGCAGAAGAAAGAGGGCTAATCTGTAAAGTAGTTTGTCCTGGGCATTCTTTTGTTTTAGGCTTTAATATGGGTGGGCAAAACGGGTAGAAACCGTAGATTCACTGAATTAATCATCGACCTTAAGTTATATAAACAGCCGACCGATCAAGTAATTCATCCAGCAAAGAGAAGTTCTCCGTAAGATCAACCCTCAAGGTTGTGGGAGAAGCACACTAGAACCTAACCAGTCACCCCCGCCAACTCTAAATATTTACGCGCTTTAATCCACAGAACCGCACTAAGACTCTCTTCACAACAAAGAACATAGTGTTAGATTAATCTGGTGCACCTGAAGTTACTCTACATCTCATTCAGACAGCATTGAATTTCACAAAAGAAAGAGATTCAGCATATGTACACAACAATAACACTACCCAAATCCCTCTAAAGATTACACAGCCTCCTTCTGCTATAACAGAAAGTCCATTTCCAATGGCCCTGAATTTCAGAACACAATTGAACATTTGTCACTACACAGTAACCTGCAATAACAGAAAGTCTTTTTTCAAGTGGCCCTTAATTTAAGAATACAATGAACAATTGAACATCTGCCACTAAACGGTAAGAACAAAGTGCACAGAGTCCAATGAAACCATTAAGATTTAGTCCATCATAATCCAATTGCAATATATAATAAATCTACTTTTTACACATAGGAACATAGTGAATATTTTGGTTCCAATGGTAACAGAGAAAAACCATATGTATTGGCTCAAATTCAAGACAAGCATAGCTATGTCTCTGTCTCTTAATATTACTCCTACATGATTGTACAAGATATTATTTTCTAATAAAGAATTTCTTGAACCAATCCATTTTCATTGAAGCCGAAAGATTAACTATCGTTTTCCTTTGGATTAAAATTAATTGAATAAAAGTCTAATGGAACAGCCTCTTTTCACATGGGGATAATGTTGCGTACATCCAATTCCCTCTCCCCCCCAAAAAAAACAAATCTGCCAATACTAGTAAGGCCTCTTCAAAGACATTAGGATAATGTTAATTTTGTACAAAAATTTCTCAAACATAGAACACTCTAATGTATCTTTTTTATTTCTTCCCGTCTCTTTCGCTCTTTCCAAGTAGCCTTAAATTAGTAAGAACCTAATTTTCTACTTAGTTGAGCTTTGAAAAGCCTGACCAAGTCAAACACCAATATAAAACCCAGTAGCACAAGACAGGAGATCACAAATTAGTGATATTCTTTAAGCAAAGTTGGCTTTTGTAGTGGCATGAAATCATACTGACTTTCTTTCAACTATATATAATTAATCCCACTTGAACACACAGCCAATACGAGTGACCAACAAATAACTTCATGATCCCATCTGAACTTGTAACAACTGCAACTGTCTACCATAAACATGAAAGGAAATGATTAAAATGATTCACGTAAATCTCAAATTCATCGTATTTTATTCCCACTTGTAGTTTTTCTTAAACAAGTATACCCTCAGTAATTCCCCACAATGGAGAATCATAACAATAACCCAACAACTATTAACAGCAAAATCATCATATTATTAAAATATCCACCTAATGAACAGTATTTCTTTCTTAATTCTAGAAAAAATAAAGAATCAATCAATTGATAACCCATGTCCCTTGACCTCATCCTCACCCCTAAATCAAGCTCCTAATTCACGGAATTTACTATTACTAATTGCATGCTTTCTCCACTACAAACATCAAAGTATATATCATTAACTTTATACAGCACCAAATCACAAACAAGAATACAGTACTAAACACAACTTAACATAAAATTAGTTAATGTACTAAAATTCCCACCAAATTGGCATCTTTTTCAACTATTTTTCTCTCACTTCATAATCAATCTTTCTACTGACCCACTTCCCAAAATCCCATTAAACCATTATCACTCCAAAATCAATCTTCTAATTCACTACTTCTACTGAAACAAGAACATAATCATAATCTTTATCTCAAATAAACCAATAAATCATAACAAAAACCTAATTTATTAAATTGCCCACCAAATGAAATCACTCTGTTTTTGTGTATAATTAATATCTTAGCTGACCCACCTCCCAAAAATCCCATCTTTGCTTCATTAAAGGTCAAATTTCACAAATTTAGGACACTTAAAACCCTAAATAACAGAATTTTCTTGGAAGCAAAAGATGGGAACAAAAGAAAATTAGAGGATGAAGTCACTTACAGAATACTGGCATAGAGTTATATTAACCGTTGAATATCATGAAGAGATTTTTATTCACGGCAGAATAATAGTCAATTCAAAATATGATGCAACGAAAAAGATACGGGGAATTTTCTTTGATTCTATGGGTTTTTTTCCTTTTTTTTTTTTTGTTGGGAGGTGAGTTTTGGGGACATGGGTTTTTCTTTGATGAATTAGCTTGACCAGATCAGGAATTTGAGAGGGTTAATTACTTAATTTTGTCAGATAGATGGAATTAAATAATAAACGAAATTTCTAGGTCAAAGGCGTAACCGTTGGGATCAGGAATTTGGAGTACTAATGAAAAGAAATATATTTCCACAAATGCATATTAATAATCTCATTTTGTTCTATTTGTTTTTGTGGATGGAATTATGGAAGTATGGGGAAAATCTAGTGGAATTGAATATGTCTTTAGTAATAGGTTCGGATCTAATTGGAATAGCTTGTGCTCAAAAATCTCAAGTTTAGATTCAATGAGTATACGAGACTAGCGCAAATAAGCACATAATTTTTTTAAAAAAACATTTGACAAAAATATAGTTAAAATGTCAGGATTGGAGAGCGAATTTAGGACATCAAAATAATTGATTCTCAAAGGTAACCCCGAGCTCTGGCTTTTTCTCTTTGGTAACCAAACTTAATTTTAGGGATTTTTTGTCCCAAACTACCTTTAACTTTTGTTTTTTCAGATCAAAATTGTGAGAAAAACAAAATTACCCTTGTGGAAATTGAGGAGGGTGATTGTTTCAATTTTAGTTTAAGTAGAAGAGGAATTTAATGGTGAATTGGTGGTACAAAGTGTCACATAGATATGAGAAAAAGAGCGCGCGCACACAGGAAAATGGGGAAATTAGGGTGGGGAAAACTTAAAAAGGGTTTGAAGAGGCCAAGTAATATAACGCGACATTAAAAAATTGGAAAAAACAAAATGTCAATGCCGGAAACCAAGTATAAGGTAGTTGTCAACAACAAAATGGTAAAAGTAAAGGTAGTTTGGAACAAAGAATTTTTTATAAGGTAGTTTTAGCCGCAAAAACATGAAAGTTAAAAGTAGTTTGGGACAAAAAATCCTAATTTTAATTATCAATGGTAACCACGTGTTTATGGTTATACTTGAGAAAGTGATATTAATAGCCATATATTGTTATAAAGAGTTGGTGAAAGGGTTGTTTATAAACTAATTAAGGTTCTTTAGACTAGAATGACACAAGTTCTCTTAGAAAAAACTGATTTTCCGTGTTCTCTCATTGAAAACCTATTTCATTTATGTATTTAGAAAGAGATGAATGAGAATATGTTTTTTAAAAGAAAGTTATGTCTATTCATACTCTAAAATACTTATTTATTTTGAAAGCAATCCTTTTAGCAATTGTATATAACGAAAAATCGTTAATAATACCCCTTTCTCAAGTATAACCATAAATACGGGTTTACCATTGATAATTGAAATTAAATTTGGCTACGAAAGAGAAAAAGTCATAACTCATGATTACCATTGAGAATTTCCCTATTTATAAACCTCAAATAGTAGTAGGGGACTAATTAGTTGGATTGGGATTCAAAAAATGAAATCCTAATTTGACGTGTCATTGCATTGATCCAAATCGAATATTGATCCATTAAATTACAAAAAATAAATATCTAGATAATATAAAACAGACTAGCCGGATCCATCTAAATCTAAATCAAATCCAAGTTCCATATCCCTGGTTTTGGAATGTGTCGCGACGATGATGACCAACTAAGGGAACACATTGAGATATACTACAAATGGTAGGAGGTTTAGAGTGGCTTTGGTGCTTATGTAGGCGATAATGTTGGTGATGATAGTTTGATAGAGTTGAAAACAATTCAAGTGATGGTAAAGAATTATTCGTTTGGTGCCAGTGGGGGAGAGAGAGGTGGATGTTAGTGGAAGATTTAGCATTGACAAACATAGAAGTAGCAAAAAAGTAGATTAGGTTTTTAGAAAACTTAAATTAACGATGTTCATCATATGAACACTTAGAACATTTCGTACAAAAGTATTGTTATTTTTTTAACGGTTATTTCACCAAATACTCCTGACAAAAAAATTTATTCACCAATACCCCCACTTTTTTCAAAATCACCAGATACCCCTGACCTTTAAAAAAATTCACCAGATACCCCTGACCTTTAAAAAAATTACCCAAAATGCCCTTTTGGCTAACGGACGTTAGTGCTCCGTTAATTAATTAACTAATTAACCTAAAAACCCTAATTAAACCTAACTAAACCCTAAGTAAACCCTAACACTTTCTCCTAACCCAACCCCACCCCCCTCCCCCTCCCCCGTAGCAGCCACGCGGGCCCCCTCCACTCGACCTCCCACGCGCCTCTCCCCCTCCTCGCTCGCGCCTCCCCCTCCCTCACACTCGTCGGTTCAACACTCGCATTCTACTTTTCGGTTTTCCCCGAATTTGATGCAGGCCGGGGGTGGTGGGATCGGGATTCGAAGGAAGGGGGAGGGGGAGCGACTGATTTCGCGGGGGAAGGGGAGGGGGAGCAACACACAACAAGCACACACAAACTTTTCGCCGGCAGCTTTGTATTGTAAGCAAAGGACTAGGCGGGTGCGAAGGAGGAGGCGCGGTTGTGGGGGATTCGACGGGGGGCTGCGTGGTTGTGGGGGATTCGACGGGGAGGGACTAGGCGATGCGAGGGGGAATGCGGGGCGGGGGTGGTGGGAAGAGGGAGGCGCGGCGGGCTAGGGGTGGTGGGGATGGAGAGGCGCGGCGGCGGGGGAGGGGAGGGGGTGGTGGGGCTAGAGTTGTGGGGTTGGGGGTGGTGGGCTAGGGGTGGGGGGGGGGTGGGCTTGGGGGTAGGTTGGGGGGTGGTGGGTTAGGGTTAATTTTAGGGTTTTTTAGGTTTAATTAGGGTTTTTAGGGTTAATTAGGGTTAATGACTAACGGAGTTAATCGCCGTTAGTCATTAAGGGCATCTGGTGAATTTTTTTAAAAGTCAGGGGTATTTGGTGAATTCGAAAAAAAGTGGGGGTATTTGGTGAATAATTTTTTTTGTCAAGGGTATTTGGTGAAATAACCGTTTTTTTAATTTTGACATATAATTCTTCTTCCTATTATTCTTATATTCTTTAACCACATTATTGTGGCTACACCGGAATGAACGTTTGTTTAAAAATATAAACCTAGATTTTTCTAGAATTCAGAAGCTTCTTAACCAGATGCAACATCAACAACAACAATATCACGAGTGGCTGGGTTTACAACACTTGGGTTTTCTCCACCCTCCAGAAGATTATGCACTAGAGGCTCTGATGCAATGGGTATTGGTTGGGTTATTCAGACGATGGATGGTTCTAATATGCAAGGAGGAGGAGAATATGGCTTGGCTTCTTCAGCCCTACAAGCTGAAGCCATGGCTTGTCTCAAAGCTCTACATTGGGTTTATGCCCGTCACATCACTTGTGTTCGAGTTCTTACTGATTCTATCAATCTGGTTCACGCTCTACAACATAAAAATGCAACACACATTCACCCACAATGGACAATTCAACAAATCAAATATGTTGTTGTTTCCTTCAGATGGTGTGGAGTCCTTAAAGTTAGCCGTGAAAGAGTCTCCATTGCCACAACATAGCTCAAAACCGTGTTATTACTTGTTCTAATTAGTTTTCTTTGCTTCCGCAATTGTAAAAAAAAAAAAAAAAAAAAAACATTAATGTTGTTATCATTTTTATTATTGGTATAATTGTTTACTATGTTGTTATAGTTTTATATTTTTATTGTTATTGTCGTTATTATGGAACAAAGATAAGTGTTGAGCGTTGCACTTAGTTGGTAAAGTCATGTGGAGGGTGGTACCCAAGACGTGGGAAAGAATCATCAGAAGCTCGCCTTTTTTTTTTTTTTGTCAAATAATAAAAAGAAATTTAAGAAGTATATATTAGAGAACAACGTAGATGCGTAATTTTTGTGCTTTTGAGTTCTTATCAGAGCTTGGACGTGAGTAATAATTCATGTTAAACTTTTTTTTGTTAAAGAAGAAACATTAATTATATCAAAGGATTAATGATGGTAGAATAGTAGAGATCACACTTTTTTCTTAAAAAATGTGTAGGGTCAAGTTTTGACTTGAACGTGTTAGCGAATTATGTACATGGCACAAAGTCTTAAATATGTATATGTGTTAACTGTCAAATCATTAACCATGTATGCATTATCCGATTAATTTTTTTACGGTTTTTTCACTATATACTCCCGACAAATTTAAAAATTCACCATATACCCTCAAAGTTTCAGATATGCACCATATACCCCTGACTTTTCAAAACTGTTCACAAAATGCCCTTTTTGGTAACGGATGTTAAGTCACCGTTAGAGTTATTTACAATTTTGCCACCCTAACCCCTAACCCCTAACCCTAACCCCCTTAACCCTAACCCTAAACCCTAACCCTAGACCCTAACCCTAGACCCTAACCTTCCCACCACCCCTCCCCCCACCCTCCCACCACCCAAAGATCCCTCCCCCTCCCCCCACCCCACAGCCCCACCCCCCAGCCCCTCCCTCCCCCCCCAGCTGCCCTCCTCCTACCCCCCTGCAGCCCCTCTCCCTCCCCCCACCTCCCCCCCCCTCCCCCTCCCCTCCACCGGCGCCTGCCCCCTCCCCCCTCCTCCTCCACCGCCGATTTCCCCAGCCCCCCACCCTCCCCTTCGAATTCCCCCAGTCCCCACCCCCTCCCTCCATTGTTTTCGTCTCGCCCAAAACCGAACCCCCTCCCCTCCTCTCGTTTCCGTCTGCCCAAACCGAACCCCCTTGCCTCCTCTCGTTTTTATTTGCCCAAAATCGAACCCCCTCCCCTCTGTTTTCGAATTTATGGGCTACGATGGAGGGGGGAGTTTTCGAATTTCTAGGTTTTGTCGACGGTGAACGAAGAGGGGGTGGGTTTCGTCGACGGTGAACGAAGAGGGGGTGGGTTTCGTCGACGGTGAACAAAGAGGGGTGGTTTCGTCGACGGTGAACGAAGAAGGGGTGGGTTTCGTCGACGGTGAGCGAAGAGGGGGTGGGTTTCGCCGACGGTGAACGAAGAGGGGTGGTTTCGTCGACGGTGTTCGAAGAGGGGTGGGTTTCGTCGTCGGTGAACGAAGAGGGGGTGGGTTTCGTCGACGGTGAACGAAGAGGGGGCGGGGGAAATCGGCGGTGGAGGAAGAGGGGGAGGAGGCTGCGGGTGGGGTGGTGGGGGAGGGGAGGGGCGGTGTGGGGTGGAGGGGGAGGGGTGGGGGGCAAGGGGTTAGGGTTAGGGTTAGGGGTTAGGGGTAGGGTGATTAGGGTTTACATTTTAGGGTTAGGGCTTAATGATGGCAAAATCGTAAATAAAGCTAACGGTCTGTTAACGGCGGTTAGAAAAAGGGCATCTGGTGAACGTTTTCGAAAAGTCAGTGGTATATGGTGCATATCTGAAACATTGAGGGTATATGGTGAATTTTTCAATTTGTCGGGGGTATATGGTGAAAAAACCGATTTTTTTATAAACAACGGTTAGCGCTTGTTTGGTTGAACATCGAAAATAATATTACGTATGAATATTTTTATAATTTATTTCTATTTTCTAAGAATATAATAAGTTGTTTGATTAACGGATTGATGTTTTACTTACCTATGGGAACCTAGATAAGAAACTTAAGTCTTTTTATGAAATTTCTTACATTTTTTCCAATCAAACAATTTTTTTTTTTTATGTCAATCAAACAAACATTCATCTTAAAACTTATACAGTATCCCATAGACGAATATTAACTAAAAAAAAGTATAAACAGATTATCTATATAGCAATAATATTATGATACTAGTGTCTAGAAATATAACATTAGGACTCTTTTCAAATAGAAAATATAATATTAAGACTTTAAAACAGAAAGTTATTCCTTTTTAATCCCATTTGTTCCATAGCTATATAATTCAACAGGCAAAGCATATCAAATAAACGTCTAACAAAGTGATACCAAAAGCCATCAAACTAACCAATACATGCCACGAAAAAGTTTCATCATTATATAAGGAAAAGGTTAAACCCCACTAGAGAGCCAAAAGAAACATAATTTATAATAAGGACTTTAAGAGCAACCACTAAAAATAGAGGCCTAGAGGATTAGCCATAAAAGGCAAGGTTTCCAAAATTTATATATTCTACACACTCCATTTATTTCACAATATGTTAAACACTTTCTTTTTACTAAAAAAATAGTTGCATAAAAAAAACTTATATGGTACAAGATTTCAAAAATGAAGTTAATTAACCAAAATGACACACAACTCCATCCAACCCATTTAAATTAGCAAGGTCTTTTCGGAGTGACGGAAAATAAAAAGGAATTATCCATCTTAAATGCTCCTATTAAAATCTTCTTTAGGAGAAAAATATAAAGGGATTCCAACTTCAAAATGCTTCTTCTATTGAAATATCCCTCAAGATTGATTGCGAGATAAACTTTTACCACAAGACAAGGAAACATAAAATATTTATCAAGATGTAAAATTTACACTTTTCCACTCTTGATATGACTGATACCAAAGATAATTTCGAACAAATTTAGGTAATTAGAGGGAGGGGTCATAGATATTAGATATATAGGATCCTCTAATTTTGAGGCTTTCACTAAACAATAGCATTATAGCAGAGTCAACATTGGCTATGATTTTGCCCACAAGCTACCAAAAACGTGTGCATGATGCTATTGAAGGTGGAGGGGAAAAGGAGGAGTGGGGGGTCCAAAATGGGAAACAAACAAAGATGGTAGACTTCAAAAAGAATATTATTAAGAGGAGCACTCTCTCAAAGTATGCATAGCAAGTCATTGCAATAACCATTTCCAATTTTAATATACACAGTGACATTTGTTATGATAAGCATCAATATAATTACTTAGTATTATGCAAATTGATGCGCACTATCCATCCTCTAATCAATAGTTTCTTTCACTACTAATTCTATATTATTACTCATGACAGTAAGACTCTCTCTTTCTCTCTCTAAAATCTTGCTTACTTTATTATCTCACTAATGTTCTGAACCATCTTTCTTAACAAAGTCCACTCTCCATAGCCGCCCAAAAGTAAACGCTTTCATAAAAGCTAATAATCTCATCCCCTTTTTCTTGGGCCTCTTATGAAAGAAGAAAATTTTATGTAAATACTCCCTCCGTCTGTTATTAATCTATCTATTTTGACTTTCGACGTTATTTATATACTTTTTTATTATCATATATTTTTACTAAAATACAAAAACAAAGTTATAATATAACATCTATTTGGGCTTGTCTCAAAATATATACTTCTCAAAAAGTATATAAAAAGATTGCAAGTTTTACTTTAGAAAAAGTAAAAGTGGAACAACTAATAACTAATGGCGAAAATATATAATTTTAAAAGGAAAATGGGAGAAAAGATATCCACATGACCACATCTACATCAACATCAAATAATTAAAAAAAAAAAAATATATGTTTCTCACTCTAGTTTCTCTCTCTTTTGAGCAATGGGTTGAAGACGGGTCTGCATACAAAGACAGAAAGTGGAAGCCCACATGACTGGACCAAGCACCCATCTTCATGTCCTCTTCTTCCTCTGTTCCTGATCAATCACAGGAAAATAAAGAAAAGTGTCCCCTACTTGAGACAGCAATTACCAACAACAGCAACAAGAAGAAGAAAACATTAATCACACATAACCAAAATTAAATTAAATTAAATTCTTTAAGCCATGCTTGTTGAACTTCAGCCTTCATTTTGTCATAGCAGTTATCATCTTCTCTTCATCTTACTGTTATATTCCTTGACATTCTCTCACCAGCAAGCTTGTCATCCAGATGATCAACAATCACTTCTAACCTTGTCTGATTCTCTCTCCTCTTCTTTAGGTCCACTCAATTGGAGTTCTGCCTCTGATTGCTGCTCTGCCTGGGAGGGGATTGGTTGTGATGTAACGGGCCGAGTCACCCGGTTGTCGCTACCCAGGAGAGGATTAGCAGGCAACATATCCTCTTCAATTGAGAACCTTACAAGTCTTTCTCACCTTAATATCTCTCATAATTTGATTTCTGGTTTCCTCCCAAAAGGACTTTTTAGTTCATTGAATAGCCTTGAGATCATAGATATAAGCTCCAACAGATTGGATGGTAATTTCTCTGCATCTTTTTCCCTGAATGGTACTTTCCCTTCCACCATTCAGGTTGTAGATATTTCAAGCAATCAACTCCATGGCAACATTGATCCTGCTTGGTTCATCTTCGAATCGAATTTGATCAGTTTTAATGCCAGCAATAATGGCTTAGATGGTCAAATTCCTTCATCCATATGTACAACTTGTCCTCTCATCATAACCCTTGATTTTTCCAACAACCAATTTAATAAACAAATTCCTGTTGGCCTCGGCAGGTGCACCAAACTCCAAGTTTTCCGGGCAGGTTTCAATTCTCTGTCCGGATTACTCCCTGATGACATTTACAGCTTGCAGTCACTGGTAGAGTTATCAGTGCCTGCAAACAACATAAGCGGAACAATTGGAGAAGGCATGCTTAACCTTACCAACCTCAAGGTTATTGAGTTGTACTCGAATAAATTTTCGGGGATCATTCCTCGGGATGTTGGGAAGCTCTCCAACTTGGAGCAATTGCACCTTCACATAAACACGTTCAGTGGTTTTATACCAGCATCCTTAATGAACTGCACAAAACTTGTAAAGCTTATTTTGCGAGTTAATACTTTGCAAGGTAACATCTCTACACTTAATTTCTCAAGACTTGTCCAGCTCGAAATACTTGACCTTGGTAACAATAGATTTACTGGAAATCTCCCAGAAAGCTTATTTTCATGCAAGTCACTAACTGCAGTCAGAGTAGCCACCAACCACTTAACAGGACCCATTTCTCCCAATGCATCGGCTTTAACATCTCTAACCTTCCTTTCTCTCTCTAACAATAGCTTCAAGAATGTATCAAATGCAATTAAGATATTTGCGGGTAGCAAGAGCCTCACCACCCTCATCCTGTCAAAAAACTTTTACGACGAAGTAATACCTGCCGAAAAGAGCTTCATAGGGCCAGGAGACTACACAAACCTGCAAGTTCTTGCTTTTGGAGGATGTAAACTGAACGGTCAAGTTCCAGAGTGGCTCGTGCATATCAAAAGTCTAGAGGTTCTGGACTTGTCATTCAATCAAATCACAGGCCCAATTCCAGAATGGTTTGGAACTCTGCCAAACTTCTTCTACTTGGACTTGTCGATGAATCTTCTTACAGGAAAATATCCAGTGCAGCTCAACAGCCTGCCAGCGGTGATATCAGAGAAGGTTGCCAATAAATTAAATCGAAGTTACCTTGAGCTCCCAGTCTTTGTCGCCCCCAACAATGCGAGCACACAGCAATACAACCAGCTTGCGAACCTGCCTCCAGCAGTATACCTGAAGGGCAACAATATCAGTGGTGATATCCCAATTGATATAAGTCAACTACAGAATCTCCATGTGCTAGATCTCAGTGAAAACCACTTCACAGGCAGCATCCCACCAGAATTTTCAAATCTCACAAACCTAGAACAGCTAGACCTCTCTCAGAATAATTTGACTGGAGAGATACCAACATCGCTGCAAAGCCTAAATTTCTTATCAAAGTTTAATGTGTCCTACAACAACCTTGAGGGATCAATACCAACAGGAGGTCAGTTTGACACTTTTACAGAACTTAGCTATATTGGAAATCCAAGGCTATGTGGCCGAGTCCTGCAGCGTCATCCTTGTTCAGCCCAATCAGTCCCAGGAACAGCAAGTCAGTCTCGCCATGAAAACCGCCTGAACAAGAAATTGTTGCTGGGCATTACACTCGGTGTCTGCTTAGGCTTTCTGGGCATGTTCATGATTCTGGTGTACTGGATAATGTCCAAGAGAAGGATCCTTCCAGGAGGTGACAATGACAAGTGTGAATCAGAAATGAACTCCTACTCCAGTTCCCGAGAGGTTGGCAAAGATACCAGTCTAGTAATAGTCTTCCCCAGCAATACCTCTGAGGTCAAAGATTTGACAATACTTGACATACTGAAAGCCACCAACAATTTTAACCAGGAAAATATCATTGGCTGTGGAGGCTTTGGTTTGGTTTATAAAGCAACCATGAATAATGGAGCTAAGCTTGCTATCAAAAAGCTTTCAGGAGATATGTGTCTGATAGAACGAGAATTCAAAGCAGAGGTGGAAGTTTTATCGATGGCCCAACACGAAAACCTGGTTTCTCTGCTGGGATATTGTATTCATAATGGTTTACGGCTACTGATGTATTCCTATATGGAAAATGGAAGCCTTGACTATTGGTTGCATGAGAATCCTGATGGCCCATCCCACCTTGATTGGCCACTACGGTTGAAGATAGCTCTTGGAGCAGGTAAAGGTCTGGCTTACATGCACCAAATATGTGAACCACACATTGTGCACCGTGATATAAAGTCGAGCAATATTCTCCTCGATGAGAACTTCGAAGCACATGTTGCTGATTTTGGATTATCCAGGCTCATTCTCCCTTATCGAACTCATGTTACAACTGAGCTTGTCGGAACACTAGGATACATACCACCAGAGTATGGGCAGGCTTGGGTAGCCACGTTAAGGGGTGACGTATACAGTTTTGGGGTTGTAATGCTTGAGCTACTCACAGGCAAGAGGCCGGTAGAGGTATCCAAATCAAAGACATCAAGAGAAATAGTTGTATGGGTGCAGCAATTAAAAAGAGAAGGAAAACATGAAGCAATATTCGATTCTGTCCTGAGAGGTAAAGGATATGAGCAGGAGATGTTGCAGGTGCTCGATGTGGCCTGCAAGTGCGTCAACCAGAACCCTCTGGAAAGACCAACTATCAGGGAAGTTGTTGATCAGCTTAAGAATGTAATGTCCTATCCACAGACACCCAGGTCTGAGCAAGATTGCCCTGTAGAAATGAGGTAACAGTCAGTGCGCTACAGTGGACCGGGAACATCATTTCCTATTACTTTAAAAATGTTATGCAAGATTTTTTCTTCGCTTGATAGGGATGTATACTGGCTGGTTGTGCCAGAAATCTCTTGTACAAACTACAAAGTCTCTTTCTTGTGATTATAAATTGTATACAATCAGAAACTCTCAAACAAATTGTTATAATGCAGAGACGCTGATTATGTAGAGAAATAAATGACAGAGTTTTGCACGTATTCTGCATCTTTCACGAAATCAAGCCTCTCCAGTACAAGATATTTGATCACAGGAAAACAAATTGCAATTATACCTATATCTCAGAAAATTATGAGCAGATTATAAGGTTGCAGAATTAATGCTTCATATTTGAGCACAGATCTGCCGGACAAAAAGGGAAATTCCCACACATTCAGCAGGGCTTCCAATCTTGCTCCTCTCTAATATAAACTAATGATATGTTTTTTTATCAACTGTATAAATACGGGAACAGCTTGAAGCCTTGATTAAAAAAAAACACATAAATGCAAACTATTAGATCTTAAGGAACACAAACAAATAAATATCTGTAAAACTCTAGTAAATAATTTCAAACTAAAGAGATCACATACTTATTTCCTATAAACTGCAAGTAAATGATACTAAAGTTTTTACAACAGAAAGCAGCAAGCCAATTATCCACCAGACTTGGGCAATCGTCCACAAAGAATCTACCTACCATGAAAAAGTGATGATAGAGAGGCAGAGACGCAAGGCATCCCTGCAGGAAGCTGTTAGAACTAAAGCGTTCTCAATAAGAATATGTAAAGAGATAAGGTTCAAAATTTGACTATTAAATGGAATATAATAAAGAAACATAACCCTTCATGCAAAAACAAACCACCAAATGTATGTAAAAAAAACGAAGTTCCAGTTTGGTAAAGAATTGAAAAGTCCTGCTATCGAAAAAAGGATAGACTCTGCCAAGGAACTGAAAACGTTGATAACATAAAAACCAGTTTCATGTGAAAGTACAGCTTCAATTATTAATAAAGCTCCATGTTGGAAGCTCGGAGACATCCCCTCCAACAGAAGGCAAAAACAACAGAAAATATTTACTCATCCCAAGATACACACAAATTAAACAAAAGCTATATTTAATCTATACGAGATAACAGTGTGGACGCATAGGGAATTGTGGAAGATTGCAAACCAAGTTTCTAAAATTCAACCTAGATCATAGCCTATAGACAGAATTAAAAGAGCAGAATTTTTAATCCAAGTCTACAAATATAGCTCGTTGCTCCTCTCACTTCCCAACCTAATCAGAGAGTCAACACAGGAAATCTATGGGAAAAAAACACTATTAGTATTAGCTGTATTTGTGGCCTTAAAGAGGAGAAATTAAAAAAACATCCTTCAGCTCTTCTTAACATCTGTATACTGAAGCTAAACCGCAAACACCATCACTTCATATCAGAATTGAAAAGACAACTCCTTCCATTTCCATAGAAGGCATTGAACCCTTATGTTACTCAGACTCTCCACTTTACCTCAAGCGCCTGTGTCGGATCTTTGACACTCCAACAAGAGTATAGATACTTTGACACTTCATTCTGGGCTAACATCATGAAAAAGTTTCATAAAATAGACGAGTAAGACGCTTAGACATGTACCTATATCCGACACGGAAACCTGAGTCCACGTAACATAGTTGAATTAAACCCACAAGCATTTACCCAAAATTTACTCGTTTGACTCTTTAAGATATGGAGATATGCTCCTACCTCAGATACATAGACAAGCAAAAGTACAAATACTCCTTACCAAACATTACAGTCATCTGCCATTTAGATTTCACCCAAATTCCTACAACGCAGGTTCATCAAGGTGAATAACTAGCTTATTTTGGACGCACCAATTACAAGTTAGATTTTCAGAACGAAACCTTACAATCAAAGGATTTCAAGTTTAGTAGATCTATAATATAATACTTGAAGTGTAAGATAAAGCAAAGGCAAGATGCAAAAATTTCAATTAAAAAGAGATGTCATACCAAAAGTAAAGCATTTCAAATACCTAATAACAGTTATTAAAGACAATGATGACATTGATAAAGACATTGTTCATCAATGCGAAATCGTCGAAAAGTGCAAGAGTGCCTTAGAAATTCTCTATGATAAGAAAATACCATCAACATTCAAGGTCCGTCAACTCAGCAGAATCAATCACTTAACAGCTACACATAGGTGCAATTTTACGCTCAAATGCATCCCTAATTTACAGAACAAGCTGGACAAATTAACAATAACATGAATTTTCTTGCTTCCAACAACACCAATCAAATCAACGAATTTCACGCTAAAAAAGAAATTACTGCATTTGACATCAAAACTAGTAAACTAAATCCTATCAATTTCATTACAAAATATCAAACAAAATGAATTGAGACTCATAAAATGTAGATTAATTGAGAAAAGGTAATAAAATACTATAAATTCAGCAGCAGCGAGCAATGTGAGAATCTGTAAATTGCGAAATTTAATTGAAGGCAGCCATAATTAAGCTTACATATGAAGCAAAAATAATACAAGTTTGAGTGAGACTGTGAGAGGAGAGAAAACATACCGACATTCACAAAAAAGGGCGCGAGCATTAACCGCTTCAAGTCAAAACATAGAGAAGCTTCTTTTTTTTTTCTTTGAGAAAAAATGCTCGACAGAAAATTTCCGGAAGTTCAGGCATAGTGCAAAGGGAAATTATAAATTATTCTCTTATTTGGAAATGTCGCAATAAGTGACTCATTTCTTTGAATAGCAAATAAAATTTGTTGAAACCTCTCTCCCCTCTCCTCTCTTCTTTGATTTTCAAGGTTATTTGTCTAGGGTGCCGTACAAGGTGTCTTCATTGTCGTTGAAATCTCGTTGGAGTTTTTGTTGGAGTTCGTTGGCGGTGTCAAATTAGATGGTTGGGTGGGTGACTGTGAGTGATTGATGTGAATAAAGTTAGTTTAATCAAGTATCTAAGAATTGATTAAATTGTTTTTTCTTTCTGGAAAACCCTAGCCTCCTCCTCTCCCCTCTCTTCTCTTCCTCCAAAAAAAACCCTAATCCTTTTCTTCTAGTTTGGGGCTGCCATCATCCTTTCGATGGTGGTAAGCCCCCAATTCTTCTTTTTTCTTCTAGTTTTTATTGTTTTTGTTATTAATAATCTTCCATTCTCTCTCTTTTTGAGAGTTTTCTACCCAATTTTTGGGTTCTTTCTCTCCTCTTATGGGAGTTTGGAGTTTAGTTCTAGTCTCTTCCCACGTGGAAGTTTAAAAATTGGTATGAGAGATTGTTCCTATTGGTTGAAGTTCAAGACTATCAACATTGAAGTATCGGAAATTCAGATGCGGTCAACATGGTTAAATCAAGAATTTTCTTCCCCAAACTATGTCAGAATGATAGACTTCCCCATCAATAGCTGCGTGATTCGAAAGAATACAAGGGGCTGCGCTGTATTGCTCGATCTGGTTCATTGTAGTTTCTTCGAAGACGAATTTGATTTGATCTTGTCTGATTATATCTTGTTTTTATTTAATACTTATTGTAGATGTCGTTTGGCTTTCATTTAATGAAATTTCTCTTTTTTTCAAAAAAAAAAAAAAATTGTTTTTTCTTTTGTTATAAGTATGGTCTTCAACTTTCTTTCTCTCCTGTCAAAAAAAAAACTTTCGTTCTCTAGATTTCTTAAAAGTTATACCCTTTCTCTCTTCGTCACTTAAAAAGAAACGAGGAAGTATAATAAGTAATGATAAATGCCTAAATCATAGTTTTAGAAAATGCCTAAATTGAAACCAATCTAGATTTTGTTGGTATATTTAGCCAAACTAATACACTATATTTACTAAAAAAAGGTGGTATATTTTTTTTAAAAGCAGTATAAAAAATCCAACATATGAATTAATTATAGGTCATCGTCACAAATTTTTAGTGATGTTTTTAGTTCCAATATACTCTTTTGTAAGTGTGTAAAAATCATGTTTTAGCCTTACCCAATATTGAAATGTTTTGGTTTAAAGACAAGAGTCGCCAATTAATTTTAAGAAAAAAATAATAAAACCAAAAAAGAAAGAGATTTTGAGTTTGAGATGAATTTTCTTACTTTGTTAAATGACATATTTTACCAAACATATTTTGCAATTAAAATATCTCATTGAATAAAGTAAGGAAACTCACCTCGAACTCAAAATCTTTTTCCTTTTGTTTTTTAGTTTTTCATGAAAACTGATTGGCAACTCTTTTTCGAACCAAAATATTTAAAAATTTTGTAGGCTACAAAATGATTTTTACACGCTTACAGTTTAGCGACTTCGCTGGGAGTTTACTTTTTTTATATTAGTTTTCTTCAAAATAAAATGCTTAGAAAAAATTTAAATGGGTGAAACTTGAAAATTCAATGAAATATTTTAGTGCATTTCATTTGCGCATATTGCAAGAGTTACTTCCCTGCATGGTCATAGACATTCCTCTTTAGGTAAAGTCTTTGCCCACAAGAGCATGTTCTATGCATGGAGTACCCCATGGGGATTTGCGTTGTGTCCATCCAAAATAGTTTCTGACCAGTGGCGGTGGATCGATAATCAAACATATCTAACTATGTCATTTGCTCTTTTGTTCCTGATTTAAAATTTTCCAAATTTAATTGTTTGTGCATTAATTCATGCATGTTGCGCTGTTGTCGAGATTCAATTTGTATGCACGCTATAGTATGTGAGCTGTTGATGAAAAATGTGACTAGGAAAGGTATTACAAAAACAAAGTATCCAAAAATCACGATATCTTATTGTACATATGTACTTAGATGGGTGTTCATGTCAAAGGAAACTTTACAGATTTGCCTATACAACTCTTTTGGTAGGTGGTAAATGGTAATTGATTGTCGTCATTGTAATGAATGTGCATGAATGTCTGTAAGGAAAGTCTTATTCCAATGTCAGAGTAAAACTCTTCCATAAAAAATGTACATCAGCATAATAATACCAATATACCTCGACAAATAAGATTCATGTCCTTCAGTCCTTCACTATTGATGAAGTTTTTTTGCTCAGTCTATTAGTGTAACAGCCGGTAAATAATGGGGATTTAACCTGTGATTAAATAACCTAAGTCATGAAATTAAAATGTGATCGTACGTGGTTAACACGTATGATAAGTTGTGTGTGAAAATGAGATGTGAATGATTTGTGCTTACGTGTAATTGTTGCATAAAAAAAAAAAAAAAGAAGTTAACTGAGAATGAAAATAATATCCCCTACAGATAATAAGTAACCAATTGGTTTATATTATGTGAGTACTAGGATCGAAATATTATTATTTAAGGATTCGTAATTGTGCGAGTTTGGGAATCGTTGCAAGGTAGGAAAATAAGAATCGACTATTAAGCACATTAATGGGTACGCTTAATAGAATGAACTTTGGAGTTTCTTTTAATAAAGGGGGCTTAGGTAAATCAAGGAGATCTATGTTAAGGGTGTTTAGAGTAGAATAACCACCTTTGTGGAGCCTTAGACCACTAACATATGGTATATTACTAAATTAGGAGTCATGTTAAGACAAAAAGAAGAGCTGAAATTTTCTCGAATGCACCAAGTGGAAGGAAGACCTCCTTAATGATCCTAAATTGGTCGACTAAGGCTGGAGAAATGCACCCATACCTTCCTCATATATACCTCCCCATCCTACATAATTTTCATCACCAAAATCAGACAAAATTGCTCTGCCCAAAACTCTCTTCCCCTTCCTCCTTCTACTCGCCAGTTCTGGCTCGAGATGGCAATGGGTAGGATCTGGACAGGGTCCTCTAGGATCCAGATCCATATCCGTTTTTAGGCAAGGATCCAGATCCTACCCGGATCCGCTGGGTAATAAAAATGAGGATCCAGAACCAGATCCAATGGATCCTACGGATCCGGGTCCAAAACGGATCCTAACCTATTTTCTTCAAACGACCCTAATTTTCACAATAATTAGAGATTTTAAAGAACAAAACAACGCCATTTAACATTTTCATTTATCGATGTTGAAATAAGCAATCATTCAACCTTTATATAACAAATCCGAGCATATATAACATTAAGAGTTTAACATTAATTTTAACCCTTTTAATTATATATTTTAAAATAACTTTCAAAAACGGGTAATGGATCCGGATTCGGGCAATAATTTAGGACCCGGTCCAGATCCGTTTTCAAAAACAAGGATCCATATCCTACTCGGATCCGTATGGTCCAAACTTTGAGGATCCAGATCCGCTAAAAACGGATATGGATCCATGGATCCGGGTAGGGTCTATTACCCACTGACATCCCTAGTTCTGGCGGTACTGCCAGGACTCACCCCAGCTTGTTTTTTTCGAGTTTTTGCTTCTTAATCTCTGCATGCAAAGCCTAATTCTCATTCACTACATATAGCAGCATACTGGGCAGCAGAGAAATCACACTTTCAAGGCCAAGAAGTTCAAGAATTAGAGCCATCTTCTTCCACTAAGAAAACAGTAAGTATGTTGAATATTTTGGGTTAATTGAGGTACTTCCTTTGGGAATTTTCTTATGATTTTTCTTGTGGATATAAATATGTGTTTAAGGATCCCAAAGAAGTCAGAACCACATCCTAAGGAGAAGGAGAAGTCGAATTGCACTAATTGCAAACTAAGGTATGCAAAATCAATCCCCTTTGGAGAAGAAGTGTTGTGTGAATTGTTAGAAGAGTCTTTGAGAACGAATTTGAGTATGAATTTTTGGTTTGGATGACTATTAGCTACTGTATATTGATGTTAATTTGATATAAACCTTTGCATATTAAAAAGCAAGTGAAATTTGGGTTCGTTTCTTACACTAGAAACTGGTTAAGTGTGAGTGAATTTGATTTTCGTAAAAATTTGTGTTTACTTGTACTTTGGATGGTGTTCGTGTGATTGGGCAGTAGGTTAGATGATGATTAAGAGGTTGCATGCATGTGTGTTAATGGTTAGGAAAATTCCTTGAGTTAGTAGTTGAACTCTTACACTAAAGAAGGTGTTATAAAACCCCTTTTATTCTGTGATTTCAACAAGGAAGTGCTCATTGAATTGTAGGAAAAATGTTTTAAAATTTTTACAGTGAAATATTGATAATGAGATACTGTATTTCAATAGTGTATATTGATAAAAAGTTGTTACCTCATTCCTTATTACACTAGATGCGTGAAAACCACTTAAAAACGCGTTTTAAGGACGAATTATGCTCGGTTTTCTAGAATGTTTTCAAGGGGGGAATCTCTTGCAATAATTTGAGATTTACAGTAGGTTGGAGATGAACTTATTTACAGTATCCAAAGTTAATTTCAAGATAAAATTTTGTTCAAAAGAAATCTTTCTTTACAAAATCCGAAACCTCCTTTTTACTCACGTTAATTCAAATTTCACTATAATAGTTTGAGTGGCATTGTTTGTGTGATTTCCTAAGCTTATTTTGCATCTCAAAAATCATGTAGCTACTATCCTAAGACCACCAATCCATCCTTACCAAATTTTTGGAAAGGTTTTACAACTTAATATTAGAAACGAAACCTTTACGAACCGTTTTAGTAAATGGTGTTTGTTAATAGTAAGTTTGAATCCGTTTTGCGTAGGGAAGAGGAGTGTATGTAATGTGTGTGGGGACATGTCCTATAAAAGCTTACAAGCGAGTAAATAGTAGGAGCCTAAGCTCCGAATTGTGTGGAGGCCTGCACCTTGGTGCACTTCAATGTGTGCACCTCCATAATCAGATAAACCTCTGTTCATATTTAAAAATGTTTGCAAATGAACATGTTGAACACTTGATATTTGTAATTTTGTGTTAAAGGCACTTAGACAAAATGTTGATTTGCATAAGAAATGTTGGAGTGTGACAACTCCTTATTTTCAGCCACCATAATTAGCTTTGGATTGATTTGCGTACCAGCATAAGCTGATCTTGTTCTGTGAACCTGTCCTGGTGGGGGCAGACTCTTGTGCAGGAATCAACAAGCTAAGGTAGGCAGCTGGGAAGCTCTAGAAAAATGTTATGTCAGCAATCATAGCGAACCAGGGCTTGAACATGATCATCTTTTGATACTAAACGTTTCTTTTGTGAGGAATGTTTGAATGTACATTGTGTTATTACTCTAGGCTCTGTAATAATTAAATTATATTTTGTATGATGTATGTTTTTCTAACTCCGCTCGTAGAGTCAACTCAGTCATATTAATGGGATTGACTCCAGCAGGTGACAGCCTCCGTACCATTTACTATGGTGTGCTTCCGCTAACGCTATTAAGTATAACTTGACTTAATTTAAGAAAGGTTATGACGGTGGGCTATTACAATTAGTGCACCTACTTACATAAGCAAGAACATTTGAAGCTGGTTCACAAACTTTTTTTTTTGAAGTTCTTCGCTTGCATTATCTATTTAATGTTCTTTACTTGCTTTGTCTTCATTATACGAGAGGTGCTTTATTTAAACTGAACGGTTTGTCAATCATCAACTCATCGCCACGTTGGCGCTGGACTTAAAAATCAAGCAACAACACGCCACTTGTCGATTTGCTATTCGTTCTCTCCTGCTGCAATAGCAAAATGTTGGTTGTCGAATGGGTTCTTTGACGTTCGTCAGAATTTCAAACTGTCAATTGACAGCAGGCCACTTGTTAGAGATTCCTATAGGTTCTGGTAATATTAACGTTACAATATTTGTAAAGTTGATTAACGTTATGATTTTTGTAATGTTAAAAAAAAAATTAATATACCAAATTTCATAATTTTTCATTCTCTATAAATAAACAACCATTTTGCTATACTTTATTCACAAAATCTGTGTGCAGCGGAGAGAATGGATGAGAGAGAGGAGAAATAAACAAGGATGCTCGCTCTAAGCATATTAAGGCTTAAGGCGTTAACCTATAGGGATTTTAACCTAGTTTAGCTGAACACATATCTTCTAGCGAAAAAGAAGAAAACTTTTGATTTCCCTTGGTTAATCAACCTGTTAAGAATGTTCATGCGGATGTCTTTCAAAGATTGCCTTTTCACACCATCCTCATCTCGTGTTACCCACCCTGCAGGTCTTCGTTGGATATCTACACGATATGCAACTCTTAAAATATTATAAAAAAGCATTACGACTCTCATAAGAAGAAAAAAACATAACAGTGAAAGCATTGCCTATAAATAGAAATGAAAATACCTATTCTAGAGGATAGTGCTTCATTTTCTTCCATCTTCAAAGCCCTATAATCAGCCCTCCTTCTAAGTCTCACCAACTCATGTTCCTTGAGCAAAATGCTAATGTGCTCTGTGATGCTTTTGGCAGCAACTCCCAGTTTCTCCAATTCATATCTATCAACCACTAATATATCAAATTCCATCATAGCCTCATGATGGTCCTTGACATTTAGCCCAATTATTTAACAAGAGACATATATTCCCTAAAGTCCATAGATTTGAAGACCACCATATATATGGGTAGGGGTATGCACTTTTGGACCGAGACAGGAATTCGGGCCGGAAAATTCCGGTCCGGTCCCCGGTCCATGAAAATTTAGGATTCCGGGTTTCCGGTCCGGTCCAAACCCAGAATATTCCGGTCAGGACCGGCGGACCGGAATTCCTGTTTTTTTTTTTTAAAAAAAAAAGTTTTAAGGTTAAAAAAAAGTTTAAAACCTAAAAAATTAGAAAGTTAAAACCTCATATTTATTGCCTTTAAGATTATTGCTTTTAAAATTATTATATTCTAATATATTATATTTATAAATATATTTAAACCTAAAAAAAAGTTTTTTTTTTTATAAAAAAATATAAATTCCGGTCCACGGTCCAACCGGTCCGGTCCGGTTTCGGTCCGGTGCACACCCCTATATATGGGTGGATATCTTACGGCCTTGATAAGTGCATTTCAAACGCAATTTATGGACTCCTTTTAACTCATTTTGATCCCCTTTCTCCCCTTTCTTCCCTCTTTCTTCTCCCTTTCCCCTTCTATTTCATTCACTTGATCATTCTTGATCATAGTGACATTTTGCTAGATTTTCAGTCATTTTTTTTACTGCATTTCTAGTACATTTGTTTTCACCCTGTTTTACCATGTTCTTAATATATATGGAGCTACTAAGATGGCTACGCGTTGTAGAGTTGGCAAAGGAATCAATGAAAATAGAGCACACGTTGAGAAATGGTGCGCTTGCACCATGCCCCATATCCGCTCGCACAAAGGAGCACATTGCACAATAGAATCTTGAATAGAGAACTTCAAATGGACATAACTTTCAAACCACAAATCAGAAAAAGGTAATTCCAGTTGGAGGTGAAAGCTTGTTTCTATAGCTTACCAACGACTAGTCATAATCTTGATTTGGATCTAAAACGAAAGAGTTATGGGCGTTTTAAGTTGAATTGTCCGATCAGAGCAGAAGAAATGGTGCGCTCGCACCACTTATTGAGGTGCGCCTGCACCATATGGAACTTATGAAACCCAAAAGTCAGGAGAAATGGTGCGCCCGCACCATGTAAGTCTGTGAAGAAAAAAACGATGCTTGTTTTAATAACAATAGAGTTGTTTAGTTTTTCGACTTATGCATTATTTCCTTAGACTATTAGAGAGTATTATTAGGGCTTACATTATAGAGAAAAACACTTAGTTTTTGTTTAAGATTTGAGATTCTAGATCATAGTTTGTGATTTCTACAACATCGAATGTACTTTTATTCAATATAATTTCAAAGTTTCAGTTTGTATTCTCTCTTTTGGTTGTTAGTCTTTGTTCTTCATTATATTAGGTCTCCGCTATTATAGTTTCATAATTGTCATTTTCATTAGACTAATTATCTGTTAATCATGTTTAGCCCTAGATTAGTTATAGATTTCATGTTTTTATGCTTAGAATCCATGATTAGTGAGTAGTCTCCTATCTAGGGTTAGGGTGAAAGTATGGATCAAGGTTTAAATGTATTGTTAATGTGATTGTGGTGATCTAAAGATGATTATGCATTTATCTTGGTGTTTTGAAACCTTAGGATAGATATTGATCACATTTATGCTTTGATATTCTGATTTCAAATGTTCTTATCGAATTTTGAACTCTTTTATCATCCCCATGAATCAACTTAATTTCTAGGCCAATATATTGGGTAGAAATTAAGGGGATCCTTTATTAGGGGTTTCCGAATTCATTGGATCTCTTAATCAATTAACTAAAGACCATTTGAGAGAGGATTTAGTTGACTGATTAAACGATCATTCTCGAGGACCATTTGAAAGAGGACTCGAGTATTTTAGAGGAAAACTAAACCTTGCGTAATCGTCGCCTTTGATTCACAATTGCATTAATGATTTTTGCACTGTTTTGATCCATACTAGTAACCTTAACTCTAGTGTCTTCCTATTTGATTTTTCATCTCGTGTTATTTGCTAGTGTTTGATAATAGTTAGTTTTAGTCTTTTAGTTGTTACAAAAATCATTTAAAACCCCCTCAATTAGGTAATATAGACTTGATAGACTTTGCTTAATCCCTTTTTCCCTATGGATCGACCCTTGACTTGCCTTTACTACGTTCTTAGTAATTGCTTGTTAGGTTTTGTAAATATTGTTTGAAAAGCGATTTTTGGTGCCTTAACGACACACTAAAAACCTCTTATCAAAATGGCGCCGTTTCCAGGGAAATTGTGCTATTAATTGAAGTTTATTTTAGTTTAGTTTTGCTTAGTTGATTTTTCTTTTATTTTCTTTTTGAATGTGGTTGTTATTTGCTAATCCTCTACTTAGCTTTGTTGTGTTACATGAGAAGAAGAGCTCACGGTTCACCCACCTTTCCTCTAGATCCATAAATTGACCGTACCTTGCGAAAGCTTTGGAAAAATTTGGAAGACTTGTCTTTGGGTTCCGAACCATCTTCACCAGTCTCAAGTACAACAAGTGAAGTTGAATCAGATATGGGTGAAGCAAATCCACAACTCTTTAGGGATTTCGGAAATCCGGGTTCCTATGTTCTTCAAGGTGGTATTCGACTCCCCACCACTACTACAAATTTCAGCATTCATCCTCACTTCACTCGGATGGTGAAAGCAGAACAATTTTGTGGAAGGTCGGATGAGGATCCTCTTGACCATATTGATAGGTTTCTTGAGATTTGTGTCATGATAACCACACATGACGTATCTCCAGACTACATCAAGATGCATCTGTTCCGGTCTTCTCTTACCGAAAAAGCAAAATCATGGCTCAAGAGCTTACCTGCTAATTCCCTCACTACATGGGAGGAAGTCACAATGGCCTTTTTGAAGAAATACTTTCCAGAGTGGAAGACAACAGAGATAAGGAGGAAGATCTCCTCATTTGAGCAAGAGAACGATGAGACACTTGCGGAAGCTTGGGAGTGGTTCAAGGAGATGATCTGTTCATGCCCTCACCATGAGCTCACCAAAAATCTACTCGTGCTATTCTTCTATGATGGCCTTGATCCTATATCACGTGCCAACCTTGATGCTGGAGTGGGAGGTCAACTTTCTAAGATCCCGCAAGATCAACTTGAGTCCACAATTGAGGAAGTAATTAAGAACTATTCATGGGGTGGACGACGAAGAGGTGCTCAACCTAAGAAGAGTGGTAAGTTTGAATTAGATCCCATGGATCAAATTCAAGCTAAAATGGATCAACTTGACAAGAAGCTTTCCAAGGTCAACCTCGCATCATCTAATCCATCACAGGTAAATTCTTTTTCTTGTGATATTTGTGGAGGTACTAATCATGATACTTCTTATTGTGGATGTACAAATTCGGAGCGTGTGGCGGCAATAAACTCTAGAGGATATGGTTATCAAGGAAACCAAGGTTATAGAAACAATCAACAAGGATGTTGTAAACAACCTCAACAAAGCTACAATCAAGGCTTCAACCAACCTCAACAAGGATGGAATCAACCTCAACAAGGGTACAACCAAGGTCAACACCAAGGGTATATGCAAGGGTATAACCAAAACTACAATCAAGATGGTTCATCCTCACAAGGGTCTAATGTCTATCAAACTCCACATCAAAGAGCCAATGTCCAAAAAGCTCCATCTAACCCTCCGTTCCCCAAACAAAATCTCGAACCCACTCCATCTCCGGATCCAACCTCTCTCCAAATTCTCCAACAACTCCAATCCATGAACCAAATTCTCCAAAACATGAGCAAAGGTTTCAAGAGCTACAAGCCTATAAAAAATGCTTGAAACCAAAATTGCCCAAGTACCGGAGAAAAACCCCTCTACTCCCACAAATCAACTTCCGGGTCAACCCATTCCTAAACCCAATCTCCACCAAGCCAAAGCCATCCATTTGAGGTCGGGAACTAGTTATGAGGGTCTCAAGATGCCTAATGAGGAGGTAGAGAAGGAAGAAGAAGTTGAAGTTGTTGAGAAAGATGAAGTTGAGGAGGGTGAGAAAGGAGAGAATGTGGAAAAAAAGAGCCACAAGTCCAAGTTGGTGATAAAGCTTCATTGCCATCATCTTCACCAACTAAGACTTATGTGCCACCGGTTCCATACCCTCACAGGTTGGTGGAGAGGAAATTGAGTGATAAGTTCTCCAAGTTCCTCAATGTAATAAAAGGCCTTCAAATCAACATTCATTTCCTTGAGGCAATGTCTCAAATGCCGGCTTATGCTAAGTTTTTGAAGGAAATCCTCTCCAACAAAAGGAAACTAGAAGATGAGCTCATCACCTTGCCATACGAAGTAAGTGCTCTAGTGCAATGTGCCATGCCCAAGAAGCAAAGAGACCCCGGAAGCTTCACCTTGCCGGTGAAGATAGGTGACTTGGAGCCTAAAGGAGCGTTGGCCGATTTAGGAGCAAGTGTGAGTTTGATGCCTTTATCCATAGCTAAGCACCTAAATCTTCCTCTTCATCCTACGCGGAAGACTATTCAATTGGCGGATCGAACTGAGAGAGTGCCACATGGTGAGTTGGAGGATGTGCCAATACAAGTTGGGCATGTGTTTGTGCCATGCGATTTTGTAGTAATGGATATAGAGGAAGATGCAGAGACTCCTCTCATTCTTGGAAGGGAAGCTCTTAAGACAATGGGTGCCGTGATAAAATGCAAAAATGATACAATCACGGTCGAGGTAGCCAATGAGAGGGTTGTGTTCGAGTTCTCAAAGACTTTTAAGAGACCCATGATAGAGAAAGTTTGTCGGGTCAATCTAGTAGAGGGTGAGATGGAAGATTTTGATAAAGTAGTCCACACCGGGGACAAGTTCTATACTTCTATTACCGATGCCTCGAGCTTGGATATGGAAGAGGTGAATGAATTCTCCATGCTTCCTGATAGCACTACCGTTGAGGAGGCACATGAAGAAGCATTTAAGTTTCTTACTACATCCACCGATAAAGAGGAAAGTTCTAAGCCTCCACCCAATGTAGAGTTCAAACCACTTACCTCCTCCCCTACTTTCTATTTGCTTGTCAACTCCGAGGACGGAGTTTGTATTAAGTTTGGGGGAGTTAACATGTGTTCGCTCTATCTCAAAATTTTCTTCCTCCTCTTTGTAATTAGGTTCATATTAGTATATTTGCATGTTAATTAGGTTCATATTAGTGTATTTACATGTTAGGTTTGCAAAAAAAAAAAACTAACAAAAAGATTTTCTTTTTCTTTTCTTACTTTCTTTTTATGCATTTAGATTAGTGTGGTTGCATGGATGATATGTTGCTAAGAGTGTTCATAACTTGATTGGAAGACCTTCTTTGCATTTGACTTGATGGTTTTGGAAGCCTTGCTGTGACTTTAGGTGATCTTGGAGATCGGTAACTTTTGGTAGAGTCTTTTTGAAGTTAGGCGAGTCAGTTGCTTGGATTGCCTTATCCCTTGTGCGATAAACCCCGAAGGAGGGCTACGAACCTCGTAAGACTCATTTACAACCCTCACCATTGATCGCCTAGCTTGTGACTTGCATTTTAGCTCCCCAAGATTGCATAAGACCGAGCCTATAGAAGTATGATTTAGGGCGTTTCATTTTGCTAGAATTAGGAGTTCAAAAGCCAAAAATCTTTTATACCGGCATAATTATCCGCTTCTCAACCCATTTGAGTCTTTCTATCCTATTTTTGCTTAACCCTCATAATAAGTCATGGCCAAACTTTCCCCAAAGTGGAGTACATGTCTAGTTTGTGTTGAGTTGAATTGTTTTGATATTAAGTCTTTGATTGAAAGTAAATTAATGTGCGTGTATAATTGCAAAAGTTTAAGAAAATTGTGAGAAAGGAAAAGCAAAAGAAATGAAAGAAATAAAGCTCTTATTGTTTCATTTGGATTTCTATTGAAAAGAAAAGAAAGAAAGAGCAAATTGTTGAGAAAAGTGAAAATCAATGTTCAAAAAGTGAAAATCAAAGTGAGAATCAAAGTTGTGTGAGATTTCGATTTGAGTTGGTGTTTAGACTAGCTTGGGGGAGTTTTTACCCCCTAGTTTGTACTCAGCTTTACCCTTTTTGCACCACACTCCCATATTGATATCCTCACCCCTAACCTAGCCTCATTACAACCTTGATAAAGTCCCTTTTGACTTCTAGATTATTAGTCTTGGTCAATTCAGTAGTGGCGGGTGAGATTTTGTGCAAGTCATGATGAGGGTCATCAAAATGTGGTAGAGGCGAGCTATTATGGTTGAGCATCCCTAGGGGGGATTCAAACTCGGGACTTGGAAGTGGAGAGGGGTGAGAAATCACTCCTAAAAAGCCTAGTTTTTAATAAGACTCGGTTGATTGGTGGATTGGATCTCTTAACTCACTCTTGTGCTTCCTAATCATCTTACCTCTTGTGTTTGATTGGTCTACTAAATCTTGGTATTAACTCATTTAGCTTGCATGTCATGTTTGTAGCTTTGCTTATAAAACATTAGGCTAGTGTGTTGCATGTTTTTTTTTTCATCTTTTTCTCCTATTTGTTTTCTTCTTTCTCATTCTTGGTTTACTTGAGGACAAGTAAAATGCTAAGCTTGGGGCCTCGGAGAATTTCACAAGCATATGCTTGTGCATCTGTCGATTTATTATACTTTAACGTATATATAGCATTAATTGAGGATTGCGTTCTTACCTAACAACTTTTTTGTATTAGTATTACATCCTAAATCAAAATTAGAGTATTTTTTGAAAGATTTCAGTACAACCTTTGAACCTAATACTAACAACCAAGAACCGTTTATTATACATGGAAACATATACATCCGACTTAAAAAACAGAAGTGTTGTTGAAACATTTACGTGAATGAACAATGTACAAATGGGCCGGTGGGGATTGTAGTAGGTGATGTTGACGCCCATATGTAAGGTACCTCCTTCTGTACATACGTCAATTAATTTAGTTATGGCTGCATGATAGTGTTTGGCAAACCGCATGCGCTTTCAGTCACCTCTCGAATCGAGAACTTTTTTGTTGCCTTTCTCCAACGTTGTCATATCATATAAAGTACAAGGGTAAGAGGCATACATAATGTTACTTATAATCTAGCTAGGTGTTGGAAAATACATATGCAAAAGTAATCATGCTATTAATTATTCTTCGAAAAAGACATTGAACATCAAACATTCCGGATAAAAGCCAGAACCCCTGCGGCCACCTATGAACCCAAAAAAGAAATCACACATAGTCATAATTCTGAATTTTGATTTTTTTTAAGGGTACTCAGCTTTACACTTTTTGCACCACACTCCCATATTGATATCCTCACCCCTAACCTAGCCTCATTACAACCTTGATAAAGTCCCTTTTGACTTCTAGATTATTAGTCTTGGTCAATTCAGTAGTGGCGGGTGAGATTTTGTGCAAGTCATGATGAGGGTCATCAAAATGTGGTAGAGGCGAGCTATTATGGTTGAGCATCCCTAGGGGGGGTTCAAACTCGGGACTTGGAAGTGGAGAGGGGTGAGAAATCACTCCTAAAAAGCCTAGTTTTTAATAAGACTCGGTTGATTGGTGGATTGGATCTCTTAACTCACTCTTGTGCTTCCTAATCATCTTTCCTCTTGTGTTTGATTGGTCTACTAAATCTTGGTATTAACTCATTTAGCTTGCATGTCATGTTCGTAGCTTTGCTTATAAAGCATTAGGCTAGTGTGTTGCATGGTTTTTTTTTTCATCTTTTTCTCCTATTTATTTTCTTCTTTCTCATTCTTGGTTTACTTGAGGACAAGTAAAATGCTAAGCTTGGGGCCTCGGAGAATTTCACATAAGAAGAGCCATGAAGCATTAGATTTCATTAAAGCCAAGACAAAAGTCAACCAATTACATCTTCAATAGCTTCCGGGACGCACCACCTAAATTTTTAGTAGAAAACTTAGACTGATTCAAGCGTGCCATCATATGCACCGTTACATTGGTCTCTCTAAAAATATGCTTGAAAACAACAAAGTAAAAAAATCAACTAAAATGTATATTTCTCTAAGAAACACACCCAAATAAGAGCCATCAAAATTCTTGGTATTTTACTTATTAATCACGAGCAGGCAATCACTTTCCACTTCAATCGATCTCGCATCACATTAAAGGGCAATTTTCAGACCCATTGTAATGGCTTTGGCTTCAGCCACATCCACAGGCCAAGCTTACTGCACTTGTGAACTTGCAGCCCAAATCACCAAGCCCTCATGGTCACGAATCACCACTCCTAACCCTACGCCCACATCAACCATTATTATAGCATCCATGTTGAGATTTAGCACGCCTTCAGTTGGGGGAGACCGGTCAGCATTATTACGCCCACCCACAGTGTTATGAGGGACATGTTGTTCATTCTTAGTCTCCCTGGAAGACGACAGTTGACTTACAGCAGCCGTAACTGCAACACTCAGGTCTCTAGCCTCACTTTGTTGCGCTCAAACCAAATAAAGTATAGAATCACAACTGCCTCTTCAACTTCTTGCTTACTGATAGTCTGCATGAGCCATGCAAACCAATCTGCATTTTGCAATACACATGAAACGAAACATCTCATCCCAGTATCAATTTCAGCCATTTCCCCCACACTAGCCACACTAGGGCACAATATTAGAGCATGTAACTCGTTTTCCTCCTCTTCCGTATCTCGGACAAGCAACGTCTGTAACACCCCGTAATTTTCACCCTTTATTTTTGGTGTTTGTTTACATTAAAATGATATTTTTCGTAAAAATAAATAATTTATTATTTTGATTATTTTGGAACGTGTGTGAAAATGTGTATATATATTTATATGTTGTGATATATTTATATATATATATATTTATTTTAAGTTGTTAGTTATTTATTTTAAAGGTTATATTAATTTCGTTATTTGTTTAGGCGTTTAGGATGCAGTTTTGTCGTGTAGCGTTTTTGTAACGATGTTGGACCGACTTGGGTGATGAAATGTTGCATCGCATGTGGCGTGCTAATGTGTTTATTATATTTATATTTATAACATAATTTATTAGAGTTATTTTTATTATTAAGTATTTTCAAAGTTTAGGCGCGATTTAGGAATTTATCGATTTATCGCGTGACGGACTTTGATGCATGGACCTTTGATGACTTGGGCCGAAATCATCTTGGTGTACTTGGGCTTGGACAGCCGGCTATGGGGAGGGAGAAGGAAGAAGTTTCTCTTCTTTTATTTCATTTCTTTTAATTGATGACTCTTGGTAGTTTGTAACCCCCATAACCCCCCTAATCATTTCTCCTAAACCCTTTATTTTTCCTTGCCATAAAATTCTGATTTTTATTAAAAGAAGTTCAGCATCATTTTCATTTAACCCTCACCGTTTTCAAGAAAAGAAAGAGAGAAAAGGAAGAGGAAAAGAATAGAAAGTTTCAACCCGGTTTTTCCTGTCACACCTTCACGCAAATAACCGTATCCAGAGATCTAACCGTTGGATCGTCTTCAAATTTGGAAAGAACGTTTATAACATCTTGTTCTACACTCTGACCGGAGCGATTTAGAATCTGAGATTTTGATCACCGGGAATCATGGTCGTAACAGAGCAGTGCGAAACAAGAGTTTTCAACGTTCAAGAAGAAAATGTCTAGTGACTTGTTGCTACAATTCTCGTTCGTTGTACCTTGGCGTTAGAAGAGGAATTGGATTGTATGCGTAGCTCTTAACTTTCTCTTTAGACTCAGCTCTCCTCCCGACGATCCAGGTAACTAGTAGTTATCTTAGAACCATAGTGATTATGGTATTATTCGGTATTAGATTATTACGCTAGGGATTATTTAAAATACTTTTTGAATGAAATTATTGACGAAATTTGACGTGAATATACTTGATGCATGCTGTGTGAGTACTGTAAAGAGAAAAATAATTTTCTTATGATTTTTGGTATTTATTTGATTTAATTGGTGTTTTGTGCATTTTTGGCTAAATTGCATAATAATTATTAAACGGATGTTAAAATTGCTGAAATTATTTTTCTTAGATCATGTTATATGCGTAGTATGTATTCCATGCCTTAGAATAATTTTTGCCTACTGTGTACTGGGTTATTTAATTGATATATCTGTTTTTGCAATTTCGTTTCTGTCAGCATATAAATCATGAAGATTATTTCTGGAGGCCGAAAAATTCATTTCTTTGTATAATATGGATTTCCGTGATTTTATGCATGTTATGTAAATTTTTGGTAATTTTTGGGCGTTTATTTATATTTTTAGTTATTATATTGGCTTTATTGAGTAATCTGTATATTAACTTTTAAAATTATTTTTCTTAGATCATGTTATATGCGTAGTATGTATTCCATGCTTTAGAATAATTTTTTCCTACTGTGTACTGGTTTATTTAATTGATATATCTATTTTTGCAATTTCGTTTCTGTCAGTATATAAATCATGAAGATTATTTCTGGAGGCCGAAAAATTTATTTCTTTGTATAATATGGATTTCCGTGAGTTTATGCATGTTATATAAAGTTTTTGTAATTTTTGGGCGTTTATTTATATTTTTAGTTATTATATTGGCTTTATTGAGTAATCTGTATATTAACTTTTAAAATTACTTTTGGAGTCCGAAAATTAGAAATAAAAATTGTACCATGTCAGTAGAGCCATTAGGGTCATATGATAATTTTTGTGTGATTTTACTGCTCGAACTTATTAGTTTAATAATTATTATTGGGTTTTTATTGTGAAATTGAAGATACTCTTTTAAATTATTTGAGAGCTTGTTAATCAGAAATAATTTGTAATTTATTATGTTCTTGGTTGCTGATGTTCAGTAGGATGCAGTATATATTATTGGGTATCCTTATGTTCATGTTTGATTTATGAAAGAAAATGATTAGTTGTTACTACTCTTTTAATGAATAAGTTTTGGAGTTAATTTGTGATGCATTTTTTATTGAATTGTTGGTGCTGTAAAAACTAGTTTAATATCATTGTTGATGTTTAGAAATGTTCAAGTGTTTATTGTGAGAGACATTTGTTGAAAGCTTGTAAGTTATTAATTTTGAGGAATTATGAAGAGTTGTTTTTGATGAATTATGGGTATAAGGCCGGGTAACATCCCTTTTTGATGAATATTTTTAAGATGAATGATACTTTGATGATATGCATGATTTTATTTTGAGATAAGAATATCCGATGGGATAGATGTAGTCCCCGGTGAAGAACATGCCAACCACCTGGTTTGCGAACTAGGGGTACACCTGGGTTAATTGTTGTCGTCCGAGAGGTTAGGGAGTTCTGCGTGTTCTACCCTGCATCGGGAGTTTGGCCATTCTTAGACACAGGCAGTGGGGAACGTAAGCCCATAGACTGACCTGGAGATTGCGATCTGACAAACCTTAGGAAGTGAATTGCGATTCACTGGCGTTCGGTTTCTGACTCAATAACTTGTTGTATTCTTGATTATTATTATTTATGTATTCTAGAATTTATTCACTCACTATATCTTGTTTATTTATTATTGATGATCAATTGTATTACCTATGAGCTTTATGGTTTTTAGATGCATGTTATTGTTATAATGATTGTATGATTTCCTTTCTTATTAATCTATCTCTGAATCGTACTTTGATTGCTTTTGTTCTGGGAAAACTGCTAGTTACTCCCCACTGATTGTGGATATTTGTTGTATATTTTGCAGGTTTTGTTGATGGGGATTTTCTTTGATTTTGGGCTCGGGTTGAGATGCGAGAAATAATCTATTAGGGGGTTTAGTTCTAGACTTCTCTTTAGTTTGAGATAGTCTTCTCATTTCGATTTTAATCTAAGTAATTAATTTACTTATAGTACTTACTTATGTTTGTTTTTATCACTTAATTATTTAAACACTATTCTTGTAGTAGTGACATTCCTAGAAGACGATGTTTCCGCCATCGTCCTATTAATACTATTATTATTTCTTTCTTTTCCGCTTTGAAATTCTGGGGTGTTACAACGTCAATACTTTTAATTCTCTTGTTAAGACCCACAAAGGTAGGCAGAGCACGACTACACATCCTCCATATAAAAGTTCTCACCTTTGGAGGAATGTGAAGATTTCACGCTTCTTCCAAAAATCATAATTTGTGGAGGGGCTAGGACGATTACCATTAGTAGAGTTTTTGTAAACAGTAATAAAGTGATAGCCTGACTTGATTGAATATTGACCATTCTTACATTCTTAGTATAATACCACGCATAAATTTCATCCAGGGCATTGAGCATAAAGGGATTGAAGAACCTCCTCAACTTCAAAAGAAACAAAAGTATTTCGGACAACATCCTCATTCCATGAGCAAGAGAGCGGATCAATGAGATCTTCTACCTTCTCAACGACACACTTAAGAGGCTTAGTAGATATGACATGGAAATACGGGGGCCTGTCCTAAAATATTTTCGAATTATGACTGCTAACTCAAATTTACCAAAAATTCATGTATGCAAAACGAAGGCAAATCACTCTAATTTACTTGATTTCGAATCCTGATTTCTTGACAATATTTCCAATGATTTTGATTTCTTGACATTTTTCCCAATGATTATGACTGCTAACTCTAATTTACCAAAAATCCAGGTATGCAAAACTAAGGCAGATCACTCTAATTTAATTGATTCCAAATTCTCATTTCTTGACAATATTTCAAATGATTCTGAATTCTGATTTCTCGACAATATTTCTGGTTAAGTTGGTTCTTTGACATGGTACCATAGACAGCGTGACATAAAGGTCACATATTCAAATCTCATCCACCCATCCTTTCTAAGTGGAATATTTAGTGCCAAGTATGAGGGAGGCCTATGCTGCATCCATACTTCAAGCCCAATGGGCTCTCGCGTGAGGGAGCGTGATATAATATATAACTATCTCTAGGACTCCAACTATCAGCTTAAACTTTTGGTTGAGTTGGTCCTTTGACATGGTACCAGAGCTAGCATGACATTAACGTCACGGGTTCAAATATCATCCACCCCTCCTTTCTAAGTGGATTATTAGCGCCATATATGAGGGAGGCATGTGTTGCGTCCACACTTCAAACCCAATGGGCTCTCGGGTAAGGGGACGTGATAGAGTATAAAACTATACCTAGAACTCCAACCATCATATTAAGCTTTTGGTTAAGTTAGTCCTTTGACATGGTACCAGAGCCAGCGTGATATAAATGTCACGGGTTCAAATCTCGTCCACCCCTCCTTTCTAAGTGGAGTATTTAGCGTCAGGTATGAGGAGGCTTGTGCTGCATCCACACTTCAAGCCCAATGGGCTCTCGCGTGAGGGGGGTGTGATCAGTGGCGGATCCAGGAATTGAGCCACGTGGGTTCGGAGTAAACATAAATTTCAAATTACATTTTACTTTCTATCGTTACATTTTTTTAATGAAAAGGGAAACTTTCAACAATTGTATCTAACAGAGCTTTCATTCTTGATTACATTGTAACAAAAAATTAAAAATAAATATTTGTACTAACAAAAGATTATCAATATCTTATAAAACAAATACAGAGTTATAAACGAACTACGGGTTGAGTATCAATTATTAAGACAGTTTCCATTAAATCAAACTATCAATTAAGGCTATGTTTAGTTCACCTGAAATTTTCTGATCTGAATTTATCTGATCTGATCTGAACTTATTTTTTCTGATCTGATCTGATTTGAACTGATCTGATCTGATCTGATCTGATCTGAACTTATCTTATCTTTTAAAAAACATATTATTACTAATATTATTATTACTTTGTATTTCATTACTAGTATTACTATTACTATCATTTTATTACTATGCACAACTTTCAATAATAATAATAATAATAATAATAATAATAATAATAATAATATAATAATAATAATAATAATAATTTTATAATAATAATAATATAAATAATATTATAATAATAATAACAATAACAATAACAATAATAATAATAATAATAATTATTATTATTATTATAGCATAATTAGCTGTTTTTTCTTAAAAAGAGCACATTAGTATATGAACATACAATTAAAAATAAAAGACTAAGGACTCTTGGGTCCAATGGTATATCTTCTTACCTCCCACATGGGAGACCAAGGTTCAAATCTTGGTGGAAGCATATATTTCAATATTGTTCTGGGTGGGGAAGGGGGGTTGGGGCTTGTTGGGTCTTTAGGTGAGTGACCCTGTGCGAGGGTTGCCCAGAGAAAATTCATCTTACCACGGGATTCCCGAAAGGGGCCCAAAAAAATTAAAAATAAAAGAACACTCATGTTCAAGGTCCGTTAATAACAATAATTTAGCTAGTATTTAAAAGAACATATAATGATATTAAAAAAAGAACACATTTAAAAAATAAAAGATAGATGTTATTTTTATATTGATGACATGTTTGGATTTAACTAACAACATGTTCTTTGTTATATCAATAAATTGTTCTTTTTTATTATAAATAAACCTATAAATATATATAATCATATGATCTTGAACAAAATGGTTAAATATTCTTCTTATATTGTTGTCTTGTTATATACTACTTTGAACAAAGATAGATGTTATTTTTATATTGATGATATGTTTGGAGTATAAACTTTGTTTTTAAAGATAAGTTGAAATCCTTTGTAGGGAAATTTTTGAACGTGATGACAACACCATTAGGTTATCCCATGCTACTCATGTTTTATATAAACTAGTAATATATAATTTATATTATTCTACCAAAATTGTTTAAAAAAATAAACTTCATATACTATTGTCATGTTCGTTACATGTACAACATCAAAAAGAACATCGCATATCAAAATTATTAATTAGAATAAAATAAAAAAGAACACTTACAAATGCCAAAAGAACATTCTTCTTCTTGAACACAAATAGCTTCAAATAATGATATCAATGACATTTATAATAATAGCAACGACATTAATAATAATTACCAATACTAATAATTAATAAGTACAACAGCGACAATAATAATAATCTTTTTAAACAAATGTACTAGTAAATAGTAATATTAATAATCATAATAATCATGATGATAATAATAATAATAATAATAATAATAATAAGTTTTTAAATATAAGCATAATCTGAACTTATCTGATCTGATCTGAACTTATTTTTTCTGATCTGATCTGGTCTGATCAGATCTGAAATAAGCAAAAATAAGGTGAACTGAACATAGCCTAAGTGTTGAAAGTAATTATATATCTAAGACAAGAAACAATGAAAAAAATAAAAAATATTAGCAACTAGCACAAAATATGAAATCTAAAATGACTAACTAACAACAAATCAACACTAATATGCTCTTTGTATTGTAGTTTGGGTGATATTGAGCTTTGTCATTATTTTTGTTTAGAAGTGATGTATAAAATTCTTCCATGTCGATCAAAAATTATTGTTTGCACATTTGTTTGTTTATAAAATGCACATATAAAATTTAAAATATATATACATTAATCCTTCTCCTTTTAACACACTTTTCATTGCATATCATATAATATATATGAGCACTGAATCAAGTAATTAACATAGTTGTAATGACTATAGTTTCACTTAGTGCATGATTAATTGGAAAATGGGAAGAGAATGGAAAATAACCTAGGTTCATTACCTTTTGATGTATTAATACTTGGTGAGAGGGTGAGATTTATAGATATAAAGGAGACTTAATTAATAAAGGGAGGAAAAAAAATGGAAATAGAAGACCAAAAAAATAAAACATAAACTGTAGACCTTTAGTAACAAAAGATAAGGAAAAAAGAAAAAAAAAACAAAGACAACACTGAAATAAACTACCCCAAGGAGTAGAACTTGCGACCTTGTCTCAAACTATCACGCAGATTTTACCGCTGAGGCACATTACTATGCAGTGAGATATAACACGTATTTATTACATAACTTGTTTTTGTTTCCTTTATTTTTCAGTTTTTGCTCCAGATCCGTGTGGGTTCAGTTGGGCCCACGCTGGATCCGCCACTAGGCGTGATAAAGTATAAAACTATTCTCGCGACTTCAACTATCAGCTTAACCTTTTTGGTTGAATTGTTCCTTTGACATTAGTTATATACTTTATCAATTTCCAATCATTCTGGACTTCTAGTTTTGTGACAACTGAAGCATTTCGATAACTAAGATTTATATTACAGTCTTTACAAATTCTAAGATTGCTCTTATAAAATAGAGTTATCATAATTCTACATTAAATAATACATACTAGCTCATGAAAAAATAGTAGTGTCACATGTGGTTTTTGTTTTGCACTTAAAGGTTATTTATTCAACGTTATGTTTCTCCCTAATATTTATCCAAAATCTTGTATATAATTATATATGAAAAAAATTGCATTTAACATAATTGATAAATCATAAAACCTTGCATCATATACTAGGAACATTCTTTATAAGTTATTAAAAATATTTGTCTGCCCATTCCTTCCTAGAAAAGATTAGTATCCTATAACAAGTTTCATCATTCGATTAAGGAAGAAACTTACATAGCATCAGGTGAACACATTATGTTCTGTTGAAAAGTACGTCATAAACTAAAACAACCGATCTCAGTAAATCTATACTAATATATTAAAAGGCGTTACTAAGCAAGGAACTACGCCAACCAAGCTTGCTTGGTGGAGGTGGTGGAGAACTCAAGCGTTGACCTGTGTAGCTGGACTGACTGACCTGCGATAGGTGTTGGTCCAGTAGGGTTCTTCTTCTCACCAAGGGGTTCCCAGTGGGGGCCCCAAAAAAGAAAAAAAAGCAAGGAACTACGCCACGTAGCGCTATCCCTTATAATGTTTACTTTATGTAAACACACATACAATAAAAAAAAAAAAATAGAAAATGCATCTTATAAGATTTGATCCCATGACCTCAAGCTTATACACTAAAGTCTTAACTAGGGGTGCTTATCGAACGAGCCGATCCCGAATAGCACTGGGCTCAGCTCGAGCTCGTTTAACTTTTCATGGGCTCAGCTCGGCTCGTGAGCTCGACGAGCTTGGGGGAGCCGAGCTCGGCTCGAGCTCATGATTAGTTTTTGCGGCTCGAGCTCGTTTTCAGGCTCGGCTCGAACTCAGGTTCGATTATGGGCTCGAGCTCGATTATGGGCTTGAGCTCGTTTGGGAAATTTACTTTTTTTTTATCTTTCTTCTCATATATACCTTAGTTAATATTTTAAAAGAAATACTTAATATAATTTTTTAATATAAAAATATATTTGTAGTATAAAATAATAATCGAGCTGTTCACGAGCTTTTCGAGCCGAGCTTTGCTTAGCTCAGCTCGGCTCGTTTAAGTCTCGAGCCGAGCCACAACGAGTCGAGCTTTGACCGAGCCGAGCCCGAACTGTTCGCGAGCTTGTCAGACTCATTATCACCCCTAGTCTTAACCACCAAACCAAGTAATGTAGGTGTTATATTTATAAAGTAAAATGTTAATAAATGAATATTATAATTACCCGGGGCATAGCCCGGGACTAAAAACTAGTTAATTTATTGAAACGTGTCTTATCCAATACGTGTTCTTTCGAAATCTATGCTAAGATGATTCTAGCGAGATTCCACATAATTGTATGTTTCCGTACATGTAATAATACAAAATAGTCATAATAAAATAGGTAAATAATATCAAAAATCAATATAGCAGAACTTGAAAACCCGAATAAAGTATAGTACTATACACTATGCCAAAAAATAAGCCAAGTCAAGTGTATGTTCCTCATGTCCTGAAAAGTGTACTCCTAAAAGCAGAAACATATGAGCACCACGTGATAGACGAGTGCATTCATCATACACATCTGGGCGTACCATGTGCATAATACACCCAATGCTATTTTTTGCTCATTTAGGATCTCCGAGTTGAGATAGTGAGAGCTCCAAATGAGCAAAAAAATAGCAATGGGTGTATGTACTTAGTTACAGACACCGCGGACGTATGATAAAGATTGTACGTGATAAACTGATAGCCTAATGATATAATTGATATTGATATCACCTTCGATTCCAAATAATCAGAGATCGAGTCAAAGCCTTTACAAGAGAGCTCCTCAATTTCAACTTAAAAAAAAAAAGCAAAAACATATACAATGAAGTACTTTCTGTTTTGGGATTTGGATCAATTACATAGACACATAGAACTTAGAAGTATCTCAAACGGATTACCCAGATTTATCATCACTGATAACCCGAACCCATAAAAAAGGAGACCCAAAAACCCTCCTAAAGCCCTTTCTCCTAAAGTCATAAACATAACCCTTCATTTTTCTTCCTCTTTTTTTCCCTTTCTTCCCCATCTCTTTCTCTCTCTTCCTAAAACCCTTCTCTGCTATTTTATACCCCTTGATCTGTAATCTTCAGGAAGAGGGACAAATTTCATTGCTTATTTGTTGACTTATCAAACTTTAGTAAAACATTTGAAGCTTTTATTTTACACCAAAAATGGCAGCAACTCCTCCCACTGGGCCAGCAATGGGTGATAAATCAACCGAACTTCCAAAAACTGAACAAGTTGTAGATTACAGCAATCTCCCTTGCCCTCTTCCTTATGAAGAAATTCACCGCGAATCTTTAAGTTAGTTTTCTCAACTTTATGGGTTTTTTTCTATTTTTTTTTTGGGTTTTTTTTGGGGGGGGTTGGGAGAAAGATTGGATTTTGTTATTGTGGGTAGTCGTTTTTGTGGGTTTTTATATATTTATTTTCTTGTGTTTTTTCTGGGTTTTTAGGGTTTTTATGTTTTATGTGCTGTTGGGTGGATTTTAATTGGTACATTAGAATACACTAATGCTGCATTGAATGTTAAATTCAGGAAGTTCAATAAATTTTGGCTAATTTTATTTGGAGTTGATGTGTTTGATTTCACTTTATGATGATGCGGTCAATAAAATTTGGGTCTTGTTCCTCAGCTAATTTGGGTGTTTACTGGACATCTGATATTTTTTGTGTATTTGAATTTCTAATTGAGCTCTAATTATGATATGTGGGGTGGTTGTTGATGAATAGTTAATGGTTATTTCTCATTTTGGTTAGTTCATGCTCACTCATTGTGGGGTTCAATTTTCACATTGGATTTGGTGTATCAGTGCATTAGGAATGCAATATGAAATGCTTAAGGAGCTGTTGTAGTAATAATCGTTATGAAGAAATTGATTCATCTGTTTTTTGGTCGTTGACAGTGTCTCTGAAGCCAGAAACTTTCGAAGGGATGCGTTTTGACTTTACTAAAGCCCTTAGCCCAAAATTCTTTCTTAGTCACAGGTACTTAGTGCTTTTATATCGTTTGTGCTTACTTTTTGTCAACTTTCCTCTTTTGGTGTTGATGAATTCATTCCTGCTTTCTGAATTATTTCAGTGTGTCCATGGGACCGACTGAAGTTCCTTCGCAATCTCCAGAGCCCATTAAAATCCCTGTTGCCAATTATGAATTTGGTGCTAACTTTTTAGACCCAAAGGTTAGTTAAACTAATATGATTGCTCTGTGAAAATGGAAAGTGAGATCTTGCTCCAATCGGTTCTTTAATGCATTGCGCTAACCTGTAGTTAAATTGATGGGTGTTTCACAGTTGATGCTTATTGGAAGGGTCTCACATGACGGTAGACTAAATGCAAGACTTAAGTGTGATTTGACAGAGAATGTTACTTTGAAGGGAAATGCTTCGGTAATTATGTTGTTCTTCTAGTATATTTTTTCTGTAAACCTTCAATTATAGCTGATAAGTTTTTGCGATTGATGAATAAGGCTGTGTTATTTTCCAGCTGACAAGTGAGCCTCACATGTCTCACGCGATGGGTACTTTAGATCACAAGGTAAGACCTTTATACTTCTCTTTCTTTTTTTCCCTATAATGTATCAACCTAGTCCTTGTATGTAAACCAAAAAACGAAAAGGTTTTTCTCACAAGATATCCATCCGGATCTCATCTAGGAAAGCTATATAACATTATGAAGTTCATACTAAATTTCTGAGATATTGGCTCATTAGTTGTCCAAAGATGACAGCTGGGAAATTATGTTTATATATCCTTCAGATAGGAATGTCCTTATTTTGCTTCAGTTTAAGACTGAGAGAGTTTGTCTTGATGAGCAAATGTCAACTTCATGGGAATCCTTTTTCTCATAGTTACTTAGATGTTGAATAATGTTTGAGTCTCTTCCTTGTCCTTTCCACACTAATTTCAAAGAGAGCTCTTTTGTAAAATTTTTGTTCCTTTTGTGAAGTATCCTATGTTAACTCCGCATTTGTGCTTTATTGCATTTGGATGAAGCTCTCATATTGATCCATGTTTCTTTATTTCATCACTTTGTTGTACTTTCGAATTTAATTCCGTTTTATTGTCATGAGATTTTGAAGCTAAAAATGTGCAGGTTACGAGTTTTTTCCCTTTTGGTTTCTAATATAATGATAAATATTTCTGAGTCTGAGTTTATCTATCTTTCTATTTTATGTTGCATAAATTTTTCCTCATTTGTTTGTTTATCTGGTCACAATTGCCTATGCCAGGGCAAAGACTATAGGGCTCAGCTTCAACTAGGCAGTGGTGCACTTTGTGGCGCAAACTACATACAGGTAAAAAGGTCAAGCTGTTCTTTTATTTTGCATACCAGCTTTTTTGAATTGGACCTGTATGCTGTATGAAAGTTTCGTTCTGAGTTTTGCCTTTACCCGTGTCTTGCTTGAATCTTCTTTCTTCTCTTGTAAATTATTTATATGGGTGGAGTTGTATATATACTTATAATTTCTGATATTGATTTTCCTTTGATTGGCGGGTGGGTGCAGAGTGTGACCCCACATCTCTCTTTAGGTGGTGAAATTTTCTGGGCTGGTCAGCATAGAAAGTCTGGTGTTGGTTATGCTGCTCGATACAGCAACGATAAAGTGGTAATTAGACTTAACTTTCATGAGTTTTCACATGTTTAAGTTTGTACAACATTTTGTTGCATTGGAATCGTGGTCTATAAAAATTCTTGGTTTGCCAAATTGATGTTATGTTTCAGCTCTCTACTTTATATCTCTTTATTTCTAGTTTGTTCTACTTAAGCTTTTTAAACATACCTAGTCTGGATACAGATAGTACTAACTCTAGGGCTTTGCAGCAAGAAGAAGATAAATCCTTTAGAAGAGTATTGGTATATGATTCTTTATTGAAGGTTCAAGTCTATGTTAATGTAAAATGTGTTGCTATGTACTTCCATGATTTCACTAGCGTGTTAACATGGCGAAGCTAGGATTTTAAATTTGGGGAGCTAGAAACATTCAGTTGCCTACATAATCTATTCACTATTAATATGTCCCTCCCACCTTTCTTAATATAGGTTGCTCAAGATTTTTGCTTACAAATTAAGGATTTCAAGTTAGAAAAAGAGTGGATTGTGTAAAATACCCTTTCTAGACATTGCATTAATGGCGAAGGAAAAAGTGGAGCATAAGTTTTTGCATCAGATTTTACATTGTTTGTTTTGTAACGCTCTTATAATAAATTATGTTAACAGACAACTTCATTTCACCTCAAGTAACTCTGTTGAATTATCAATGCCACAACACTATGATATGGGTATGGACCCAGGTTCCTTAAATATAGGAATTCAAAATAAAATGGTTTGTTTTTAACTTTGTTATTATTGAGCAGAGGGAATATTATCAATATTGATCGACAATTGTTTTTAAAAAGCGAACACACTTTTTATCTAAATCAAACACCCACGTATGACTAGCGTAGCTAGGCACCAACTGAATTTTAATGTAAAACTCACATATTGAATAATATTGACTTGAAAGGACTAGTAGATCCTATAACTTCCTTTTCTTACTTTCAGAAAAGAATTAGCTTCTGAATAGAAAAAGAGAAAATCACACGCCTACTGAATACCAATTGTGGTGCGCGCATATTTTAGTGATACTAAAATAGATCATAGGAGCGTGTGGTTCAATGAAGAAAAAGGGAAAGGAAACTGAACAAAAAAATGAAAAAGGAACACAACATCTCTAAATTCCCTAATGTGTTTCATTGAAGAGAGGAAAATGATTTTAGTTTCTTTCATACTAGTTGGTTTGACTAAAAAAAGGAATAAAACCCCCCAACCTATATATCCCTTCACCTATCTCACATATGTTGTTCTTCTACGCCTATATCACACCAGCTCTTCTTCCTCCTTTCACCTGTGACCACCGTCATTTTCTACCACAACTTTCTCACCAACAACGCTTTCCTAATGCCGCCTGCCCATCAATTATTTTCACCACGACTATCAAATTCTTTTTGGTGGTTAAACTTAACCATAGAAGCTCCATAAACTCAACCATCTAAAGCCGTTATTACTTGTTGCTACTTACCACTATGAAAGATGACTCTTCCTTTCTCTATTTCTCATGAATTCTTTCTTTTGTGACAAGGTACTCGTGTCAGAATACCTGGCATGCACAATATTCAAGGTCAAAATTTGATTGTCATATTAATACATTGAGAAAATTTATAATAAGAAAAATATTATGAAAGTAATTTGTAGATAAATCTAATGGTATAAATTTCTTTATATTTTTATTTAAATATTATAAGATATATTAGTAAAAGCAAATTTTAAGAAGTGTGCATGCCTTACATTTAGTCATTTAGAAACAGAGGGAGTTAAGTATATGGTGTGGCGTCAAGTAAAAGGTTTTATGAACTGATATAGGCATGTGGCAACTTGTCACATTCAAGAGTATGGCATTATTGTGTGTTGGAAACCTTTGACAACCAATGCCTTTTAATGTATTGCCTATACTCTTTATTATTTGATGTTTCATCTTTTGCACAAGGATTAAGAGTTCATTTAGTTGTGTTGGTTTCTCTCTCCTTTAATTACTAATCTTAACTAATTGCACTTGAAATTTTCTAACCACTATATTTTACTTGGTTTTCATTGGGTGGGAGATTGGATTGGATTGCTTATGCATTTCACGAAGACTCTAATAAATACCAAATATTTTATAATCAAGTATAAAACTCTAGAACGTCATTTTAAAAGAAAATAAAAACGAGAGGAGTATGTGTAATATATAGGTAGAATAGCAGCATGGCTAGGGTTGGGGGATTAGACACCGTTTCTCTCTCTTGTTTCCTTATTAGACTAGGAATGGGGATTAGAAGGAATTGTGTGGCAGTGTTAGACATTTGGGCATGGGGGTGCACACTTTATAAATTCAGAAGAAGACGGGCTCTAAATAGATGGATGCATAATAAGGTCTTTTTGGGACAGGATCAGATTTTCAGAGTCACGGCCTCAGAGTCAGGGCACTACCTTTGTAGGGACAACAACCCTGCCTTTCTTTTTTCCCTCCACTCGTGCGTGTTCCCTTGGGGCAAGTTTCTCGATGCTTTTAATTTGGTTAGATGGACAACCTACAAATGTGAGATATTACTTGTTTAAGTAAAAGTACCATCCAATATTATCCAGGTTTTCCCTCAACCATCAAGTCTTGCTAAAATTGACAAATTTCCCGTTTGATCTTGTCTACAGTCCAACGATGTTTTCCATGTTGAAATTTTACAAATATTGAGAACTATATTTAATAATTGGATTTGATCAATGGTGTCAGTATAATTGGAACAAAGGAATTCAATCGGGTTGGTATACACATATTTACTAAAGATGACTACAAAAAGAGAGAAACTGAAACAGAAAGGTGGAAAATATCTGTGGGACAGAGGTATTATTTTTTCATTGAAAGAAATTCACGATTCTCTTAATAGAAATGTAGGTGAAAAGGTGTGTTTTTGGTACTTAAAGTGAGATAATTTAGTAGCTATTCATTTAATTTATGTGCATGTGCTATTTAGTTCAGAATTATGTTCATGGCCTTAATTTATTTTCGTTGGCCGACTGGATCTTTGTGTGCCCATATTTTTTCTTGTTTGCCTTTTTTCCCCTTTTTTTTTACTGACAATATTGCAGACATAATGCATGTACCAATTCTTACTGGGTCGGCTTTGCTTGATGTAGAAGATGCTTCACTTTGCCTTTGTTTATGTTCTCTGGTACATATGCAGGTTGCAACTGGGCAAGCGGCTAGCACAGGAATGGTTGCCCTTAGTTATGTCCAGAAAGTATCTGAGAAGGTAAGCAAACTGGTCCAGCCACTATATCATCTCTAGTGAGGCTGATTATAAGTTCACCTGAAGCCTGATGCCATGCGTATGATGCAGGTTTCTCTAGCAACAGAATTTGCATATAACCATATGTCGAAAGATGTTACAGCTACTGTAGGTTATGATGCAGTGCTACGCCAGGTATTCTCAAAATTCCAAATGATCCAATTTAGTAGTGTTCTCTTTAAAAGCAAGTCATCTTTCAACACAATCATTAAGTTGTTCCTGTTTCATTGCTGTTATCTGACTTATCATCATTATAATTACATAGTGTTGTATTTCTGTAATCAAAGTAATCGTAGGGCCCACGGGAAGTGCAAATTTGTTAGCATTGAACTTTTGTCATAGAGGCTCTTGTGACCACTAGTTTGCCATCTCAAATGATAGAGTTAATGATCGTTTTCATATTTCCTATGAAGTTATTTTTCTCATTCATTTGGCTGATCATGGGAAGTAAAACTAGGTTCACTTATCCACCTTGTTTAGTGGAAATCAAAGGATATTTATCGATACAAACAATGAAGATGACCATCTAAAATGGAAAAGGAGATAAGATTAGAGATGCGTTTTAGCAGATATCATTTGCAGTCAGTCATACTCATACAAAAGCAGAGGGTAGATACAGAATGTTTTGATTGCTCAATAGGAAGCACTCAGAATCAGTCAAACTGATACTCTGATAGTACATTACTAAAATCTATAAACAATAATGTGATTGATTTTATCTTTGAATCATAGTGTCTAATATATTTGTATGTGTTAGTGTTAAACTTTCATGGAAGCTTCTCTAAACAAAAAAAAGTCTTGGTGGTGTAAAATAAGCTAGACAAATGTGCTCTTCCTCTGTTTTGACTCAGTTTTGTGAGATATATGGTGCTTTTTTTTTGGGGGTGGGGGGTGGGGTTGGGAGGACGGATTCAGAAAAGATTATTTGGAGAAATTTTGGCGTTATGGCCGTGGCGTTGTTGTCATTATACAACTTCCATATCGAATGTCTGGCTTACTGTAAAATACTCGTTGCTCATACTCCATTATTATTATATTTACTTGTTTTACTTCCTTATTTCATTGTCAAACTTTGAAAATTTTGGTTCCATCTTTCAACTAATTTATGAAAAAAAATACTTTGATGTGGGATCTTATTAGATTTATTCGATGGTTACTTTCAAAATATAAACTTTTTGTAATTTCTTTTAATACATAACTAAAGATATTGATGGTCAAAAGAGTGCATTGAAGATCGAAAAAACATTTGTAACAATTCTAAAAGCGCGAGTATAGTAGCTAAGTAGCACAAACTCTTACATGCTCTTCGGTGTACCAAGAATATAGAGATGCATCTTTTAGAAAGAGTTCTCCATTTCAGAAAAAAAAACTAATAGTGGCAAATAGCTCTTTGATCACGGTGCTTAAGCTTTGTACCTTTTCCCTTCTGCCTTGTGCAAGGTGGGAGCCTTGTTAGAGGCATCCAGGGTAATGTTTACAATAATGATGAGCGTATCTAATATTTTTAGTAAATCAAAACTAGATTCTGAATTGGAAGCTAACACATTCCATATATTGCTGCATTTCCTCCGCAGGCACGTGTTAGAGGGAAGATAGATTCCAATGGTTGTGTTACCGGTTTTCTTGAAGAGAGACTTAATCTGGGTCTCAATTTTATACTTTCTGCAGAGGTGAGATATTATTTGCCAGATTTTTACTTTGTAGGTTTGCAACCTTGCTAAATCTGTTATTTGATTATGGATACTAACTTGAAAAAGACTGGGAATTCTTGTTGGGTTATTGGTGATATCGAATTGGAAGGAAATTCTGTTGATCTCTAGAATTTACTACTATTTTTTCTGTAGTTGTACTTACTCTTTTCATTTATTAGACCATTTAGGAGAGCATCTCTTTTTGTCATTGTTTTTGGAATGTGGCTGGCATTCCAGCACAATCAAACTTCTAATAGAATAATAGGAAAACATGTAAGGTGGTGTGTCATAGGCCTAGTCCCTGGGTGGGATGGCCAACATGGCACAACCTTCATGGACCGTGTCATCCAGAAGCTGCAGCTTGCTGGGTCTGGCATGCGTGACTGCCATGCATGAGTTTTAATATAGTTGTATGCACAGTTTTAACTTGGCTTGTGTTGTACTTCTATACATTTTTTTTGACTGCATCCATTATCTTGCGTTGCAGATCGATCACAAAAAGAAAGATTACAAATTTGGTTTTGGCTTTACTGTTGGGGAGTAAAACATTTGTCGTCCAACTCAAAGAGGCTTATTGCTGTAGGAGCATTTATCCGGTTTTGGAGGATCGAGTTTTTTTTGTTCCGTTTCTTGGTCGAAATCTGTTCTGTACTCCTATATTCAAATTTACTGGTTTATAGGGAATTATATTGGTCTCATTTTTCACTTTTGGGTTAAGAATACTGTTTGATATTCTCCCCTTTTTTTTTTTTTTTTTTTTTTTTTCTATTATTAGAATTCCAAATAGTCAAAATATTGTCTCTCCCATGGCCTTCAACATCATTGCAAACAATTGATGATCTAGTGATGCTGGCTAATAACACACTTGCGGAGTTGAAAGTCTTACATTTCATCATTCTGTAACAATATGATGTCAATTCATTCTTTCTTCGTCACTTTTGTAGATTATTCAGATGCATCCTTCAAGAGTATATTTCAGATGCATCTTTTCCCCTTGGAATAGTTTTTAAATTGTAGTGACATTTCGAGAAGCCTTCAAGTGGAGGCTTTAATTGAATTAATGTTAATTTGTTAGCTTTGGCACTTGTATATAGTAATATAGTTAATCTATTACTAAAGGAAGCAGAAAGTTTCGATTGATTGTAAGGTACATTCAGAACTGGAAGCTTAAAGCGGGTGTAATAGACAGATAAGTGGTGAATGGCTTTTGGTGCAATGACTTACTGTGAAATTGATAAGAAAACCCGATGGGTGGTGCAATACAACATGGAACATGATCATAGTTTTTGTTAAAACGAACAGTGCACCAGTACACAGTTTTAAAAAAAAAAAATCAAGGTAGAGGAAAAAGATAGGAAATCCCTCTCAAGGAAATTTCCTTACCAAACTGAATAAGATGGAGGTGGGATCTTGAGATTAGAGTAAGCTCCAACTGTAGCGTGCTCCGAGTGTGACCCAATTTGGAAAGGTAGTCAGTGACTTGATTTGCCTCGCGGAAAATGTGTGGAAGTATAGAATTGAAACTTCAACTGAGGGTACGAACGTCCTCTCTGATGGTGGAGATAGACCAAGGGGAGGCGAACTTGCAGTTCATACTGTTGTCACAAGCTGAATTGAATATCTTAGCACTTCCAAAACCAAAGGGGTTAAGAGTTGTTGAAAACCACAGGCAGACAGCGCAAAAGGAGAAGAGAAATAAGTTGCGAAGGGCCAAGTATGACAAAAACAATGAAAAAAAATATAAGAATTGGATAAAAGGTGACGGAATTATAGGAAAAATGTTTGCAGCTCGGAACTTCTGGCTATGGTAGATTGGTAGTTGCGGCAAACTTTACCCGTGGAGCCGTGGCTAGTACTGAAGATATTGCAGTCAATCTTGAATAAAAACGTGCAACTGTACACTAATAGCACAGGACACAAATGAGATCTGCCTTTCTATTTTTTTCTTTTTAAAAATGCACTCAAAGAATAGCACTAGATTTAAATAATCGAAGTGCATGTAATTACAAACTTGTTTCTAGATGTCACAGAATTTCTATCCTGAAGCTTTTGTGGTGTATTCATCTACAAAATTACTGAGTCATGCACCGAAATAATGCGAAAAGATTGAATGAAAATTAAGGTAAAAGGAGGGAAAAAAAGAAGGATTATTATTTTCAAACATTTACTATGAACAAAGATCTGGTGGCAAACTTTGGAGGCTGCTTCCATTTCCAGTCTAATGTACAAATGAGCAACATACTGCTGCTAAGAACTCCCATGAGATCTGAATGACGAAACTGAGTGAGCAGAGACAGAAGCAGTTGGGCTATTCACATCGCGATCTCCATTGATTTCTCTCGGTCTCCCACTAAGTGTCTCAATTGCATCTTGACATATGTCATTAAACCAATTGTCTTCAGGTAGTACACTGAACATAACAAGTCAAAATAGATCTAGATCAATTAATTAGAACAGATATACAATTCCAGAGCTGACAGAATCCAAAGCTCTAATTGGGAACCAAGAAAAGGATGCCATAATTTAACAGGTCGAGAGGAAGACAAAATGGCAGCAATCCATCAATATAAAGCAAGTTATCAGAAACAGAACTTACCTATATGGATCTCTGCCTGTTGCTTGAAATGCTGCTAATGCTTTAGATATGATCTCATTGATGACTCGGACTAAATTACGTGACAGATAGCGACCTTGAGAAGCAAAGCAGATGACAAATTTCATATCCAAGTAGAGCTGCAATGTTTGATGGGCTTATTATTAGTTACCAAGTAATCTAGCTAAAAAGAATGGATAAAAGCTGTACAAAGCATGAGAGAAGACAAACGAACTTTGTAACAAGCAAGAAAGAGGCAAGCGGAAAACTACAAACTACAAACTACAAAATACATACTACTCTTGGTCCCAAGACAAACATTAAATCAGAGAAAGGCAGCACAACAAAATCATGACTTTGGTGGTACTAGTATTTGCAGATAGCTTAAAAGTTTTAAATGGCTAAACCACATATTGTTGAAGGCAAGAAGAAACTTTAAAGTTTGATTTTTGTACCTGTTGTAGGGAAAGAGGGCCTAAAGGCTTAGGACCATCCTCAATATCATCCCAGAAGCTCTGGTCTTGAGACAACCATAAGATGACAGTCTCTGTCAATTTCATCAACAGCAGAGTTGCAAATCTTTCTTTGCCCGCAAACATCTCCGCCGCAATACTAGCCATAGTATTGAGTTTGAAGAAAAGTTCCTAAAAAGAACATTTGAATCAGGGTAAGAAAATAAGTCCTGCTCTTATTAAACATTTCCACATCACTGTAAGTAGGCAAAGCTCAATAAATTCCCATCCAAATTTGCCAAAATACTATCCAAAAATCATTTTGGCCTATGGACCCATGAACTATCAATTATCCGCTATGTGATATCCCAAACTTACAGTCACTCAACAACATTTTGTTATGCTCAACAGGTATAAGCTTGATTTCTGAGCTAGAGCTAGAGCTTATCGAGTTAAAGATAACACATACCATGAACCAAAAACAAGGCAGATAAGACACAAAGGGGAAATGTTAATTGACAACTTACAATGCAATTGTATGAAGTTATTTAAACGTATTCAGGGTTCATAAGAAATGTAAAAAGTTTCTTAAGACAGAAGCATAAGCCTCGATAAGAATGCTTACAAATGAATCATGTCTGAAGTAACAAGAAAAGAAAGAAAAAAAAGGAGCCATGTTAACAATACTTGACAAATCAGAACATGTTCCACAAGTTACCCAACACACTAATCCACATGAACTATGTGTGAGAGTATGAACCCTGTAATAACCTTAGGATTGCACAAATGTTGTTTATCGTACCAACAAAGATATCACAATCATTTACATAATCAACGCAATAGTTTTGTGTAATTGTTGCGGTTGTCCCCAAACCACAGTTACTATCTTATTAAGTGTTGTTCTTAGGAAGAGAAGTTCAAAAACAATTTGAACCTCCAACTCAAACATTGTAATGGAAAGAATTTGGCTAAAAAGGATTGTAACATTAGAAATACATACTGTATACTAGAAGGCGTTTGGTTCAATAACTTCTGGAATCAAGTATTGGTTTGGAATAAACCAAACCCTTGCTTGGTATTCCGTTCAAATATTTTTTATGAAAAGATGGGAAGAGGGCCCACCCTCCAAGCCTCCAAGGTATGGGGCACTCATACCCTAACAGGTGTGGGTTTGACCCAAACCCATGGATTTAAATTTAAAGCTAAAGGGGAATAGACAATTAGATAGAGATGCTAAAATTACACAGCCCCTTTCATCGCAAAAACTAACAGTTTGATAAAGGCGTCTCGTAAGATGGAACAAGAATTGCATACATATCCAGTGTCAATAAAATTAATGACACGTGGCTACTAGAAATTAGAATACTTGACAGTTGACACAAAGCAAAATATCAAACACGCAGTCCCAAGCAGTTACATTAGAAATGGAGAAATAAAATGAAACTGGCAGGCCGATTTAGCGCTGTGTTAAATTTACATAATACTAACCATAGTCAATGCAATAAGATAACAGTTAATTAATGAACATACCCGGAATATTGGCGAAGGAAACCAATCAATATCCTCTGCACTTGCATCCATACTTAAGTACATATCGGCGGAAAGATTGCTGTCACCCTCTTCTGTAAAGATAAGGTCCAGAGCATGGTGCTGACAGAAACTATTTTTGAGTCTATCGACTGAACTTACTAGTCTCCTCTTCCATTCTCTGAGTTCAGGATGGCGGTTTTGTCTATCCGAAGTTCTTCTACGAGCATCATCATAATCAGCCTGACTATTTTGAGAAAATTTCATGGCTGCACGAGGAAGTAGCTCATCGGCCAACAATGATGCATTTGCCAGTAATGCAATTTGCTGGGCTTCATTTTCAGCCATTCTAACAATTTTATTTCCAGCTCCCTCAAAATTGGCTTCTTCTTCTAGGGAGTTTGGCAATGCTTTTATGAGCATGTTAACATATGAGTTAAAAACCTGATAAACACCTTCTAATGTCTTACTTCCTAACTGCATACTCTGCAGTGGTCCCACATCCTCAAAGAAGTCCTGCAAGATGTAGCAATTTCGAGGTGTTTGAGACTAAGATATCTAATGTTAACAAAAAAGATCTTAGACAGCTAATAAAGAAGCAATATACAACATGACAACAATAACACACCGCACTACATATCCCGATCAACACACACTGGAAAGTGGAAAAATCACCGATGGTGGCTGCCTTTACTGACACTGATATTCCTTTAAATTACACTCTTTCATCATCTATTTTAATACACTAAATAGCACAAGGTTTCGCATCTGGATCTCGTACCATTAGGTTCTAGACTTCTAGCATTTTCAAGGGGTTGGGCTCTTCACTCATGGAGGCAGTATGAGAGCTGCGTTCAGATCTTCATGAGGCAGTTTCTTACATAAAAGTGAATGTAGCCCGATGAGAGAACCTTTCCCTATTGGCTAGTACGAGAGCAGAGAGGATTTGGAAGGACGCTGAGAAGACTGAAAAGATAATAACATGTTTCTCACCAAACAAATAGATATTATTGGGAAATTTAAAATAGGATATGTGCCATGTGAGCATGCAGAAAGTGTTACAGCAGCAGCTGACATGAGTTAAAGAAAATCTAAGAGCTGAATGGTGCCATAAGTGTACAAGAGGAAGTTCTTTGCACACGTGGTTCAGAATGACCCTGCTAATTGCTATTAGGGAGAGCTAGTGGATGTCACAATGACTCTGTTTACAGTCATACCCAGTCAAATGCCACAATTAATGAGGTCCATGATTTCTCACCTCATGCAGAGAAAATTTGTTCAGGACTGTCCTTTTAATAATGGGAAAACATTTTCACTGATAAAGAGCACAACAGTATTCCCTTAAATATTTTTTAAATTGGGACATTTTGGCATTTAGGGGTAATTTTTTTAATTATTTGGGACATTTGACCTTTTTCCTTATATTGGTAGGTTCTATCTTAACACTTCCTCCGTTTTTTTATAGATGCTACATAGAGAAAGTGGGGAGTTTTTAAGAAAGGTAGAGAGAGAAAGTGGGGGACCACCACTTTTTGAATACAAAAACATTTGTTAAGGAAAAAGTATGGGTATTTTAAAGGAGAAAGTGGGGGACCACCAACTTTTTAATAGTATTTTAAAAACTTTATGGTGGAAAGGGATCCATTTATGGTATGTAGCATCTATTATGACATTTCCATTTGGGAAATGTAGCATCTATAAAAAAAAAACAGAGGAAGTATTACTCTTCTTCTCTTTACCTGTTTCACTTTTTCCTTTAACTCTCCTTCTCTCTACCTTTGTACTTAATCCTTAGTCCATATGTAAAAGCAAATGTCCTAATAAAAAAAGACGAAGGTAGTAAAAATATACCAAAAGCAAAAGCCTACAAGGGCAGGGCATGGAAGAGGAAATGGTTCAGAAATTTAATATGTAACTTTTGCAACTAAAAAACGTTAATGGAATTCTCCCACCTGTTTTTTATGTAATATAACTTGTTGACCGTTTTGCAAATCAGAATCTTCTAACAATCAATAATTTCATTAATCTCTTCCGCACTTCATAGAACATTAGATAAATCAGGACAGCAATAACTTCCCAAAAGTGGTTTCTTGGTCAGCCATAGCAAATAGCCAAATAATATTTAATACATATTAGAAATGTCTCCCATCAAATTAACAAGAAATGGCTTGGATATGTTTAATGTCAACGCAGTGGCACCTTTTAAAACTCGGATGGCATGCGGACACAATCTAGAACTCAATACTCATTTACATAATACTTTCTATGTTCTTTAAAGGATTCAACATTTGCATAGTACCCGATATCCAATGCACTACTTTGATCCTTAATATCATTAATTTCGTATAAGAAAAAATTATAAATAGTTAATATTATGAAAGTATACATTAAGACGAATCAAATAAGATCCCACTTGACTATATATTTTCTTATATATTTGTGAGAGAATATGGAATAAGGTTGGTTTATGAATAGTGGTTATTATGCAAATGTTGCATACTTTAAAGGACGAAGGAAGTATATGAGAACAAACTGAAATGTTTTGGTACTGGAAGGACTTCGATTTCTAAAAAGTATTGGTGGAATGCAAGGAACTGAGTTTTTTTAATGGAACCCCCCCCCAAAAAAAAAAAAAAAAAAAAAGAAAGAGAAAAAATTACTGGCATTAATTTCATTTCATTAATTCATGCAGCAGAAATCACTCACCTGGACCATCAAGATGAGCCGATGAGCGCTACTTGTAAGCTTGTACTGGTATCCTACTATGCTAGCAACTGATGTGCTCGAAGGCCTCCCAGATTGACGTGCCACGCTAGAAGGATATGTCAAAATCCAATCATCAGCAGCAGCTAAGGCAGCAGTACTCTCCTCAATCCTTTTGAAATTGGCATCCACTGCTTGTTCAACACTAGGCCTAAAGAGTTTCACTAGTGTTGGACAAAGTGAAAGACCACGATCTTCCAATAATGAACAATGCCCTAAAGCTATCTGAACACACTCAGCAGCTGCTCTTAGACCTCCTGCAGCTGCTGATGAAGCTAATGCATGCCTTTTCACAAGGTGAGCAAATGCTTCAATTTGCTGTGTAGCCCATGTTACCAACTCGGAAGTGTAGGCTGGTTCACCACCAAAGATGGTCAAAGAATCACTGGCTGCCTGAGCAATGGCAGAAAAGACCAGCTGGGAAAGAGCAGCTGTGTAGGCTCCTCCATATGAGCTACTTGATGGACGAATACTTTGCATGTTATACTGGTATCGTTGTAAATGTGCACTGAGAAGTAAAGTGTGAGCGCGGGGACCGTCACCAAGCTTTTTAAGAGCTAATATGGAAGCACGAAGCTCAGTTCCACGAGTTGTAGGCTGGCAAGCAGCTTCAGCTAACTGATCAGCCAATTTCTGCCTCCGTTCTTTAATAGCAATTTCAAGTGACATGATCACATCTGAACCGAGTGTTTTTGTTTCCTTGGCCTCAGATGCTACACGTTCTCCTTCATTGAGGGCTGTCAAAGCTTCATCCACTCTTCTTTCAGCTAACAGCACATCAAGGTGATCAGGGAATTCAACCAACCATTTTTCCAAGTCTGAAGGTTCCCTTTCTTCGCTGTTACTTGTACCATTCATAACAGACCCTTCAGAAGTAGTTGTTGATGATTCTAAGCGGACTCCTTCAGCTAGCCCATGTATAAGCGTTGCTTGAGTGGTTAGAAGGTTTCTGATGGAAAGAAGCTCCCCTTCTAGATCTGATATTTCTTTCGATGTACTGCATTATAACGCCTCAACCATTAATATACTAGAACAAACTAAAAATTTCAACTCTCAGTAGTTTCACATCAGAGACATATCTAAGCTATGAATGATGAAGCCGTATTAGTTTGTGTGGAATGCTCATATATAAAAACCAAAATATTCCATCAGGAAGCTTAGAGGGAGAAAGAGAGAGAGAGAGCGAGCATAACTAATGATAGAAAAGTTCCCTATTTGCACATCCGAACACAGGTCCACTAAGTACACAGTGTGAGACTGCTTACATCTTCAAAAGAGATTCCATTCGATGTACAATATAACATAGTTGAACAGATATCAGAAAAATTCATGTCACCAATTGGACAATGTTCAATTTTTTTTTTTCAGTCATTATTTAGGGAATGGTAAATTTAGAAACCAGGTCCCCATGTCTAAAATCCATCTAATGAAGAGAGAGGGTGATACAAGAAACCTGATCAAGCATTTTAATAATAGACCATTTGAACACAAAGCATATCATTTTTTAAACTCAAAGATTCTAAATTATCGAGTCTTCTGTTCCTTCCATGTTCCTCTACCCCCCTTTCCTCTTAGAGAGGAGGAGATATAGGGTGGGCAGAGGAATAGAGCACAAAAGAAAGAACTAAGAGTCAGCCAAAAAGAAGAGGCAGCACAAGATGAGATGTTTTCTTATTGTTGCGCTAAAGGAAAAGCTGATTCAGTAGCTGCTTAGACAACTAAATTTAGATTCATGTGGATCTGCTGGCTTAGCAACAAATACTTCAGACCATGTTAGAGAGAGGTGTATAACAAAAATTACAACAAACAACTGCACATTAATACAATTCTCACCGTATAAAGGCTGTATAGTTAGCGTAAACACTTCTCCGCATTTCTTCCGCAGAAGCCTTCTTTAGATCCATCAAATATGAGCACAAGTGCTTTATTTCCTGTGTTTAAAGCACAAATTTGGTTTATCAGATCTAATGATTATATAGAACCCAAAGTGACCGGGAACGTGACATGCCTACATTATATATATATATATATATATATATATATATATATATATATATATATATTCATTCTATCTTTAACATCACAATTTCTTGTATGAGACGGGTGCGCAGTAATTTATTGTACTACGGTCTACGGGGGTAATTTTTTGCCCTAAATGGGTCACTTATATAAAAGTGACTCCTTTAAGGTAAGAAAAATACTAGTCACGGGGTAATTATTTGTCCTAAATGAGTCACTTCTACTTATATAGAAGTGACCCATTTAAAGTGAAAATCTACTCTTTATTTTAAAGTAACCCCTCTTGACTTGAAAAGTGACCCATTTTGACCTAAAAGTGATCCATTTTGAACTAGTCCAACAATAAATATATTCTACATACGTACTACAAAATGCTAATTGCTTTAACATATACCTTCCCGTGCTCATACAAGGAACTCATCAGACATTGTTAACAATCAAAACCAATGTAAACTAATTTGCAGTACAAAGGTGGTATTCGAACGCAATTCCCGACCTAATTTTGTTAAACTAGCCCAAAAGTATACCATTTGCATGCAACGATTCGACTAATTTGGATCTTACTTTGCGGGGATTCTACGAATAAGGTAAACCGTAATAGTGAACAAAACCAAATTAGATATATGCCTTTTTATACGACTGATAGTTCTAGCTAACTAAAATCATGTCCATCACTTCTTGTAAATTCAGGCTAGCTGTGTCTTGAGAAGTTCATAAAAAGGAAACCAAACCATTAACTACTTTGTTTTTAGAGGAAGGAAGGGGTGCCGCAAAAAAAAAAATCTGCTTATATTTCTCAATTGATTTGATGTCAAATCGCATCCTTCAGGCTACAAGAGTGAAACTAATGACAATTTCAGTGAAATATAACTCTGCCAAAAATAATTTTCACCAATATACTACACTACTACAGTGATTTCCAGACAAATGCATAGTGATCATTCCAGTAAAACAACTCATTCAATAGTGCTGAAAATATCATTGGTAGCATTTTATAGTAAAAAGTTAACAGTTACTCCTAGTTCCTTCTGGTTTATCCTCAATTAAAATATCAATCACATTACTCTAGATACATATCCCATTCCAAATCAAACAGTACAAATGCTGTGAACTTGTCTTATATAGCAAGAACACCATACTCACATATGCCAAAATAAGTTCAGATTCCTCACTTTGTTGTGTAGTAAAAATTCCAAAAATAGAACTACCTCCGGTTTCTAGTATACTCCTGATTTACATCAAGATAGTTCCTTAAATTTCAATACCGAAAACATATCCTCATCAACTGGATTACTACTATATCCATTTTCTCCTACATTTACCTTCGCCAGAAATTCAAACCTATTCATCTAACCAGCATTTCATCATATTAAATTCGGTAAATCAAAATTTTTCGAAATACGAGTAGAAATTCAAATTAGCGAACGCGAAAACAAAATTAAGCGCGTAATCAAAGAATACCTTCTCATTGAGAGAACATTTGGACTGAACATACGACTGAGGATCAAACCTATCATTACGAAAAGCGTTTAAACTTTCTTCAAGCTTGGGTAAATTCTCCTTCGCCGGAGCACCAGAATGGCCTCTTGACCTCGGCACTTTCACCGCCGCCATTAAAAAAACTTTAAAGCTTCCTTCAGATCTGATCGATCAAATTAAGGTGAAAATTCTTCAGAAATTAGGGTTTTGACGATAGAGAAAACGATGATGAGTGATCTGCGAAGAAGAAGAAGTTGAAGAGAGAGAAAGGAGTTGAGAATGCGAAGAAAAGAGTAGACGTTAGACAGGCGGTGAAGTAGGAGAAGTTTCTCTCTCTAAAAAGTTGGAGAAGTTTCTCTCTCTAAAAAAACGGGAATGTGGAGTTTGGTTGTTTGGTAGTGAAGGACAGATCAGCATAGAGAAGGTGGGTTGGATTAACTGATTGAGAAGAGAAGGAAGAGTATGAATTCATAAATTTGTTTATTTTTTTGCCTTTGAGAGACATTCTTTATCTGCTTGGTTGGGTTGTTATGACTTATGACTTATGACTTGTGAGTAGTTATTGTTGTTTATTTTTTGAATGATATTTAAATATATTTTTATCCCAAAAAAATTGTTTAATGTTGTGAGAAATATTAAAATGAGGGAGCGAAATATTAAAATGAGGGAGCGAAATATATAAATTTTATTGAGTATAAATTTGATTCACGAATTTACTTCTTACAATGGTAGTATTTATAGGCGTAGGAATTATTGTATATAAATCATATTGTCAATAATTGTTTGCTAGGCGGTAGGACGGAATAATTATTTCATCGAACACTTATTGCAATATCAGATAGTAAGTACTTGTCAGTGGACTTCACAATGCCTCTTGTACCATAACATTTCAATTATTTTTGAAATGTGGTACTCACTCCGTTTCTTTTTAATCTACACACTTTCCTTTCTGGTCTGTTTCTTTTTAATCTACTCAGTGTTGCTTTTTCAATTTTTGGTAACATGTCACATCTAATTTCTCCTCTTTTTTCACCCATGTCATCTACTTTTTAATATCTTAACCCACTTTTTAATTTATCTCTCTCACTTTTCAATTTCTCTCTCCACCTTTTCAGTTTCTCTCTCATACTTTTACACTTTCTCATTGGTTCTCCCCCAAAGTGAAGCGAGTAAATTAATATGAAACGGAGAGAGTATAAAATTGGATAGATATGGATGAGTTTGAATATTTATTTGTCGAGTAAGAATGATTTATCTGTCGATTTTTTGGCTTAAATTTGGAACACAATATGGACGAATATATAAATTATAAAGTGTAGTTTGAATTATCGTTATCCTTAAAAAATGGTTTAATAATTTCCTCTTTTATTAATAAATATTGTATATCATTTTGTTTATTTGGGGCACACAAATTTTAGGAGAAAAAATTGGAGTGCAACAACGATTTTGACTAAAGCTTAATAAAAAAGATATATTCTAGAGTAAATTTTTTCCTTGAATAATGCAAAATGGGGTTTTAATTCCCGAAATATGTTGAAAGGGAAATTAATTCCCTGCATACCGTCCACGTAGGACGGCACACGAGAAATTTTTTTTTTCTTTACTTAAGTAAAACCGCTACTTGAAGTAGCGGTTAACCTTTATAAACCGCTACTTCAAGTAGCGGTTAATAAAAAATAAACCGCTACCTGAAGTAGCGGTTAATAAAGTTTAACCGCTACTTCAAGTAGCGGTTTAGTGGTACCTGGACCAAGTTGGCGTTGACTGAAGTAAACCGCTACTTCAAGTAGCGGTTTATTAATAGAAACCGCTACTTGAAGTAGCGGTTTACTATAATCCCCAAATCAGACCCTAACTTTCCCAATTTCTCATATTCGACGATTCTTCTCTCAAATTGTTTCTCCTCTCTCTCTCTTACTAAGTGTCGCCCACAACCCACACTACACCACCGGAGCTACACACCACCGTCGAAGACTACCGTTGCTCAGCCGACCATCGTCGCCTACCATCCACGCCAGCCAACAGCGGTGTTCGACTGACACCGTCGCCTACCATCCACGCCGCCAACAAGGCCATCGTCGCCCGGCCCGGAAAGCCGAGTCACACCGTCGTCCGGCCTCGCCACCAACAAGCACGCCACCGTCGCCCGGCCCGCGCCACCAACCGCATGCCACCGTCTATTAGCCCATGTGAGTAGTCTTTTTTTTTTTTGTTTTTTTTAATTTAATTTGCTTAGCATGCCATATTTGTTATGTATTTTAGCTTTGTAACTGTTGTTAGATGGAAATTGTTTGGTTTGATTAGTATAATTTAGTATTTTGCATAATTTATCGTTTTGTGATGGTTGATTTTGCATGAATTGGAAGGTGATTTATTGGTTATATTGGTTGGTTAAAAATGGTGTTGAGCATTTTGTGATGGTTGATTTTGCATGAATTGTTGTGTTTAGGTTGCAAATGCTACTAGTATAGGTGAAGAATGGTGCTCATATTGTTTGAATGTGTAGAATAAGAATAACTTTAACATTATGTTTTTTGTATGTAGAATATGGAACAACCTAAATATCCTTTATACCTTTATTGGAATGGTGAACTATCTCAAAATGACGTTGATATTGTGTATAGAGGTGGAAGGAAAAAGTTTTTGTTCATCAATTCCGGTATGATGTTTCAAGAGATTCGAATAGGGTATATGACGTTGTTGGATGTGATCGTATGTATGTGGAACTGAAATTGTTTATGAGATATCCGATGCCTGGGAAATATGTGCCAATTGCACTAGAGGATGACGAGTCACTAAGTGCTATGTGGCTATCGGTGACACAAACGTCGCCCATGGCAATGGAGGTGTACATTGAACAAGTTCCCAAGGAGATAAATCTCCAAAGTAATGTGGGTTATGTACCTACAATGGACTTTAGGGATAGCATGGAGGTACCGGCATCAGCTCCTAGCATGCAATTTGAATCATTTACTAGCATGTTGTCAGACCCACATTATGTCAATGAGCACATGAATGAGTTCAGTTCTCCTGCTTCGTCTCCCCACATACCGTCAACATTCCATCTAGATACTCTACATCGAAATGATGTTGATTATTTGGGAAATGAGGAGGAGCATGTGGATTCTGATAGGGAGGAGGACGATGATGCAAGGGAAACAGTGACAATGCAATAAAGTCCGGTGTTCCTTCACAAGATTGGCTCGGAATTGACGAAGTTGATCAAAGGTTAATAGATGCATGGATGACTTGGAAATGCACCTGGTTCATTGATTGTGGGTTCCGAATTTGAGATAGGACAAGAGTTTGCCTCATTGCAGCAATTAAAGAATTTTGTGAAAGCCTGGTCGATCTCTAGAAACCAGATGTTTCGGGTGTTAGAGTCAGAGCCCACAAAGTATGTCATTGAATGTGCCCGAAAGGAAGTGTGTCACTTGTCCTTGGAGGTTGCGTGCAATCATGACTAAGTCGTACTCATTCAAAATTGTACGATATGGTGGTCCACATGCAAGCAATTGTTTGAGAGACATAACATGTGGAGACCATCCTCTCATTTCATCGGATTTCGTTGCTTGATCTTATCGAGGATTTCATTAGGACCGATCCTTCATTCAAAGTTCAGTCCATCTTGACTTTTGTGAAGAACCAATATCAATTTTCAATAACATACAAGAGAGCTTGGTTAGCCAAACAAAAGGCAATAACCAATATTTTTGGTGATTGGGAGAAGTCTTATCAAGAGTTACCTAGGTACTTGCAAGCCTTGAAAGAGTCCAATCGAGGCACTTGTCGTTTATTGGAAGACGATCCCAACACAAGATCCTAGTACGAACATCTTTAAGAGTGTCTTCCGGGCCTTTAAACCCTCTATTACCGGATTCCGTCATTGTCGACCTCTTATCACTATAGATGGTACTCACTTGTACGGGAAATACAAAGGCAAATTATTGATTGCTATGGGAACGGATGCTAATTTCCAGCCTATTCCCACTTGCCTTTGCTTGTTGTGAAGGAAGAAAGCACGGAGGATCGGGTCTTGGTTTTTAGCTTGCATTAGACGTTACGTCACGGATAGAAAGGATTTGTGTGTCATCTCTGATCGTGCTGGGGGTATCCTTGCAGCTATGAACGAGCCTCAAAGTGGATGGGAAGAGCCATATGCCCATCACGATTTTGTGTGCGACATCTTGCTTCGAACTTGAATACTAAGTATAAGAATGCTGCCATCAAGAATCTTTTCGGAAAAGCTGCATATGCTAGGCAGAAGAGGAAGTTTTTGTACTATATGGATCGTATTGGCTCCATTAATGTCGAGGCAGCTAGATATCCCGTTGGACATTCCCCTTCATCTATGGTCTCTTCATCATGATGGTGGATGTAGATATGGTGTGCAAACCACGAACATGTCTGAAGTGTTTAATGGCGTCCTAAAAGGGGCAAGATGTCTTCCGATCACTGCTTTGGTAAGAATGACTTTTTATCGTGTCAATTCATATTTTGCTACAAGGAGAGAATTGGGTAGAAAAAGACTTGAGGAAGGCCATGATTATAGTCCAAAGGCGACTACCATCATTGAAAAAAACATGGAGAAGGCAAGTGCTCATGAGGTGATTGTGTTTGACTATGAACGAGGGCTATTTGAGGTCACTACTGGACGTGGAAACCGTATTGCAGGGAAAGGTGGAAAGAAACACACGGTGAACTTAATGCAGAAGACATGTACATGTGAGAAACTCCTAATATACAAGTTGCCGTGTTCTCATGTCCTTGCGGTCTGTCGATACCGGAGTTTGTCATATAGTGGTTTTGTGGACGCTTCTTTTATGACTACCGAGTATCGATCTAGTTATATGTCCTTTTTCAAGCTCGTGCTCGATATGCATAATTGTTCTCCATATTATGGTCCGAGAATTATAGCCGATGAGGGGCTAAAGCGTGGAGCCTGGACGTCCAAGGTCCACTCGAATACGAAATGAAATGGATGCAGCTGATAGGCCCGACAAATATAGATGTAGCATTTGTAAGGCTTCGGGACACAATAAGCAAAGATGTCCTAATAAGAATGATGAAGGAACATCTGGCTAAATCTAATTTTTATTAACTCTCATAAATTTATATTCTTATCATAGTCCAAGAATGTGTTACTTACCTGTTTGTTTGTTTTTTTTCCTCAGGTCTGATGGCGCAGTCCATCTATCCCGGCCCCACTGATCGCAGCGTTCTCACCCTCCAGGATAAGCATCGGAGTGAGGATGCCTGGAGGGGGGTAGCGGACACGGTATTATCGTGTCGGTTGCATCATCATAGTCTCACTCATGACCGGGAGGTTCACGATAGAGTTCTTCGGTATGTTGAGCGTCGTGCCGGTTTTCTTGGCATACATCGTTTGGTAGGGGAGGTTTGGAGCTTGATCGACCACTTCTTACGGCATTAGTGGAGCGATGGAGGCGGGAGACCCATACCTTCCATTTGACTGTTGGGGAGGCGACGATTACTTTAGGAGATGTCGTTGTTCTCCTTGGACCGAGAGTGCACGGACCACCTGTTATTGGTAGCGGCGAGGGTAATTGGGCTGCAGGTTGTGCACGAGTTGTTAGGGGGTATGGCCCACCACCCCGGAGAACGAGCCCAAAGTTCTCCGGGGTTCGTCTTTGAGGTTGACATGGCTTCGGCTTCATTTTTTCTTGTTCTTAGAACGATGCCGATGAGGTGACAGTACAACGATTCGCACGGGCTTATATTCTTGTTTTGATGGGGTCCATTCTTTTTGCCGACAAGAGTGGAGATACGACAAGAGTGCTTTATCTTCCACTTTTGGCGGATCTCGACGTAGCGGGGACATATAGTCGGGGTAGTGCCACCCTTGCATACTTATATCGACAGCCTATGTCGGGCATCTCGAAGGCGTGCCGGGGAGTTAGGTGGTCCCGTGTTGTTGTTACGGCTTTGGGCATGGGAGCACGTACACATCGGCGGACCTCGGGATTTCGAGGTTGCGGGACCCACCTCCACAGTTTGACGATGCCGTTCCTATTTTAGGCTCCCGGCATGTTCCGGGGTTGACCCCTTAGGCGTCAGGTAATATGCAGTGTCTCACATTTGTTGACATTATTTAGTTTCATTTTTCAGAAGGATATTAATGTGTATTTATTTTCAGTTGGCTTCGGGTACACCTTAGTAGGTCCCACTTAGCAAGTGGGCTATCTTACTACAGGGATGCACTTGACCATCGGACGGACGAGCAGTACATAGAGTCTCACATGCCTAACTTATATACATTGGTAGACATCTCTCACGTGTCTAATATTTGCAACATTCTTTATTTGTAGATGACTTGGCACCATATACCGATGCGAGACTAGAGTTGTTGCTCGCTATATGTCGAGCCGATCGACATGTATGGCGCACATTGGCTCCACTTATTTGTTTCGACATTGTGGAGTTTCATTGTCCCGATCGAGTTATGCGCCGGTTTGGCTTCGAGCAGAGGATTCCAAAGCACCTTGTGATACAAGCACGACCTTTCATGGCATAGATCGGAGGTCGAAGAACAAGAATTATCCGCTCAGACATCGCCCTTACATAGCGCAGTGGGATGAGCGCGAGAGACGTGTTGTTCAGGGCACTCCGTTTCGGGTCGTACTCATGCCATTGAGGAGTATATGGTGTGGTATCGTCGCATCACGAGGTTACGCATGACGGATCCATTGAGGCGACCTCCTTCTACACATTATCGCCTGCGTCTGCGAGATGTAGTACTCGGTAAGTGCCATGATTTGTAGTTATACTTTTATTTATTTATCCGACTATATAATATGTATTTTTCTTTCTATGCGAGGCACATACTTTATCTCGATGTTGCTCATAGGTGCAAGACTGTACTAGAGGCTGCCGAGTCATTGCCTCCCCGAGATATGGGGCGCCGCTTGTTTGCACGTACATTGCGGACCATGAGGGACCGTGTATTGATGCGGTTAGCCGAGCCGGACATGGCCACATCTTACGGGCGTGCCTACCTCTGCTGTACATACTTCGACTTCTACACCTTCTATGTCTCTTGCCCATACATCTACCACAGCACCTTTGTTTTCGCCTCCCGGTGCGTCGAGGACCTACCGACGCCGTTACGCCACCACTCCATCTTCTCTTCATGCCATTGCAGAGTCTAGTGAGACCACACCTAGTTCATCTAGACCTTCACAAAAGAAGAAGAGGGGGTCTTAGCACTTTCATTTGTTGTTTGTATAGTTCGTTAACACTATGTTAAATGTTAAACTTTGTTTGTGATTGACATATTTTCTTAATCTTACTTATTGGATAAATGTGAATGTGGATGAACTTGGTGTTTGGTGATTGATGTGTGCATAGACTTTGTATGGACTTGGATGGAATTTGGTGTTGAAATTGCAGGTTTGGAAAGCTTTTTTTTTTTTTTTTTTTATGTTTCGGCATTTGGGCCGCTTATGGGGAAGCAACGATGATAGGTCTTTTTTTTTTTCTCATAAACCGCTATCTCAAGTAGCGGTTTACATACTATAGAGTGTGAGTGTGGAAGGTGTTGACCACATAAACCGCTACTTCAAGTAGCGGTTTACATGCATAAACCGCTACTTCAAGTAGCGGTTAATATGTATAAACCGCTACTTGAAGTAGCGGTTTAATTTAAATAAACCGCTACTTGAAGTAGCGGTTTACCTGGGATAAACAAAAAAAAAACATTTTCTCGCGTGCCGTCCTAAGTGGACGGTACGCAGGGAATTAATTTCCCTTTCAACATATTTCGGGAATTAAAACCCCATTTTGCATTATTCAAGGAAAAAATTCTACTATATGCAACCTTTTTATTACTATAAAATTTTTTTGCGGTTTAAACAGTCAAATATCATCGTGTAGTATATGCGAATGTGTGTTTGTCGATTGACTTACTACATGGTTCAACTTGAACCATCATTATAAATATTGTTTTTCAGAATTTTTGTGACCAACTCATATATAAGATCAATAACTCTGGGAGATCATAAGTTGATACAGCTTAATCATCAGGAAACCATACTAGATCTGACCAACTGCTTATCCTACCTCCTTACGTTCTTGACAACCCATATTTGTTTTGTCTCAGTAGAGTCTATTAGTAACATTTTCAGTCCTCATCTTCATCACGTATAAAAAATGAGGCACTAGTTTAGGTACAAGATACTAGCATTACCGCCTCGACAATTAGACATCCAACCCCTAATTGCAACGAGCCAACGACTAACCTATGGACATGCATAGCCGCATATTCGAGAATGCATGAGATAATTTTCACAAGAATAATCTCATGAACAAACATATGGAACACCCAAGCTGGAAATACCTGAAGCAAGAAAACATCAAAAATTAGTAATATGCATATAAAGGACGGTCAATGGCGGTTACAGATAAATTATACGCAAGAGGTTAGAATTTACAATACGCCATAAGGTAGGTGAAGTTCTAGCTCTGAGAAAAGAGCATCTCTCTCCAAGGTTCACCAACTATTTGAATGTTGGCAAGTCTCTTTGTATGTGATCTTGTCCAAAAGAGGAGGACTCAATGATTATTCGTAAGGCGAAACTAGAAGTTAAAAAACTTAATAGATAGGGATCCCATAAAAACTTTATTTGAGGAATGGCTATTTGAAAATAGCAGTTTGAGAAGATTCAAAAGCAATCATTTTCAGCACATTATTGGCCTCTTGCACCCAATGGCATAAGTTGTACTTAAGGAAACCATATAGCTAGTAGTATCTCATGTAGCAAAAAAGAAAAAAGGAAAAATATGAACGTGATGCGGAAGCAATCAAAACTTAAATTACGTAATTACATCTATCAAAATCCTTGTATTTAACAAAAAAAGGAAGTTGATGGAGTTGAAAAACTCCCTTAAAATTTAATAAAACTGCCATGTAAAGACACTTATATTTTTATAAAATTTTGATGAAAATGAGTTAGATTGTTTTTTAATTTGTGGATATAATTGTAACTTAGGAAGGACACCAAGTACCCCCTCTTCCCTTATCTAATTAATAGAGATAAAGTAGTCATCTTTGTTTTTTTTATGGTGTCCTCGCCTCCTCGCACTCTTTCATTATAGTAGAACTAGTCTTATATGCACGCTATGCGTGCATAGAATGTAACTCATGTGTATGATTTTTAGGGATCGTTTTTTACCTTCTCAAATCAGAGGATTGCAGTTTGTATATTCTGTTTTTAAGCAGGGATATATTGGTAAAAAGGGTGGACACCAAAGTCGTCAAAAGTTTCCATATATAATAAATGGTCGTTTGGTTTACATGGGAAGTCAAAATTCCCATGAAATTGCAATTCATAGGAAAAAATTACTTAATTAAACTCATGGGAAATTAGTTAAATTGTTTGGTTGACAATGGGGGAATTAAATTTCCATGGGAATTTCTACTTACCTAGGGGGACCTAGGTAAGTAACCTTTCTCCATTTTGTGAGAATTCAAAATTCATAGGAATTTCTAATTCCTTCATTTTGCTATATTGTTGTCAACCAAACGACTCACCAAATTTTCAATTCCTAGAAATTTATATTTCTCATGTTTTCTCATATCAACCAAACAACCACTAAAGATATAAAGATGAAGTAGTCTTTGTTTTTGGATCTTTGTTTTTTTTAAAATTTTTTTTGTGTGTCTCCCTCGTTCCCTTATAAAATAGACTTCATGCGATTGCTCCAAAATTATCAGATAATCATAGTATGGAAAAAATAGAATTAGTGCCCTCTAAGAAGAAGAAGAAGAAGAAGAAGAAGCAGGAGACAAGCCCTAACCCTAATATACATGAAGACCTACTAACTACCGAAATCCTCACAAGATTACCTCCACATTCACTAATCCGATTCAAAATTGTATCCAAACATTGACTATCCACAATTTCAAGCCCCAAATTTGTCAAATTACAACTCCAACGTTCAAAGACCAATCATTGCTAGTTGCTACCATGGGATTTTGGTCAAAAAAGATTTGACATTTTCTACTGTAAGCTACACATATAATGGCTCTCACAAAGATTTTAATATTCATAGGTTAAATCTTAGCTTGGATCATCAATCTTTTCCTAGTGGATCGTTTAATCTAGTGGGTGCATGTAATGGGTTGGTGTGCTTATGGCTTCATTCCAATGAAAATAGTATAGGTCTTTGTAATCCCCTCACTCGAGAGTGGCGAAAAATTCCAAAGCCCTCAATAAAACCTAAAAAAGTGAGACCAACTTATGGTCTTTGGGTATTCACCTATATAAATATTCCTTCATTGGGTGATTACAAACTAGTTATTGTAAGTCGTCCCATTTATAAGATCGGGTTTAGGGTACATGCACAGATGCACTTACATTAAAGAGTAGTACGTGGGACGAGTACGACTCAATTTTTACCACTTTTAATAATAATTGGTCTTCCTATGACGTTCCAACATTAGGGATTGTTTTGACGAATGTGAACATAATATCACATTGGTTAATTTATCAATGGAGCGAGAGCGGCTCTAGGGATGTGTGCATACTGGGGTTTGATATGGAGACGGAGGCCTTCAATGAGGTACCGATGCCTCCAGGTATCACTTGGAGACTAAGGACGTGCACTCATTGTTGTTTAAGCACCATTAATGATAACCTATGTATTGCGCTCCCATCTGATCGTAGAAGAAAGCATGACTCTCTAGAAGTGTGGGAGCTCGAAAGCTATGGAGACGTTGGATCATGGAAGAACCTTTTGAATGTTACGCGTACTGCGTTTAGATCTATTGAAATCACTCCATGGTTACATCATTTTACTACATATAGGTCTAGTAAGGGTGTCAAACTGTTGATGTATCTTATGAATGGTGAAGCTTGGCATGTTTACAAGAGTGATCAGAGATTTGAATGTGTTCAAATGGATCTTCCTTCCTACAACTGGCGTCTCGCAGTGCTATACAATGAAAGTTTTGTTTCACCTTTCATGCTGGAAAGCCTAGAAGACTAAAATGATGCTATGTTATTTATTACTTCCTCTTGTTTATTATTTACATGCTACATTTGCTTTTTTACATTGTACTACATTAGTTTTTCTTGATATATCATATATCAAAATAAAATCCTAATGTTTCTAGTTTCCTAAACATACCATAACTCTAATACAACTTAATCATCGGGATACAAACTTATGGACAGGCATAGTCGAGAACGCATCAGACTATATCAACAAGAATAGTCTGATGAATAAACACATGGAACACCCAGGCCGGAAGTACCTGAAGCAGAGACAACACTAATTATTAATATGCATATAGCTGATGGTCGATGGTGGTTACAAATAAACGATACACAGGAGGGGGAAAAAAATAGAAAAAAACCCAGCAATATAATCGTACTTCAAAGCTCTGAGCAAAGAGCACCTATATGAGAATAGCACCTTGAGAAGTTTCGAAGGCAACTGTCTTCAGCACATTTTTCGCTTCTTGCACCCACTGGCATAAATCGTACTTCTTCACAAGAGAATCCTATCGTTAGTAGTATCTCATGTAGCCAAAAAAGCCCGATATATTCCAGCTCCTCTTTGATGATATCAGAACAATGCTCCACAAGTTTACAGTACCGAACTTCACAAGCACATAACTCTTAGCAATCTGATATATACACTATCTAAGAGATTAAGTATGGTTGTTAGATCTTCAACACTACCAGTAATCCCTGCAAGAGCAAGAACCATTTCGAAAATGATGGAAACGATTTGTATCTCTCACTATAATTTCTCTTTCAAGTACCATTGATGCAAACTTAAAAGCTAAATGACAATCACTACATACTCGGATGTTCTTTTTTATTCGGATGGTTGATTTAGGCAGTGTATGTAGACAAGCAAATGCCAAGGCAAGCTTTTCACTGTGATGCTGCAATTTTGCTTCTCTCTCAGACTCCTTCACAAACAAGAGAACCTGGCTTGTGTCAGGTACATACCCAATTTCTTTGATTTTTGAACTTATACTTTCCCACATTTCATAAATCTCTTTGCTCTGAGGATGAGTATCATCATCTGCAACAAACAAATGGACTGCATTCTCAACCTCCACCCAGCTACAAGCAGGTTCCTTCCTTACACTATACTGCTGCATCATTTTTCTTACCTTAGCAACATCGTTCCTTCTACCAGATAAAGCATAAATATTTGCAAGTATCACTTAGGGACCCGAGTCATAAGGATCGAGTTCAAAAACACGTTCAGCTGCATAAACACCCAAGTCCAAGTTCCTATGCGTCCTACATGCACTTAGCAGACATTTCCATATCTCTGCAACAGGTTGAATGGGCATACCCCTAATATAGTTCATCGCTTGATCAAGTTTACCAGCTCGACCAAGTAAATCGACAACTGTGACATGATGCTCATTGTTCGGCTCTATACCATATCTTTTCATCATGCTAATATAATATTGTCCTTGTTCCAAGAGCCCAGCATGGCTGCAAGCAGTAAGCAAGCAAAGAAATGTTATTGCATTAGGTTCTATTCCACTTTTGAGCATGTTCTTAAACTGCTCCAAACATTTGTGCCCTAGACCATGTTGGGCATAGCCAGTCAACAAGGAATTCCACGAAACAACATCTCTCTCTGTCAATCTAGTAAACACCTTTTCTGCATCCTCAATGCTCCCACACTTTGCATACATATGAAGAAGAGTATTCCCAACAAAAGCAACAAGCCTCATCCCGGATTTTATCACATGAACATGTATCCACTTGCCTTGCTCAAAAACTCCTGCGCTGGCACATGCATTGAGCACAATGGAATATGTAAAATCACTAGGCTCAAAATCTTCCCTTTTCATCCTTTGGAACAAATTCAGAGCTTCCTCTCCTCTGTCCCTTCTAACATAGCCAGCAATTAGGGCATTCCAAGAGACCTCATTTCTGCACACAAGTCTGTCAAATATTGATTGTGCTTCATCCATATAGCCACATCTTGCATACATATCCACAAGAGAAGTTCCAACATAGACATCTAACTCACAATTATATTTGATGCAAAAAGCATGTACATGCATTCCATGTTTGGCATTAGTTATTGCTCCGGAGGCCTTGAGGAGGCTGGAGAAGGTGAAGTTGTTTGGTTTCAAGCCAAAATGAACCATCTTAGGAAATAAAGAAAGACCTTCCTCAAGCCTACCATTCTTTGTATAAGCGATAATCATAGTAGTCCAAGTGACAATGTCCTTAGTTGGCATCTCATCAAAACATTTTCGGGCCTCACCCAATTCGCCACACTTAGCATACATGTCGATAATGCTATTGTGGGTAGCAATATCGTCCTTGAACTCAGAATCAAGGACATGTGCATGAACATTTCTGCCTTCCCTAAGGTCACCCAACTCCACACATTCCTTCAGTAATCTGTTATACAAAAAGGGGTCGGGTTGAAGACAACCTCGTTGAACAAGCTCAAGCACTTGTTGACTTGTCCCAAAACCCCTATCCTTGAGGAGAAGTTCCCCATCATGGGGTATTCGAATTGCATCAATGCGTTTTCCTTCTTCACATTCCCAAACACCGGATCTAGTTGACAGGCACACAGCCTGATCTCCAAAGGAAATCGAAAACTGTTCATGACAATCCTTCGCATAAACGAAACATTTAAGATTGTTATATGATAATTTCCTTAAAAAGTTGGTGCACATATTCTCATGAATCACAAAAACACTAATATTGAAGGAAATTGCTGAACCATTAAACAGCTACTCCACATAGTACATACTACTCTAGTACTCTAATATCCTTACAAAACTAGCTCTGATATCCTGGTATTGTCGTACCGCCGTACTCCCTGCATATATACAAGGTAAGGTTGATGCAATAATCAGCAAATCTACACAAGCAACAGAAAAAGAAAAAAAACAAACATTTACATCTTGCAGAACATTTTGTAATTTAAACCTATCACACATTCACACCCGTGTTTAAGCTATTACAGTAATGGAATATCTCAAGCACATAAGAAAAGATCAATTCATCTTCTCTAAAATGAAATGATATTATCTTTCATTTCAGGTGTTACTCATCAATGGGAAACCAATTTCTGATAATGGTGAAGAAATTAAGGATGAACAAAATAATCCCAGAAAAAAAAAAGAGGGAAATTTTCATGAACGAAGTTGTAACTAATCTGAAGCATAAAAAAAAAACTACATCAACTAGAAGTGGGATACCCAGAATTGGAAATTGACTTAACAAAGAAAAAGATATCAGTGAAGTTAAGAACATGGTAATATCAAGCTAAATTATATGTTAATTTGAGATGAAGAAGCAAAATTAAGCTAAAAGCTTCACCTTTTCAAGTAATTAGCTGCTGAGTTTTCTTCTTGCTCGGCAATAAGACGGAGCACCGGGAAGAGAGAGAAAGGTGAAGAGGGATTTCAATGTAGAATTAAAATGACTTTGTTAAATTTAAAACGATCCAAAGCCCAAATTTTGTTTTTCTTTTGTGTTTACTTGGCGAATTTATCGTGTTGATATTACATCTTCTTAATACATGTAATAGTTGACTTTATACATACTACTAATCAATGTATTATTTTGATTGTCAATATCAAATTATTGATTAGTAAAGTTTATAAAAATTTAATATTTTCAACATATATTGAAACTAAGCTAATAATATATTATATGATAACATTTTTTTATATATTAAATAGGATGTGGTCAATGCTAGTATGTGAATAGTGTATAATTTTCAATGTTTGGATTGACCAATGGAGGTAGTATCAGACAATGCGATTGCATTTAACATAATAGTATATGATTGTATATCAACTTATGGTTGAAAATTAAAAAATATCATAGAAATATAAGGAGAATAACTAGATTGTATAGGTTGGATATTAATCTATTTGGCGAGTATATTTAGTCTTCATTACGGAAATGTCACCAAATTTGCAAAGTTTGTTTATTAAGGTGATAAATAAACTTGGATTTTCTTCCACTCATGATTCAATTTTCTTTTGTCCTGTATTTCATAATCTACTATTCATAAAACTAAATTGTTAGCAAACAAATAGATTTGAGCAAAGTTTTCAAACTCGCATAATAAACAAGCCTAACTCAAATAACTTGTTAAGTTTAACTCATATAGGCTCAATAACAACTATGAGCTTTTTCCTCTATTTCTCTTTAATTACAACATTTCGTTTTAACGTTTTCAATGTAATTGCAATATTACTTTATCTAGCATTGAATTTGTTCTATCTCTCTTCATCGCATGAGTCCTCATTTTTATCTCTCTCTATTTCTCTCCTTTCCTTAATTTCCATATCTCCTCCTATATTGCAATTGAAAGTAAATGGAGAAAGTATCTCATAACATTTACAATTATTTTAAGCATATGTGCATGATAATGAGAAATTTAGTATTACCATAATGTCAACATTTTAGTAGGAGTAATATAAAAGGCAAAAGGTCAGATGAAAGCAAGGTGTTTTTTCCAAAAGAATTTAAAAAAGATATGTGCGTCTGCCGGGAGTCGAACCCGGGTCTATTGCTTGGAAGGCAATTATCCTAACCGTTGGACTACAAACGCTTGTTGTACTAAATCACAAACTAAAAACATATAACCATGCACAGGCTATAGCCAGTAGCCACAGCCGCCGGCTGGACTCCAGAGAATATGATCTCCACGAGGATGATCACTATCATGACCATCATCCAGCACGGCTACAAGCCTACAACCTACAAGTCGCAAACGCAGTTTATAATACAACGACCAAAACAAGGTTAGTTGCGGACTCAGAGTAGAGGTGACAAACACTGGCATCTAAGATCTAACAACTCAATACAAAATTAATAGGTTTGGGTTAGAATTTTCAACCCATTAAACAAGTCGATTGACTTCAGACAACCCATTTATTAAGCGGGTTGGGTTAGAGTTGAATTTTCAAACTTGAACCCAATACATATAATAACCTTTTTTAAATCCAACTATGTTATTAATAAAATTTGCCAGAAAAACCTTGTAAAGGTTCAATTTTGCGAAAAAAACCTTATAAAACATTCTTTGCGAAAAGAAACCACAAACTTATTTTTCTTACAAGAAGAAACCTGTTCCCATTTTCCGGTGTGCTTTTTCTCAATTCCTACACGTACCCTTCTATCTTTCTTTAATCCCCTATTTTCATTAACTCAGAAGACTACCCCTATGCATCTCAAAAACCACACCGGAAAATGGGAATAGGTTTCATCTTGCAAGAAAAATCAAGTTTGTGGTTTTTTTTCGCAAAGAATGCTTTAAAATATTTTTTTCTCGCAAAATTGAACCTTTAAAAGTTTTTTTTTAACAAATTTTCCTTAATATTATTGTTAGTATATTGTATTGGTTTAATTTTTCTTCTCACCTATTTTAGATTTGTTCGTTGATTGTTATATTTGTTTCGTTAGCATGAAGTTTGTATATTTAAAGGGGGTTCAAAATTACTAGGTTGCTTTGTTTGGTTTATTTATATGTGTGTGTGCTTCATAAAATGAATCAATAAACTGGACAGGTGACCCGTATAATAAAGAATTGGTTTACGATTGTTGGTTTTTGACTCATTTAATAAGTGGGTTGGGTTAAAATTGGCAAAATAAATTAAACCTAGCCGTTTATGGATGAACCCGACATGACTTGGCCCATTTGCTAACTCTAAATTGCATATATAGGTGGTAATTATGAAGTTTTACTAGCTAATCGTTGCATTTGCACCACGTTAAGAGTGCAACTCTCTTAGCTTACAACTTTTAGAATTAGAGGGTGTTCAAAATAAGATGAAAAGAAAACAAATCACAATATTTGATTGTACTTAGAATTTAGTTGGTTGCACAACGTTATGTGCCCTGTACAAACGTACCATGGGTACGTAAGTTCGTCTAATTGGCATTTTACCCACCAAATAAACAAGATATGTTACAAAATTTTCTATGAAATAGCAATCACGAGATAGCAGGTCACGAGCGATTAGTTAGTGTATTATATATAGGACGGTAATCCATGATTATAATAAGTACATAAGAGGAGATTTTGGCAGGCGAGTAATTCTCTCAACATTGTTTCCTGTCAAAAAAAAAAAAAAAACATTGTTCAACGCCAAAAGATACTAACTTAATTAGATGAATGTAAACAATGTTCCCATCCATTAATAAGAGAACAAAGCAAAAAAAAAAAAAAAAATAATTAATAAGATAAGACTACCATGAGTTATGTCTTCAAGGCTTCAAGCACACACTATATCTACTTCCGAAGAAAGAAATTGGCCCTTCAGCCCCTTCTTCACTTTGTGCATCGACGTCAAATCATCAGAGACCAGTATGAAGTGAAGATTGACCAAAATAAAAATAAACTTGACTTGCATGATTAGTGATACAATATTGATTAATTGAAGCAAAGTGCGTGATCAACCATATATATTGCTATCAGGATTAATATTTGCCAAAAAAATAAAATATCAGGATCAGGAATATTCTTTCATAAATACTTAAAAAGGAACAGAATTATGGCTAATTAATTAGACTCAGAAAATATGCTTTTTCTTCCTTCAGTTTTATTTTTCTGGTTTGACACTTTGACCTATATGAATATAAACAATAAAGCATACCTTGGCGAGAATTGATAAAAGTGTAATTAGTTTATGATGTGTTTACAAGCTACTAGATCAGCGTGCATGGCTACCCACTAATTTGCTAGAATATTAAATTAAATAAATGGTGAGGCTAAGTTGGAAATTAGCTGTTTTTCCATTTCTACAAAGTAACCATATCAAGTTTATTCCGCCAACACAACTACACAAGGACGATGTCTTGTCATCATCAAAAACTACGGATTCAGCGATGACTCCATATACAATTGTAAATACGAGTATCATAAAACTACTATCAAGATAAATATGAGTGTCATGTTGCGAGATCCTCATCTCGCTTGCTCTTCGTTGCCCCGGTTGTGAAATCAGTCCACTACTCCTTCTACTTCCATCATGTTTCTCGCGATTGTCAACCACCTTAAGAAGCACTCTAACACAGTTATCCAACATCATAGTCCTTCTAAACAAGCAGTTCTCTCCTAGTTTGAGTTATTTACGTTATTGTACTTGTTATGTAAGAGCAAGTAATGCTCAGTTTAGTTTCTTTGTTTTTAGCATGGATGTACTATCTTTAGTTTGTAATTCTGTTTTTAATTAATGCAAATTTTCTCGTTGTAAAAAAAATAAAACAAAAAATGTCACAAGTATATAAAAGTATACCTCCTCCAATTTTTAAAGATGTTTCCATTTGTGCTTTACGTGGTCTCAATATATTACTTCAACCATTAATATCTTTTAATGTATAATAAAAAAACTATAGAAAATAGAAATTGTAAAAAGTCATTGACTGTATTTGTATAGATTAGTAAGAATTCATGGTTAAAGTTTTTAAACGGGTTACAGGGCAATATTAAACAGAGGTTGTAGCTGAACAATTTCAACTGTTAGCTAGGCTAAACATGCCACATCATTTTCCTTAGCTAACTCCACTGTCTTTTTTTTTTTGAGGGGAAAGAGATCCAAGCTTATATTAAATCTAACGCCACCAAAGTTTGAATACTTTGGGGAAATAAGTTCGTACAAATTAATTCAGAATCAACTCCTACTTCCCATCTAGCTACGGAATGGGCCATCAGTATTACCATTTCTCTTCACATGGACACAATCAAAACATGAAAAAGATGACTTCAACCTTGCAATATCATCAAAAAATAGGAAAATAGGTGCAGCTCCCTCCTTGTGCTCACGGATGGTGCGAACAATCTTCAAAGCATCACACTCTAGAATCACACGCACAAACCCCAGCCTCCTCGCCAATTCAACCCCGAATCTTGCAGCCCCCGCCTCAGCCATATCTGGAGCCCAGTTAGCAGAAACACGCTTCACCCCTGCTGCTTTAAGAGCACCATATGCGTCCCTGATAACACAGCCAAAGCTCACCCCATTCCCCTGCAATACATGGGCATCCACATTCACCTTAACATATCATGATGGTGGTGGTTGCCAAGTAGACACAAGAGCGCTTGTTGGTACTGCTGCCTGCATACACACCTGTGTATTATATTGTATGTACTCCACATTATATCTTACAAACCCAGCAGCAATTCTTATGGCATCCAAATTTGTATCCCCCTCAAAGACCACTTGGTTCCTACAGAACCACACAGCCCATGCAAGCGACGCAAACCTGGCGAGTTCTTCCTTCCCCAACTTCGTAGCAACCCATGAGAAGCGAGCAGCAAAAGATTGTACCGGTGCCTCCATAAGCAAACCCATAAACTCACTATGCATCCATACTTCTGTAGCGAATTTACAGTCAAAGAGAGTATGCATAATCGTCTCCTCCCTGTCACTGCACACTGGGCACACGCTCAAGTCACGAATATGGCGTTTAAAAAGTACGTCCATCACTCCCAAACTTCCCTTGCAAGCCTTCCAGAGAAAGTGACGAAGCTTTGGTGACCCATCCACATTCCACACAATCCTCCACAAGTTCCTCTCGCCTTGCCCATTAAACAACTCTCATGTTCGGAGATGCCCCATTCTAGCCAACCAATATCCCGATTTCACAGTGTAATTGCCATCATTCGTCGGCCACCAGTACATTGAGTCTGCACACCAGTGAGAAGGGAGAGGTATATCAAGGACACGCTGCCTCTCATCCTCCCTAAATGTCGAGTTTACAGCTGCCACATTCCAACATCCTGTTGTGGTATCTAGTAAATCAAAGACCATCAGTTCAGTATTGCTATCTTGCAAAGACGTAGGCACAAATTGAACTCCATCTCCCGTGAGCCACGAATCCTCCCATACTTTGATTGAAGCACCATTCCCCACCCTCCATTTCAAAACTTCAAGGAGCAGAGATTTAGCACCCCAGATACTCCTCCAACTGTAGCTAGGATCAAAACCACGCGAAGCCTCTAAAAACCCCGAACTCTTAAAATATCGAGCTTTAAGTATCCCATAAAGAATAGAAGACTCATCACCATATAATCTCCACCCTTGCTTAGCTAACAAGGCTTGATTGAAGCATATCAAATCTCTAAACCCCATTCCTCCCATGGACTTAGGAAGACAAAGAGATTCCCATCTATGCCAGTGAATTTTCCTCGATGAAGAGCTAGATCCCCACCAAAACTTCGCTAGTACTGCATGTATTTCCTCAATAAGTCCCTCTGGTATCCGAAAAATACTCATCATATATGTCGGGATAGCTTGTGCCACAACTTTAATAAGAACTTCTTTGTCGGGGCGAGATAGAAGCTTCTCCTTCCATCCTTGCATTTTCTTCCATATTCTTTCCTTAAGACAAGTAAACACGACTTTCTTAGATCTTCCGATGATGGTTGGTAAACCTAGATACTTCTCATGCCTATCCACCTCTCTAACCCCCAGAGTCTCCACAATTTCCTATCTTCTTTCCAAGCTAACATATTTGCTAAAAGCCACTTTTGTCTTACTTAGATTAAATTTCTGCCCAGATGCTCTTTCATACGTTCTGATTATATCAGCCACTTTAGAACATTCCTGCAAACTGGCTCTAGCAAATAATATACTGTCGTCAGCAGAGAAAATATGGGAAACTCTCGGAGCTCCCCGACACACAATAGCACCATGAATGCTACCCTCCCGCGCTGCTTTTGATATTAGTCTTGAAAAAGCATCCGCCACAATCAGAAATAAGTAAGGTGAAATGGGATCTCCTTGACGGAGACCCCTAGAAGGAGATAAAGCACCTGAAATACAACCATTATATTTAAAGGAAAACGACACACTTGAAATACAATGTATAATACGTTGTATCCAAGTATGACTAAACCCCATTCTACACATGAGTTTCTCCAAAAAAACTCCATTCCACTCTATCATACGCCTTACTCATATCCAACTTGAGAGCAATAGTACCATCCTTCCCTTCTCCCCTCCTTTTCATAGCATGAAAAATCTCAAACGCTATCAATGCATTATCAGTAATGAGTCTCTTAGGTACAAAAGCACTTTGGTTCCCGGAAAAAATGTGACCCAACATGGGTTTCAATTTGTTAGCCAAAGTTTTAGAAACAATTTTGTACAATACATTGCATAAACTTATTGGCCTGAACTCTGTCATACGTTTTGGATCATTGATTTTCGGAATTAAAACAATGCAAGTGTTATTTACCTCTTCAAGACTCACCTCTCCACGCCACCAACTCTTCACAAAATGAATCACTTCATTACCTACAGTACTCCAAAATTTCTGAAAAAAGAGAGCGTCCATTCCGTTAGGACCCGGAGCTTTATTAGGATGCATCTGAAACAACGCTTCTTCAATCTCCTCCCCCGTCGGCTCAGTATCAAGAATGACATTCATCTCCGCGGTAACAAACTCCTCTATCCCTTCCAACGCTGCCTCAAAACCGCAAGGATTTTCCGAAGCAAAAAGGTTCGAAAAATACTTCGCAATAATGGAGTCCATCTCATCTTTTTCAACCTTCCACGCCTCCTGGTCATCAAGCAGCCCCTTAATGCAATTTCTTCTCTTACGTTGAGTAGCTTTGTGGTGAAAATAGCTCGTATTCTTGTCTCCATGACGCAACTCGTTAGCCCGAGCACGGGCATGCCAGTAACTTTCTTCAAGCTTGCGCAGCTTCTTCAACTCCTCACTAATCTCGTGGCAAAGTTGCAGCGAATGGCCATCAAGTTGACCCCCTTGAACATTTTTAAGCTTGTTCTCTACATTTTTTATTCTTTTTCGAACATCACCAAAGGTCTTCGAAGCCCACGAGGATAAAGAAGTAGCCACCTTTTCGATTCTTAAGTTAACCGAATCACCAACTCCGGCCTTCCATGCATACGACACCACCTTGCTACATTCATCACTTGACAACCATAATGCTTCAAAACGGAATAATCTCCCCTGTTGCCGTGTCTCTGGTCTCTCACCAAATTTCAGCAGTATTGCACCATGATCGGAATGACAGATAGGAAAATGTATCACCTCCACATATGGAAACATATTACACCAACTATTATCAGCCACGAATCTGTCTAATCTTTCACGAACCAAAGTATCCATGGAATTTCCACGTTGCCAAGTGTAAATATTTCCCCTATATCCCAAATCTTTGCACTCACAGTCCTCCAAAGTTGCCCGAAAAGCATCAATCTGTCTCTCCCCCCTTATGGCCCCTCCCTCCTTCTCATGCATTCCCAATATCTCATTAAAATCCCCGAACATAACAATAGGTAACCCACTGTTGTCTCGAACGTTTTTCATTAGCTCCCATGTCATGAATTTATTTGTTGCCTCCGGCCACCCATAGATCCCCACTGCCTTCCATACCGGATTATTATCTACATCACATACCTCAGCTTCCACATGATGACTGGAATAAGAGCAAACGTTTACTCCCACCTCACGCCACCATAGCCCCATTCCATCTGATCTCCCACAACTACTAAGACACAATCCATTACTAAAACCACACCTATTTCTAATCAATTCAAGTCGCTGAGCATCAATTTTCGTTTCCATAACAAACACAATCTCCGGCTTATCTCTCCAACACCAATCCTGGAGAGCTTTAATTGACAATGGGTTGCCAAGCCCATTGCAGTTCCAACTTATTATTTTCATGGCTGTTCGCGGGGTTGGTTCAATCCAACCTCCGCTACTTGGAGTTCTGCAGGAAACTCTACTGTCATGGGACCAGTCACATTATCTACCAGATTCTGAGTATTACTACACAATTCACCACCCTCCCCTACGTGGAAAGATTTATGTTTTTTAGCACCATAATCCCCCCCATCTTTTTCATCATCAATCAGCATATCCTCCCCCATTTTTCTTTTATCACTTTTCACATATTAGGAATTCCACCATCAACATTCCCACTACCCTTTTTTCCCCCCACTGCCCTCCTCTTCATTAATTTATTTTTGCCATTCTTTGAAGCAGCATCACTCCCAACAGAAAAGCAAAAGGATGCATTATTACTTACTGGAAGGGTTGCAATATTTTGCGTGGGAGATTGAATCGAATGGTCCAACAAATCCTCCACGAGCGCCTTCTTCCCTCCCTGCCCTCCTTCTCCACCGAATGAACAAATACATCCTCATATGGTTTTTTGCATACAAATAAATTTTTCCTTGTAGCACAAACCTCATGCACTTCATCCTTCTCACGTTTCCGCCCTTTGCGAGGCGAAGCTTTAACCCACAAACCCCAACCATAGCCCCTTTCGACATGCTCTTCATTCACATGGCTGCAATCCTTCTCACTATGCCCTAATCTACCACAAAGAAAGCAGAAAAAGGGCAACCTTTCATACTTGAATTCAATTCGAACCACATCCCCATTCTTGTTACGTATACGTTGATTACGTTGCAAGGGTTTATTCACATCAATAGATAGTTTGGCACGTCTACATCGATCCAGCCCAAAATCATCATCTTCTATCTCAATTATTTCCCCCATGTTAGCAGTAATAGCCCTCACATCTTCATTGGATCAACAATTAAACGGGAGGTTATAAATACACGCCCAAAAAGGGGAGTAATCAAGTGAAACCTGATTCGGCTGCTCGTCCCCGGTAATAGAATTCAAAATCAATAATTGTTGATCAAAACACCATGGTCCTCCTTCCAAAATCTTGTCTTTATCTCTCCAATGAAATAGTTGGAAAGCAAAAAGATTTGTATCGATAACCCTAATAACAACTTTTCCTTGTAAGTTCCAAACCTGGGTCATTGTACGTTTAAATGCATCAAGATTTATTGATCTAGTTGTTAACAAACGTCCAACCAACATCAACGCAACTTTATCATTCACTGCCGGCGAAGGAGCGTCTCCTAACTCTACAATACCATCCGTATCATCCTCTATACTGAGGTTAGAACACATTGTCACCAATTCCTCAGCCATCGAGACTGAAGAAAATACCGGAAACCGGTAAGATCCGCCTCGGGAAGTAGATCAGGGTTTACCACTTCTCGAGGGAGAGAGAATCCTGTCTTTCAAGGGAGTGTTTCTTTTCTTATAGATCTTGTCAGCTAACTCCACTGTTAGCTAGGCTAAACATGCCACATCATTTTCCTTAGCTAACTCTATCTTTAGCGAACTTAAACTATTTGTTGTTTGGGTTGGTCCCACAATCACCTTTTCTTTTCTTTTTTATATATATAAATTATCACTTATTGAAGAGATGTTTGTTGTGTAGGACCCATTATTTCAAAGCAAATATACATCTTGTGCTCCGATAATTTAGCAACTAGCTAAACATTTTGCGAAATTGCTAATAAGTCCTTCTTTTACGCCATTGGAGTTGTTCAAGTCATACCATCACTCTAATGTATCTAACTCAAAAGGAAAAGTCATGTGGTCATGCCATATAGATTCTGATTCCTATAATTGGATCTTTAAGTGATACTCAAGACTTAAAGAGTGACGGATAAAGAAAATAACTGACTCTCACGAAGTGTAACATGCCTCCTGTTTCATTCCATATATACAGTGTGCAATATCGTTTACTATCGTGGTAGGCATGAACACTAGAAATTGTTTGAGATTCATAGCCCGATTTTAGAGAAATGTCAAATAAGTTGCCTTATTCGGCAAATAGTCAAAGACTAAGGCAAAGTGCAAAGAGTCAAGTAAGGTGCAAGTCACTTTTGATTTTACTAAAATTAAACAGTGGTTTTACACTTTTACACCGTTGGACAACTTATACTTGCAAGTTACAACTGAAAATCATTTGATAAACAACATTTCTTCTGTTTCATACTTCCTCCGTCCTTTTTATATCGTGACAATTGAGTTTTTACACTATTTATACACCCTTTTACTATTTATTGTTATTTTTACGTAAGAGAAAATATAGTCATGCGGGATCTCGTTAGATACGTCTCGATATACGTTTTCAAAATATCAAATTTTTATAATTTTTACTAAGAAATAATTAAAGAAATTCATTTAGTTAAAGTTGTGCATTGACAAGCGTGTAAACTCAATTGTTACAATAGAAAAAGAACGGAGGAAGTATATTCTTTTTTATATTTCCTCCATCTCAAAGTAGTTATAACATGAGGGAGGCACAAGCTATTAAGTAGCATATGTTTTTCTAGCACACAACTCAACAAAGTTATGCTCTTTTATATAATATAGGATATTCCAAGTGAGCAAATTAGGTAATGAAATCATGGAGATTTGATTTTATCTAACTTTTTTTATAGCTTATTTGGTAGAGTATTATGGGTATGGTATGAATCCAAAACTCGGGATCAATCCCGTCTACATCACTACGGGGGCGTTTGGTTTATATAGTGGTATGGGTTTGGAATCAGGAATGAAACCAAGGTGGTATAGGTTTGGAACTTGATACCTAATACCATGTGTTTGGTTTTATTTGGGAATGAAAATTTTTCTTCTATTTGATACCTAGATGTATTGGTATGAGCCATACGTACCCACCTCCCCCATTAGGTTTCTAAACCTCATACCTTATGGGTTTGATGTATTGGTTTTAGATCTATCAATTTATTAAACAAATACTAAATATGGGTTTTGCTCATTCTAAACTCATACCTCATACCAGAGTCATATGAACCAAACGCTCCATACGTAAATCTCAACAACATCAATACTAGGTCATTTTACGTTAAGAGTACAGTAAGAAAAACACACTGCGTGCACTTTGACCTTCTAATTTGCGCTACAGCACCAAGATTAATACTGTTTGGTTGCAAGGATTGTAAAAGAAAAAAGAAGTTTACAAGGGATACATAACCAAGAAGTGTATTTTATCTTTTCCATCATTACCCGAAAAAAAAGATTCATGTGTTCTGTTCAAACTTAACTTTTTTTTATTATCTTGAAAGGTTCTTCTGATGAAAATACATATCCCCACGACTTAAAATGTCCAATATATACATTCACATAAATTTCTAGATAATTGTTTGTGCAGAGTAAGAAGTTATAGTTCTCTGCATAAATCCTTAATTTGCACATTTTCGTCAAAGAAACAGAAAACAAGATCAAATCATGGGGTTTGAGTTTTCTGACTATATCTTCAAAGTGGATGGAGAATCTGACAATGATGAATTTGCTCATATTCTTGATGATCAAGATTCTTCAAGCATCAACGATGGAGAAAGTGCAATTCTTTATGGTAGCAGCATCATTGCTGATGCTCACTCTTATTCTGAACAATGGCCCAGGAGTTATAAGTACATATATTCATACATTTTCTTTATGTCTTCTAATTTCATGTGCTTTTTGCATACTGAAAACAAAATGCTGTTCTTTTTCTTTGAAACAATACAGTGGTTGAACCATGCATTATGTATTATGTTCCTTTTGTTTTTCTTGAATGGTATGTCTTGATCGTTTATGAAGCATGGAACTTTGGAACCTAAGGCTTCCTCGTTTTTTACATGAACTTGTTCCCGAAACATTGGTTGTTTTCGTGCTAATGAAGCTCGGAAATGCTGCGACATGAGATTTCTCTCTTTCATATACTGATTTGTCTCCAAAATCTCAATCATTTCCGTGCTATGTAGCTGATCATAGAGCCAAACTTTCACCAAAAATTCTCATTAATTAATAAGAAAAGACATCATCATGTCAAATTCGTTTTAATAGGCATTTAACATATCAATATTTTCTAATTTTCACGATATATGATTATATATATTAATGGACAAAGTTTGCATCAAAAACTGTGGAAAAAAAAAGCATTGAAGAACAAAAAAGGAACAGAGGGTATATATGAGGAAATGACTACAAGATATCACACCAATGGTGGCATGATGCCAAAATTTTTTATCCTTAAAAAGCAGGGTTGTATTAGCTAGACAATATTATACATGAATGCTGTTTTGCCCTTTAAAACATTATCTTTTCATGGCTTGAATATGGTCATGTATCACTTTGATGGTAATGATGCAGAGAAACAACAGACTCGCTATCGATTGCTGCATCACCAAATGGGATTAACCTTCTTAGACAGGCACAAAGCATAACTCAAAGCATAACACAAAGCTTAACCAGCATAACTTTGAGCCATCATGATCTATATGCCAAGGCTCCTTTCCTTACTCCAACTGACAAATCCAAAGAGCAGTTTGATAAATTTTCCAGTACTTTAACATGGTCAACCTTTGGCAAATCATCCTTCTATCAAGCTTCCGAGCAACAGATTACTACTTATGGGTGCAATGTCACACAAACTGTCTTCAATGGTATAACCTATACACTTGGTCTTCAATTTTTCCAATGTTAACTTTCCGTATGAATTAATTTGAGTTCATATTGTATTAGGGTTCAGTGTATTTGTTGGGATCGGACTTCTGTCGGTGCCTTCTACGATACAAGAAGGCGGTTGGGCAAGTGTAGGATTATTACTTCTGTATGCAGCAATGTGCTATTTTACAGGCTATCTTCTAAGGAAATGTATGGAGATCAACAAAGATATCATCACTTTTCCTGACCTAGGAGAGGCTGCATTTGGAAACCTTGGCCGTGTTTTTGTATCTGTGAGTTTCACAATTATGAATCTATAAGCTTCTGCTTTATAATCCGTTTAAGATGTTTTTGTGACAAAACTGGTTTTTTGTTGTATTTCTTTTTTGTGTGCAGATTATCTTCTATATGGAGTTATATGTAAGTATGTATAATACATGCTTTTATCAAACAAAATAACATCTAGCTAAATTTTCAGGAATGATCTGCTTTATTGATCATCTTTTTGGATGCAGTTTAGTTGTGTGGAATTCATAATGATGGAAGCAGATAATCTTGCTAAATTGTTTCCAAATGCTAGCTTACAATGGGGGAAAATTTACCTCAGCCCAATTCACTTCCTTGGAATACTTTCTGCTCTCATTGTTCTACCAACGTGCTATCTTAGGGATTTTCGCAAAATCTCCTTCATTTCCGGTAATACTAACACATCAAATATATTTCACCAAAACTTTCTCCAAAGATCTTAAATATCATTTAGTCCATAAGAAAAACTCCATATTCTCAACTTTTTGCAGCTGGAGGAGTATTTGGAGTAGCATGTATAGCCCTTTCACTAATATTAGTTGGTACAACCGATGACATTGGGTTCCATCAAACTGGCCCTTTAGTGAAGTGGAATGGCCTTCCTTACGCTCTTGGTGTGTTCGGTTTCTCCTACTCCGGTCATTCTGTGCTCCCTAACCTGTATCATTCAATGTCAGACAAGAAGAAATTTCAGAAAGCACTGACAATAATGTATATACTCCCTCGTTCTTTTACCTTTTGGAGGGAGCATGATTTCGCATTGCTTATGGAAGTTTGAATTTTCACTACTTCATACAACTTAGTCTGAATTATCTCTGGTAATTTGCAACGCAGTTTTGCATTGTCCATCGCAACATACGTTCTAGTGGCTGTTTCTGGATTCCTCATGTTTGGTGCAGACACAAACTCTCAGATCACCCTTAATCTACCCGGAAACTCTGTTGCCACAAAGATCACCCTGTGGACGACAGTAAGTTTCAACTTATGATCATATTAATCTTCCAAATGCATCTCCATACTTCATCTATTTGTGACTTATTATTTCTTTTCCTTTTTTACAGGTTCTGAGCCCCTTTTTCAAATATCCTTTTTGAGTACTAAGAAACCTAATTTTCCTAAATAGTTATGTTCCTCTCTATGTAATCCCAAAATTATTTCTCTTAACAAATGCATACATATCCCTTGTTGCTAAACCCTTTGGCCAGGAGTCTAGAAGAATTGCTGCCACCAACTTTGTCCAATAGTTACTGGTGTATAATTCCTTTGAGAACTGCCCTCGTTGTTTCGAGTGTTTGCGTTGCGTTTCTCGTACCTTTTTTTGGTACGTTAGGATTTACCATTAATAATCTTTTCAAACCAAAATAGAGATGAAATCATACCTTTTACTAACAGCATAAATTTCAGGTTATGTGATGGCCTTTTCTGGATCATTATTGTGCTTACTCGCGGTAGGCAATGATTTTCTTGGAAAAAATATTTTCCTGCTGTAATTTTCCCATCTAACTTAAATCTTATACTGTACTATATTTTTGTATATGCAGTCTATTGTAGTGCCAACTCTTGCCTATGTAAGAGTTGCCAAATACCTATCATCCTTACAGGTAACTATTTTCTTTTTCAGATATCAAAAAATTGTTTTTCATATTATTCATCTTACAAGTACATAAGCAAAGAAAGAGAAAAAAATATACTTAAAAAGTTATTGAAAATCATTGTCAACTAAAAATGTTTCTTGTCCAACCAAACAGAGCCTTGATTACAGTTTGTGTCTGTACTCGTGCAGATTATTACGTGCTATGCAGTCGTGGTCATAGGTCTCAACGTCGCATTATTTGGGACATATTCTTCAGTCTACACCATTATCAACAGCTACTAATTCACTCCCCTTGTTCGGTATCTAGATAAAACTCTAATCTTAGAGATTTAAAACTAAACAAACCAATGTAATTATCGGATAAATTGTACATTTCCTCTTTTCTTGTTCTGGTTTTTTCTGTATTTTGGTGAGTTTTCGTTGGTGCTGAAATTATGAGGAGATGCCGATCCTTAGGCCTACGCAAATAACAGGACTGCCTTCTATAAGTGATGGTTCAGGCACTCCATTGCAGTAGAAAGTTCAAATCTCTACTTCACAGAGTGTACAGTTTCTGGCCAGGATTTAGCAGCTCAAATTCATTTATATTAATCAACCTTGAACAACTTTCAATCTCTTTCACTCTTCGAAACTTTTTTTTTTTTTTTTTTTTTTTGGTGAAAATGGCATCATTAGTTAAATGACCTGCAAATGGTTTATATGTGCAAGGGTCATTCTTAAAAGATCACAACATGTACTGGTTTCATGACTTTATTTGTTCATTTCATTATAACCCTTATATGGTAGAGAGCTGATTGGTTTTATCTTCAAAGTTGCGCATGAGTGTAATGTGTATAAATAAGAGGGTCTTAAAAGAATGTAAAGAAGTAAGTCCATTTTTTCTTGTTTGGATATGGGTTTAGGGGAGAGAAATGAATAGAAATGGAAGGGATCAATCTCATGTTGTTTTCAATGGACCAAAACAAATCCTTCCAAAGTTATGAAGATTTGGAGGGATAATACAAGCGAATTTCTCCCTCCCCTCCCCTATCTTCCCCTCTCCTCGCATTTCGCCGTTTCCTCTACTATTGCTATCCAAACACACATGCAATATTAGTGGGATTTGGGAATGTTGCAACGGAAGCGAATAAACAAACAATAAAACGCGAAAAACGAATAAAGAACACGCAAGATTTAACGAGGTTCACTATCAATTTGATAGCTACGTCCTCAGGGTAGGGATAAACTCTTTCACTATGATCAAGCGGAACAATAAATACAATAGGCAAGAGAATCACTTGAATACTCTCTTCAATGAATCTCTCAAAGCTCTCTCTCTAGAACTTCTCTATTGTTTTCTCTCTTGTGTTTTGATGATATTATTCTCAATCTTGCTAAATGGCTCCTAAACCTATTTTATCTAGGTTTAGGATTGGAAGAATCGGCGTTAGAAGAGCCGAATCGCGCGTTCCGTCGAAGTGCGCGACCCGGGCACTGAAAACTGACAAAACTCCTCTTTCGCTCGATATGCCCAACCCGGGTATGAGCTCCTGCCTTACGTCTTTGTCTTCAGTAAATTCCCAGCTTCACCCAACTTCTTCTCCACACCATATTGAGCCCCTAAGGCTCCTAGCACACGATCAAGTCACCATTCTCACAAATCTCCACCTTGACTTGCATCTTCTACAAGTACTCCACCTTGAAAAGAAAACCATGATATCTCTCAACAATACATGAGATATCGATCCCTCCCAAGTCTCACACCTTTAACCCGATGTCGGGTTTTGCCCTCTTTATCCCGGGGCCGAGATTGCCGCCACCGTGAGGCAACAGCCCCCAAAGGGTCATATGTGACTATCAATGTTCAACAAGTCCAAGCAGTGTTTGAACTTGCGAACCGGAACTGGCTTGGTGAACATATCAGCTGGGTTATCAGCAGTCCCAACTTTCTTCAACACTATCCTCTTCTCACTCCTCAGAAAATGATACCGCACATCAATGTGCTTAGTTCTATCATGATGCACCTGATCCTCGGCGAGACAAATAGCACTCAAGCTATCACAATACACAGTCGCACGATCATGATGTAAACCCAATTCAATGACCAAACCACGTAACCATATACCCTCTTTTGCTGAAGCAGTTAGAGCCATGTACTCAGCCTCCGTAGTAGACAAAGTCACTGAAGACTGCAATGTAGCCTTCCAACTAACCACTGACCCTCCTAGAGTGTATACATACCCAGTCATTGACCATCTAGTGTCTATATCCGCAGCATAATCCGAATCAGAATATCCGGTCACCAAACACTCAACATCATTCCCATATATGAGACCAACATCTACCGTTCCCTTCAGATAGCGGAAAATCCGCTTCACAGCTTGCCAGTGTTCCTTCCCAGGTTAAGTCATAAACCTACTAACAACACTAACAGCGTGAGCTATATCTGGCCTAGTGCACACCATAGCATACATCAAACTACCAACAACACTAGCATACGGAACCTTAGACACGTACTCCTTCTCCTCATCAGATTGAGGAGAAAGAACAACGAAAAAGACGAGCATTAGCAGCAGCAAGAGTATCAATAGATTTCGCAGTACTCATACCAAACCTGTCGAGTACCTTCAAGATGTAACTTTTCTGAGATAAGAAAAGTTTCTTCCGAGCATGATCTTTATAAATCTCCATGCCTAGAATCTTCCTTGCTGCTCCCATGTCTTTCATGTCAAACTCAGAACTCATAAGCTTTTTCAATTTCAATATGTCTGACTTCTTCTTCGCTGCAATAAGCATGTCATCAACATATAATAATAAATAAATATAAGAACCGTCCTCCACCTTGCTATGATAAACACAACAATCATAAGGACTCCTGTCAAATCCATGCTCAACCATGAAGTTGTCAAACCTCTTATGCCACTGCCTAGGTGACTGCTTAAGTCCATACAAGGACTTCTTCAGTCGGCAAGCCAAGTTCTCCTTTCCTGGAACAACGAATCCCTCTGGCTGACTCATCAGAATATCCTCCTCCAACTCTCCATGTAGGAAAGATGTTTTCACATCTAACTGCTCAAGTTCCAAATCAAAATGTGTTACTATTGCTAATAACACTCTAATAGAGGTATGACGTACCACAGGTGAGAAAATCTCATTGTAGTCTACCCCTTCCCGTTGTCTGAACCCTTTAGCAACTAGTCTGGCTTTGTATCTGACACTTTCACCCTCTGAAATTCCTTGTTTCCTCTTGAATACCCACTTGCAACCCACCACCTTACGACCATGTGGCACCTTCACAAGTTCCCATGTCTGATTCTTGTGAAGAGACTCCATCTCCTCACTCATAGCAACTAACCACTTGGATGATTCGTTACTAGCAAATGTTTCCTTGTAGGACATTGGTTCAGGTGACTCTATATCATCGGCTACATGTAATGCATAACCAATCATCTCCTCTACACAGCAGTTTCGGCCAGGAACTTTTCGGCCTTCTATCTGTTCAATCAGTCTCTGCATCTTCTTCCTAGGTCGTTTCTGACCTTCATCAGCAATTTCCTCATGATCAGACTCAAGTTCAGTTGTTTCATCAGCAACAACTCCATCTGGCTGACTCGTCTCCACAGTAGGAGAATCTACTGGAACATCATCCTCCACCTGAATTCGAACCTGTGTCTCAGGAGTAGGAACTGCCGCAATTACTTGCTCAATTCCTTCAGTAGTGCTATCATCAGTATCACCTGCAGGTTTGTTAGCAGATACAAACATAGTATTCTCATCAAAAGTAACATCTCTACTAAGTATGACACGCTCTTCTGATGGGGATCAAATCCGGTAACCCTTAACACCATCTCCATATCCCAGAAAACAACCCTTCTTGGCCCTTGGTTCAAGTTTACCTTCACTAACATGATAATAAACAATACAACCAAAGACACGCAAACTAGAATAATCAGCACTTCTCCCAGACCATACCTCATAAGGTACCTTGCAGTCAATACCTGTATGTGGACCACGGTTTATCAAGTAGCATGTTGTTTTCACGGCTTCACTCCAGTACTTTCTAGTCAACCCTGCATTAGAGAGCATGCATCGAACTCTCTCTAGCAAGGTTTGATTCAACCGCCCGCGCAACACCATTCTCGCTCGTGGTGTTTTCCCCGACAATGCGATGTCTCACAATCCCTTCTTTCTGCGAGAACTCATTGAATTCATCATTAACAAATTCAAGACCATTATCCGTACGTAGCCTTTTAATCTTCTTGCTCGTCGATTTTCCACTAAGACTTTCCATTGCACAAAAGTCTTAAAAGCCTCTCCTTTGTGCTTTAAACAATAAAGCCAACTCGTACTGGAGAAATCATCAATAAAAGTCACAAAGAAACTGAATCCTCCTATACCTTCTACCCGAGCAGGCCCCCAGCAATCTGAGTGAATATAATCCAGCGTAGCCTTAGTTATGTGAAGCCCCTTGCTAAACTTAGCCCTGTGTTGCTTACCCAACACACAATGTTCACAAAACTCAAGGTTCTTCACCTTGTGGCCATCAAGAAGATTCATCTTGGATAATATCTGCATCCCACGCTCACCCATATGACCAAGTCGTCTGTGCCACAACTTAGTCACCTCCTCAGGACTAGCAGATGCAACATTTGCAAAACCAGTCAGAATAGTACCATGCGCAAAATACAAAGTACCCACTTTGGCGCCTTTAAGCACCAACTTCGAACATTTCCACACACATAATTCCCCATCCGAGCCAAAAAAAAAAATCCTCCTTTATCTAAGACACCCATAGAAATTAAATTTTTTCTTAACTGTGGAACATGCCTAACATTCATCAACTTACGAACCTCACCCTCAATGGTCCTTATCTTAATGGAACCCCTCCCTACAACCTTACAAGCAGCATTGTTACCCATAATAACATTACCACCATCACAAGACTCATAAGAAGTAAACCAATCACGATGAGGACACATATGGTAAGAACATCCCGAATCTAGAACCCAATGTTCAGACGGACTAGACACATCAACAGCAGCTAGTGCTAAGTCCTCCTCGGAGTCATATTTCGTACCCTGTTGTGCAATGTTAGCATTGGAAGCTTTAGGATTCTTAGGGTATTGATGCTTCCAATGGCCAGGTTCTTTACAGATGTGACATACATTCCTAGGATTGGCCCTTTTTGCCCTTAGAATTTTTCTTCTTCTTAGGACCCTTCCCCTTAGCCGAGTTTACCACTAACCCAGCCCCCGAATCTCCACCACTCTCTGTCGTTGCCGCCTTCTGGCGCAACTCCCTAGTAAATAGTGCTGACTTCACTTCTTCTAGGGTCACAGTCTCTCTCCCAACAACAAATGATTCAACAAAGTTTTCATATATATTTGGAAGTGAAACAAGCAAAATCAAAGCAACATCTTCATCCTCAATCTTAACATATATATTACGCAGATCAAGTAAAATAGTATTAAGTTATCTAGATCATCTCTTAGAGACGTACCTCCTTGCATACGCAAGGCAAACAAGCGTTGCTTCAAAAGCAACTTGTTGGTAAGTGACTTTGTCATGTAGAGACTCTCTAACTTCGCCCACAGACCAACAGCAGTCATTTCGTCTCCAACTTCCGTGATCACATCGTCTGCCAAACATAGCAAAATCGTGGAGTGAGCCTTCTCCTCCATCGCCTCCAATTCAACCCCACTAGAGCCTTCTACAGCTTTGCTTTTGTCATCCTTTTTGACATGAGGTTTCCAGATGCCTTGTTGCTTTAATAAAGCACGCATCTTTATCTGCCATAGTCCAAAACTGTTCCTCCCGGTAAACTTGTCAATCTTCGAGTTCATCGTATTCATCTTCCCGGATCCCTTACACTGATTTTAATCTCAGGCTCTGGTACCAAGTTTGTTGCAACGGAAGCGAATAAACAAACAATAAAACGCGAAAAACAAATAAAAAACACGTAAGATTTAACGAGGTTCACTATCAATTTGATAGCTACGTCCTCAGGGTAGAGATAAACTCTTTCACTATGATCAAGCGGAACAATGAATACAAAAGGCAAGAGAATCACTTGAATACTCTCTTCAATGAATCTCTCAAAGCTCTCTCTCTAGAACTTCTCTATTGTTTTCTCTCTTGTGTTTTGATGATATTATTCTCAATCTTGCTAAATGGCTCCTAAACCTATTTTGTCTAGGTTTAGGATTGGAAGAATCGGCATTAGAAGAGCCGAATCGCGCGTTCCGTCGAAGTGCGCGACCCGGGCACCAAAGGCGCGCGACCCGGGCACTAAAAACTGACAAAACTCCTCTTTCGCTCGATATGCCCGACCCGGGCACCAAAGGTGCGCGACCCGGGCACTGAAAACTGACAAAACTCCTCTTTCACTCGATATGCCCGACCCGGGCACTTTTAGTGACCGACCCTACATACCTATGGCATTGTCGATTAGGCCACATAAGCTCAAAGCGCATTGAGAAACTTCATAAAGATGGAATTCTCAAATCATTTGATTTCGAATCATTTGATACTTGTGAGTTTTGCTTGATAGGGAAAATGACAAAGTCTCCTTTCACAGGTTCAAGTGAAAGGGCCAATGACCTTTTAGCCCTCATACATACAGATGTGTGTGGACCTATGAGTACGTTGGCTAGGGGAGGGTACAGTTACTTCATTACTTTTACCGATGATGTGAGCAGATTTGGATATGTTTACCTCATGCGGCATAAGTCGGAATCCTTTGAAAAATTTAAGGAATTCCATAATGAAGTACAAAACCAACTTGGGAAGAAAATTAAGGCATTACGATCCAAACGTAGTGGTGAATATTTATCTCAAGAATTTGGTGATCATTTGAAGGATTGTGGAATACTTTCACAATGGACTCCACCGGGAACACCACAGTTAAATGGCATTTCTGAAAGAAGGAATCGAACTCTACTTGATATGGTTCGATCCATGATGAGTCTTGCTGATCTTCCTATTTCATTATGGGGATTTGCGCTTGAAACAGCGGCGCTCACACTTAACAGAGCACCATCCAAAGTAGTGGGAAAAGACACCATATGAAATGTGGACAGGAAACGTTCCAAAATTGTCTTTTCTAAGGATATGAGGTTGTGAAGCTTATGTAAAACGTTTACTTTCTGATAAGCTTTCACCCAAATCCGATAAATGTCTTTTTGTGAGTTACCCAAAAGAGACTAAGGGATACTACTTCTACAACCAAAGCGAAAACAAAGTGTTTGTTGCTCATAATGGCGTCTTTCTGGAAAAGGAGTTTATTTCCAGAGGAAAAACAAGTGGGAGAAATGTATATCTCGAAGAAGTTCGAGTGAGCAACAAATGGATGAGGTTAACACCTCATCGAGGCGGCCCGGCATGAAAATGCTCGGGGAGGTGGTGCATTCAATTCACGTACCTCCTACCGTCCCACTTGGAGATACTCCATGCGAAGTCACTCAACCTAGTGAGGTAGAAACTTCTTCGTTGTTCCCCAACGTAGGTCTAGTAGGACCATCATTCCGTCAAAGAGATATATTGATTTCCTTTTGACCGAAAGTTACGAAATAACGATTTTAGAATCGAAGAGCCTACTAGCTACAAAGATGCTTTGGATAGTCAAGACTCCGAAAGATGGCTTGAGGCCATGAAATACGAAATGGATTCCATGTCCGAAAATCAAGTATGGGACTTGGTTGATTGGCTCGATGGGGTAAAACCCATTGGATGCAAATGGATTTTCAAGTTGAAAACAGACAAGGATGGAAACATTAGTGTTTTCAAAGCAAGGTTGGTGGCGAAAGGTTTCAAACAAATTCATGGTATTGACTATGATGAAACCTTTTCACCGGTAGCCATCTTGAAGTCCATTAGGATAATCCTTGCGATTCTTTGCCTTTCATGACTATGAAATATGGCGGATGGATGTCAAAACCGCTTTCTTGAATGGGTTCTTGAAAGAGGATGTGTACATGATACAACCTCAAGGTTTTGAAGATCTAGAAAATCCAGGGAGGGTATGCAAGCTTAAGAAGTCGATTTATGGACTAAAGCAAACATCAAGGAGTTGGAACCTCAGATTTGATGAGGCAGTCAAAAAATTTGGCTTTCTCAGAAATGAAGAGGAATCTTGTGTATACAAGAAGTTAAGTGGGAGTAGTATTACTTTTCTGGTCTTGTATGTGGATGACATATTTCTCATAGGAAATGATAAGACCATGCTTGAGTCACTCAAGGAATGGCTTAAAAATTGTTTCTCTATGAAAGACCTAGGAGAGGCTGAGTACATATTGGGAATAAAGATCTATAGAGATAGGTCGAAAAGGCTGATTGGACTTAGTCAAAGACTTATATTGATAAGGTTCTTGCAAGGTTCAAGCTGGAAAACTCCAAGAGAGGTTTCATTCCCATGCAACATGGCATAACACTTGGCAAGACTTAGTGTCCTTCGAGTCCTGATGAGGTCAAGCGTATGAGTAATGTTCCCTATGCTTCTGCAGTAGGATCCATTATGTATGCCATGATATGCACTCGACCGGATGTTGCATATGCTTTGAGTATATGCAGCAGATATCAGTCAAATCCAGGAGATGCGCACTGGATTGCAGCGAAAAACATCCTTAAGTACTTGCGAAGGACTAAGGATAATTTTTTGGTTTATGGTGGAGATAGTGAGTTGGTTGTTACTGGATACACCGATGCAAGCTTCCAGAGTGATAAAGATGATTTCCGATCTCAATCTGGTTTCATATTTTGTCTCAATGGAGGATCTGTGAGCTGGAAGAGCTCTAAGTAGAGTACCATTGCGGATTCTACAATAGAGGCTGAGTATATTGCAGCAGCTGATGCAGCAAAGGAAGCTGTTTGGATCAAAAAGTTCATTGGTGAGCTTGGTGTAGTTCCTAGCATTGAGAATGGCATTGAGTTGTCTTGTGATAACAATGGTGCCATTGCTCAGTCTAAGGAACCCAGATCGCATCAAAGGTCTAAACATGTGCTCAGGAAATTCCATCTCATTCGAGAGATCGTTGGAAGAGAGGATGTGAAAGTAAGCAAGGTTCATACTGAGGATAATATTGCAGATCCTCTGACTAAACCGCTTGCTCAGCCTAAGCATGAGTGTCATACTAGGTCTATGAGGCTTAAGCATATGGGAGAATGGCTTTAGATTGTTTACTTCATGTTTATAATTGTAAAGACATTTATTATGCTTTGAATGTTTATCAATAAAATTTCGTTTCTTATTTAATTGTTTGGTTTAGTATTAAATAAAATATCCAAATAATTTGTGTTTTCAAATAGGATTATCGAAAATGTTTTGATAATGGAACCGTATAAAGTGAACTTAAATCACATTTTATTTAATGTCCCTAGTCTAAATCACTAAATTGGACATAAGTGATTTATTTTAAAGACTAGTATATAATTAATTGATAGCGCAGTTCCATGGGCTATGGAGACATAGAGATGTCTAATTGATTATATGGATGTATAGTTGATACATTGAGACTTGACCTAATTAGATTCTAAAAGTAGAATCAAACTACTATATTTAGTGGATTCCTTAGACATGAGTATGTCTTAATAACCACATATAATTAGTTTAACTTTGACACTGTTGAACGTCGCGCCGTAAAAGGAGGTTATAAAGGCAGTGATCAGGTGGGCTGAGAATTGAGTGGGAGTTATGGTCATACAAGAGTGGATAAGTCCTCCTAATAAATAGGAATGGTGTCTGGGCCTCTTGATGAGCGAGAATTGGAAAATTGCATGGCCATGCGGAATAGGATTAAAGAGTTAATCCTTATTTGAGCAGTTCAAACTCGGCGATCAAGGAACATAAATTTGAGAATAACATGGTGTTATCAAATTTGGCATTAAGTGACTTAAGGAATTTAACATTGCGCTCTTGTCTTCGGACAAGTGGGAGATTGAAGGAATATGTCCTTAGACATCCCGGCAATTACTAAATATAAATAGGATTTATATTATGAAGATAATAAAGTTAATTATTTTAGTAATCGTATTTTCTTGCTAGAGAATAAATATGATTAATAGGACAATATTGATTGGGCCTATAACTAAAATAGATTAATCCTATGAGGTCACACATTGTAGCACAAGTTGGACAAAGCAATCCAAATCCAATTAGGATTAGGGTTGGGCCGGTCCAAAGGGGAATAGGAGGAGAATTAGTTCTCCTAACTGGCCTATGACTCTTCTATTATATATAGGATATAATATTAGGGTTTAGGTGATCAAATTAATTAATCAGTTTCTTTTCACAAGAGAGAGAAAGTAAAACCCTAAACTATTCTCCCTAACCGGCGCCTATACCACCTAAAAGCAAGAGATTTATTCTCTTCCGTTCTAGCAAACGTTGGTGTTCAACTGGTGCTCGTGGACTGATTAGAGGAGCAACACTTGGGGCTCTCGGATCTTCAAAGCTTGCATACAATAGAGAAATCACGCTACAAAGGTTTGATATTTGGTCCCTATTGAATGATTCATATGTTTGATTATGTTTGCGATCCTATGATAGATGTTAGGAAATTATTTCCTGAAATTCCGCTATATGCATCTATATATTCCTTCAGAGCTCCTGCCTGACGTCTTTGTCTTCAGTAAATTCCCAGCTTCACCCAACTTCTTCTCCACACCATATTGAGCCCCTAAGGCTCCTAGCACACGATCAAGTCACCATTCTCACAGGGAAGAAAAAGACCAGTATACTGTCTCATGATCTGCTCCTTCAGTGTAAGAAACAAAATTTCCAGTGAACTAGTTAGTTACATTACGTAGATGAATCAAGTGATCAGATTCGAATCTAATCTTAATAGGGGGTAGAATTGACCAATTAACAAAGTCTAACTTCAGTGTTAACTGACAAAGTTACTCCTTGTCAACATCTTCACCAAACCAATCTTGTCATTCACATATTAATTAACTGAAGGCTTGTTTAGTTTGAGGGTTGAGAAAGGAAAGAGATTGAATCAAAACCCTTGCATTATCAGTCTTGTTTGGTTTGAAGGAGAAAGCGTTTCCATTCTATTTTCAAGTCTTTGGTGAAGCTAAGGAATGAAAGGAAACAGCAATAATCAGATTAAAAATCTGACAATTTCCCATCACTAACCGTGATCAACCAACAACTAGGTAATTTCCATCATCACATATTCATTGCCATGCCACCAGTTCTATTGTCTGTTTGCAGCCTTGTCCTTCATAAGGCTGTCGACTCTATAGTGGTTGGATGTGGATGGAGGATTCAGATTTAGAGCCTTGATGGCCAAATACATCATACGGTCAACTTGTGTATTTTTTATTAGGGGTGTAAATGATACGAGTCGATTTCGAGTTTGGCTAGCTCGACTCGACTCGTTAGCATTTCGAGTCGAGCCCGAGTCGAGTCGAGCTCACCCGATTTGAGTCGAGTTTGACCGAGTCGAGTTTTGACCGAGTAGATCTCGAGTAGCTTGCAAATTTCTCGGGTTAAAAGCAACCTTAAGGTAGAAAATATGTCGAATTTAAGTATTCTGCTATAGATAATTGGGTATTCGAGTTTCTCACGATTTTTCGAGTCGAGTATCGAGTTGCTCAACTCGTCTCGCCAACATCTCGAGTCGAGCTTTGACCGAGTCGATCTTGAGTAGCTTGCGAGTTGTCTCATCTCATTTACACCCCTATTTTTTGACATTGTTTCAAGCGCCTCGTTGATGCTGGTTGGGGTTGTAATGAATTAATGATTGTGGGCCTATGGCTAAAGCTTGTGATGACAGTAGTTATGGTTTACAATGGTTGGTGCCTTGGTGGCTAAGATTTATTTAGAGTTTGCATTGGTGGCGTTTGCGACTTTGCAATATGTAATGGTGTTTGATGTGGTTAGTAATATTTTAGTGGCCATGGTCATTTTTGTGGTTTTGTGGTGATTGAGGCTAGTTATTGTGATGGTCTGAAATGGTTGTTGCTAGGGTTTTTAGTGGTTTGCGATAATTGAGCAGTTATTATGGTGGCTCTACCAGGTGGTGAAAGTGATCCCATTGACAAAGGTAACCGAAATTCAAGAGGTCGAACCAAACAAAATAAAAGGGAAACCAGGTTTTGAGTTCCTTTCTCAATTTGAGCAACTAGGGACGATTTCAGTGTCTTTCTTAGGTCTTGGTACCTGTTAAAGACATCAAATGTTACTCTCATGTATATTTGTACAGACTACAAATCCGTGGTAAAACAAATCAATCGATAAGAAGTCAAACATCATATGAATAGATATCTTTCATTGTAGATAAATCTGTTTATGTTAGCAAATGTTCAACACAACAGGAAGACAAGACTCCTCTCTCGATAGGAACAAGGGGGTAAGCCACTTCGAAGTTTTTGAGGCTCAGTCCTTTGCCTAAAGGGGAAAAAAGGACAGAAGAGCAAATGCTTTCCTGATGATGGCAATATATATACTAGCTGCAGAACAAAAATCAAGGGTAATAGAGAAGTTATATAAGAATAGCATCAGAAGTTACGAGCTTCTTCACTTGGTGAACGAATTAACATCCAAATGTCGTCATCCCTCTTCTGCTGCAGAAAATATCGACCTATCTGTGAACACGAGCAAGCTACTATGTGTGAGACAGACTAATCAGGACCTTAGAGTCAAAAATAGACAGGCTGAAAGAGCTTAAATACCTTTATACATCATCTAGTATTAGATTCTCATTGACCAGCTTTTTATCGAGAGGACATTTGCACTTGTCATTAAGCTCCTTAAATCTGTGAAGGTCAAATTGGTACTTCTTGATCAACTTCCTCTGCCTTGAAAGGAAGAGTGTCTTCATCAAGTCTTGGTACGTGGGATCTTTTGAAGTTATCATAAAGTAGGCATAACCAATCACTAAGCCAGAGGCTGTTGTGAAAAACGCAATTGGCTCCATCACATCCCACGAGAATTCCCAGAAAGTCAAACGGAAGAAAAGTCCGACCTGCATTATAGCAACACCAAGGCCTGACCACAGTATCAAACGAACCTGCCTGTGTGCCTGCCTGTCAATCTCTTCCTTCCTTTCTTGCAGCCTCTGCAGCTCCTCCCTCCTTGGATCATCTTCAGGAGTTAACGCAAGTGGGACAGATCTCCTGACCAGTTCGACCACCTGAATACACACACAAAATAAAAGAGTAAAAAAGGGGATGTGGATGAGAATCACATTTGCAATCCTGATAAACAAGTCTCAATGTTGAAGTCCACCAAAATTATGTCTTTAATGGTGCCAAATATCAAATCATCAGAGGGAAACCTAAAGCGATTATAAAGGAAATAACTATAAGAAAACGAGAAAAAACTTGAGAACACGAGTAAGAGAGCCAATGCCATTGCCTTAAAAAGATTGGGACGAAGTAAAAAAAAAAAACGAAAAAAAGAAAAAGAAAACAAAAAAGCAGTTTGTCAGTGGAAATAGTTGAAATCTGAATGGACAGATTCTAAGCAGTTCCATTAAATGCAAAGGTAATTCAGTAATCAAGAAACTGTTTGTCCAAAACTTATAACAGAACAAGAAGTCCTACTGTCACAGCTTCCACTAATCAGCAGAAACGATTCTGTGAAAAGCCTTGGTCCTGTAAGATGCATTGGATAACTAAGGTTGTCAATAGGATGAAAAGAATAAATAAGGCACTCTCTTTGTGAACAATGTACAGATATCCCACTTCCTCTAATCTATTTTTTTTGCCATCAACCGATTTAAGTTTCTTAAAGCGGGAAACCAAATGACTCCCATTATTCTTCTAATAAGAACAGACTTAGAGTGCATGCTATCCAACTGAAAACCTTCTAGTAGGGAGGAAGGGTATGTATGTCTGGTATATACTGGCCAATAGGAGGATCAAATCCACCAAGGAAAGGAAGCAATTATATATTCGTAGAAAAGCAAAAGAAATAAAGCGGTTAAAGCCACAAAAGTTTCTGATTCCCCTGTCTAACAATATATGCCTCTAACTCCAAAACCTACCCTAGATTAATGAGAATATATGAACTCAAAAATGACAGCAGAAAACAAGAAGATATATATGCACTCATATTGTCAGTTAACTACTTATCAGTATCACTATAAATAAATAAATAAAAACTACTTATATCTATACCGAACATTTTGAAGAAAAATAAACTGTAAAGGGAGCAAAGATTATTATTCACTGAATACTAACATGAAACTAGTAGTAAAGTGTAAGAGGATAAATTCATCAACTAGATATCTAAAACCTAGTAACACAGTTGAATCTGATTCCTTTTAATAGAGATCTTATAAGACCTATTGTGTAAAGTCAAAGTCACCTTTAGAGCTCCTGTTTTTATCTTCTACTAACAGCACTAACCAGTAACACCTTGAAAAGATGATCTAGCACACCACTCACCATAAAGATCTCAAGGGAGATTTTACCCCTTCTGTTACTATGATAAAGTAGTGTAAACTCAAAGTCACTTTTAGATCTCCTTTATCTCACTTTTACTAACAGCACTAACTGGTAACACCATAAAAAGTCGTCGAAGCGTAAGTCACCATCACTATTTCAAAGAGCTACTTGTTAGTTTACAAACAATCCAGATTCAAACTACCAGGCACCAGCAAGACAATTTGACTGCATTCCCTTTTACACACTGCAAACTGGACCAGGGTTTCATGGGAGCAATCCCGTACATACCACAAGGGATATGAACTTAAGAAGTAAAAATGTGAATTTGTCCAAATTTTAACAGAAAATTAGATACCTCCACTATCATTCATCTTTATGAATGATTGTCTTTCTTACGATATTCATGAAGACCCACCATATATCACATTGCCTTGAATTTCGAGAATACTAGTCGAGACTAATCATCACAATATTTTCACCAACCATAGAATCCAACGGAATATTCACCTAAATTATATGTCTTCACCACCCTCCGACAGGCTTGACACTCAGCACAGAGATAGTCTCTCAAAATTCTTGACTGGACTCCAAGAAATCTACATTCTACATGTTGCTATGGCCACTTTGAAGTTAAAAGAGTGATAACTGATAAGCATGAAGTTCATTTCAGACTCAGAATTGCGATTGAGTGAGATATCAAAGATAATTCCCTTCCAATTAGAGAGTGGAGAAAAGTTATAGCATCTTATCAGCTGGCCCCCGCAATTCAGAAATACGACTCTAAAGGCTCAATCCATGGCGCAGTTTTGCTTTGCCATTTGACTGTTTGATTCATATACACAAAAGCAGAACTGTTTAAGGATCAATGAATGAGAGCATGCTTTGCTAGAAAGCATTAACCTAAGCAGATGGATATCCAAATTAATGCTACTTGATGTAGTATGTTGATTAAACTTTCCTAATACATAAACAACATCGATTGTGGCCCTTGCGATTCAACAATTTTTTCCATAGCTTTAAAACAATCAAACCGCACACATTAATTCGAAATTCTTGATTTACATTGGAGCTAGCCGCGTTCAACCTCTTGACCAGGCCTGCTCTAAATCAAGACCTAGAATCAACAGTATATTTCCATAGGTTCCGAACAATCACACAATCACACATGTCCAATTTCTCCACATTCAAACACAACAACCTAAAAGAATATCTACACATGATTCCATTTAACAATGAAACAGTCACAATCAACAAATATGATTCCCTCCGCAACCAAAACCACCTAAATTCCTTCAGATTTCCACGCTACCACATCATCAATCAACATACCGAAACAACTCGAAAATTTCAATGTCTAACCATCAACATTCAACCAAAATTCAAAATCATCACTAATAACAACAATAATTAACCACAAAACAAAGAACAAATCAACAAAATCAATAATCAATTTAACAATTTCTTTACCTTATCAGGATGAAGATAAACCTTATCACGAAAAAGCAAAACAACACCAGCTTCATCCAAAACTTTCGCATACGCAACAGCTTCATCAACAGATCTCGCAACTCCCATACTCTCACAAGTTTTCAACAATTCCTCATATCCAATCACCTCTTGACCTTCTTCTCCAAGTTTCTTCTTCAACGACTCAACATTCACCAATTTCATCAGTTTCTTCACTTCTCCTAACGAAATCGCCGATTCTTTCTCTACTACACCTCTCGCAGCAGTCGCCATTAACCTCTTCTCGTCGTTGTTATCGTCTCCAGACGACGTCGTAAACGACGCAAAAATCGTTGAACGCGTCGGAGGAGAGAGAATTTGACGACTTCGATGAGTCGCCGCCATTGTTAAACTTCTCTGAAAATACGACCTCCACATCTTCTCTCTCTTAACGTAAGAATAATTCTCTCTCTAATTTTTCTCGTGTTGTTGTTGTTGTTGTTGAAGGTTTCGCTTAATCTGCCATGGGAGTATGTACGGATCTTAATTATTAGAGGTGGTTAGATAATTTAAGTTAGTTGGGTGAGAGGAAACGAAGAAGTTGGAGAAAACGTTTTTCAAAAGTGGCGTACTTTCTTTTTAAGGAAAGGAAGTTTTTTTATTATTTTTTTTAACGTGGGTTGGTAATAATTTTAATCGTGGTTAATTTGTTTGTCTAAATATAATGATGGTTTTTTTTTTTGGTCATCGAAGAGAGGAGTGAAAAGAGGCAAAGTCTCCGGAGTAGAGGAAGACTGGAGGAATGTTTTTCTTAGGTGTGGAAATTTGGAGACTTTGCTTTCATTAAGAAATAAATCAAAATTACCACTCTTAATCTATTCTAATTATGTATGTTGTCAATAAAGTTGAAAATTATGTGGATGTCATCTAAATTAGTTGGTAAAGGCTTGTGGGGGTGATACCCTATTGCCCTACACTTGTGATCGAATCTCGTCTATATCATTGCGCTTACTCGCTCATTTACACCAAAAAAAATTAAGTCAAAAAATCCGCCCAGTAAAATTAACACTTGGCGCATCTTTCAAAAGGTAAAGGATAAGGAAACTATATAGTTTATATGGAAAATATATGATACTATTAACCATAAATAATACTTGTAGTAAATAAGAACCATTATTGATATTAGGAAGTAGTTCTAATTATTAATTACTAGCCTTCTATGCACGCGATGCGTGCGTGAATTATTTTGGCGATATTTCTTAAATTTCATCTAAATGTAATTTTGAAGGATGTAATTACAATCATCATTAGTACTCATTAATAAATTATCATGTTGTATAAATACAAAATATAAAAATTACTTTATGAGGAAGTTGTTTCAATAGGAAAGCAAAGAAAGAAAATTGTATTTAGTGTTAAGAAATTATGTTGCGGATTTAGATGAAAAGTTCTATTGTCAAATCAAAATTGTGAAAGATCTTTCTTTTGTTTGATTGATTATTTTGTTCTTTATGTCAAAATTTCTTTGAAGGTATGTCAAGTTGTTTTGTCATTGCTTAATTTGTGAGAAATTTTCCATAACTTCTGTTTTGATTGCATATGAATATGCGATGGATTAAAAAAATTACGCATGATAGGATGCAATGGCATTGAATTGACATGATTGACCTTGTCACTTATTAGTGTTGAATATATAGGGAGGTCATAATACTGGAGTATTACATATTTCTCCTAAAAAATAAAATGATAAGATTATCTTAATTAATACAAATGTGAACTACGATTCTAAAAAAAGTAAAACGACAAATTATTCTAACTAATCGACGCACACGACAATTATTGACCCTGAAAAATAAAAAGATAAGATTATCCTCTTTGTTTTCTCGGTATTTTTATGACTTGTTAATGGATTTTTGTATTGTTGTTGCATTTAAAAGTTTAGGTAGAATTACAATTTTATGTCTTTGATTTTGTAATTGATTTGAAAATTGCTTTATTTATATTAATTTATTCTTCAATCATTAACTTTTCCTTTCACTACACATATTTTTATGGTAGTTTATTATAGCAACTTTGAAATTCCTTTGATATGCATATTTTATATTAGGAAGGGTTATGATTGAGGAAATTCTTAATAGGTAATAATTTTTATTTTATTAGGGGTTAAAAAGTCTTTTCATGGGGGGACACCACAGCTCCCCCCTTGGCTTATATAATAGAGATATGTAATTTTTCGATAATACTTTTACTCCCTATGTTCTTTATTGATGTTCCTACTTGAAATCTTGGTACTATTTAGAATTATTAGAATCTTCTATATTTTTCCCAATATATAAGAAAAATATAGTTAAGTGAGATTTTATTTGATTTGTCTGAATGACTACTTTAATAATATCACATTGATAAATTTCTATCAATTATTGTATTGTACACTGATTTCTTAAAAGCATCTATGTATACAAAGAATAAACATTTATATGTATATGACTCGGGTCACAAGTTTAAAAAACAAAAACAATAGATATAAGATATAAACATCTATGAGATAACTATGCAAGAGGGCATAATGGGAGCATAAGAGGTATTGGCTAAGATATTTTTGGTGAGACAGATAAGACAGCCGAGCTTAAACATTGAAAAATTGAAGAGAAAAGATGTTGAAATGACGGAATATAATTAAAGATGATGCTTTCACTTTTGTGATATTCTAAATTTTGGCGTTATATTAAAGTTGTGAGGCAAAATTATGTTAATTTTAAACTTATATATATATTGTTGTCCTTTTTTTATAATTTTTACTTTTGACAAAGAATGCAAATTATAAAATATTAGACATTAACCGAAAACAAAAGTTGTTAATCTGATAGTCAGACTCGTAAACTTTAACTACCTTTGTTTCTTTTGAGTGTTACGCTTGCAACGCGTAACTTTGAGCATATAGCAGTATTTTTTTCCGGCAATCTGAAACTAGATGTATGAGTAAATTGTGTATCACACATTGTTATTAAAGAGTTGAGCATAACTTTTCTCCATTTTCTGTTACTTTTGTTGTCATCTAGGTTGCGCTTAAACGGGCATGTAATGGGAACAAACATCAAAAGGTACATGATATATACTTCCTCTGTTTCTCAAGCATCATTTTTCTTGTTTTAAAAAATGTAACACTAGTACCACAAAGTAAATACTATATACTTCCTCCGTTTCTCAAGCATCATTTTTCTTGTTTTGAATAGTCACAATAAGTGTAACCAAACTCAATATTATTACATATCTGCCACTAAAAAGTAAGAAAAGACAACTACTTTTTTGTTTCACTACTTGAATTACCTTACTTTATTGTGGTCCCAACTTTCTCTCTCTACATTCCTTAGTATTCCCCCTTTCTCTATGATGCACTTATTGAGATTCAGATGAAGTAGTATATTGTCAAATTTGAAAATTAGTATGTAAAAATTCAATTTCAATACTCAAGTTACAAGTATGATGATCCACCTTTTCAAAAGCATTTAAAGGTTGAAAAAATGAATAAAATTAAAGGGATCAAGGTTTACCATGAGCACTTTAATCTTTTCGTAATGAGACAATAATATATACCTATAGAATCTTGGCAAGTTAGGATCCCTCTTTATTCCCCCAACTTGTCAAGGTTTCTTCTTAGTCCTTACCGTATATATTTCTCTCTTTTATGTGATAGTTTTTAAGAAAAATGTTTCACTTATTTCAGAATGGAGGAAGTAGTAGATTACAAAGAATGATAAGCTATGTGAATATGTGATTAGCTTATGCAAAGTCCTCCCGGATGAGATCAAACCTAATAATCAAAGTTAATCTACACAGATAGGCAAGATTTCAAACCCATCTTAAAGAAGAAAAGGGTAAGATATCAAACATAAAAAGGTCAACAAGATTACAAAGGAATGAAGGATACAGATTACAGCTCATCTTAGAATATGGTTCCAGCAAAGATGTGTTTTTAGCTTTAGGCCCGTCTATGATTTTGGCTAAGCATTGGTTATTAGATTACCGTATACGGATAACCAAAGCTCTACTTGCAGAAGCCCAATTCCAAACTTTCCCGAAGAAAGCCCGAGGACTAGGATTTTCATCTAATTTGTGGCTATAACACTCACATTACCGTTTTTGAATCACTTATACTTGGGCTTTTTTTTTTTTTAATTACATTTTACAATGGAACACAATTGCAGTGTAGTTTTAATTTGTTTTGGTTCTTTGCACTAAAATTTAGAGAAATAAGGAAGAATGTCAATGAATGTAGGAGGATGGATGGGAAAAAAGGTGAAGAATAGAGGATAAGTGTCATCTCCTTTCCTTTGAGAAGGAATAACTATAGATCTAACGTGCTCAAGAAAAGAGAAAAGGAATTAGGGTGTAGACTGTGCAGTATAGATCGGATTCAATCTTAGGTTTTACTGATTAAGCTAGCAATCATCTACTATTAAGTTTTCAAAGATGAAAATGTACGCATCTATTATAAGTTTTTTCCTTAATTTTTTATTTGTTATGCCTATTAGAGTAGGTATACTCTAGAGTTTTGCTTCAAAAGAAGTAAAAATCCCTTGTTCCACATTAGAAGCATACGCGCTTTTGTGCCTTATATAGTACTTATATTCTATTTTAGTATAAGACTATGTTAAAGGAAGAAGCGGTACTCTAGACTACCACACACTAATGTCAGGCTCGGGCAAGTGGTGAGAGTATGGACGTGGTCTACTTTTCTACATTGGTTAATATCTTTGGACAAATTCAAAGTTAATTATGTAACGTCTATTTAATTATCCCCCAATTGATTTCCACGGAGATTATCCTACCGTTATTTTCGCACAAATAGGTCCATCCTTGATCCAACTGCAAGGCTACAGGCTTGGATAACACTACGGACGTGTTCGATAATGGTAGATGTGGCGATAGTACCATAGTAGCTGTTAGTGGTTGGTGTGTAATTGTTAGTTGTTAGCTGTCAAAGTACCGGTATAAAATATCAATATTTGGTAAAAGAAGCCGTTAAAGTAGGTGTTTACAAATAACTAGTCAAAAACTCAATCAAAACTTTCATATAAATTTATACGCCACTAAACACTCATCCAAAAGCTTTTGACAAATACTATTTAAACAATACTTCTATTACTAAGAAGCTACTCATACCACTACATAAGCAAACATTCTTAACTAGTCAAAAACTCAATCAATAATTTTAGATTAAAAAAAGTATTCATTCGTACGTATAGCTGCATGCAGAAGGTTGTTGACGCACGCATCGCGTGCATATACGACTAGTGTATAAATAATACAAGAGTGTCAAAGTAAAATTTGTGAATAGTGTTAAACGTCAATATGGTAAATCAAACAAAAATGGAGAAAGTATTAATTTTGTTATATGTACATTTACTAGTAATATTAGGTGTATACTTTTACTACAATGTCTATTGAGCCCAAATCCATGGACATGGTAGAGGAAGGCCCAACATTAGAAAGAGAACAAAAAGAAAGATAAAGATGACTTTTCCAAATAACATGGTAGATTGATAAGAATGAACCCCGTTACATTGGGAGAGATTACGAGAGATCACCCGATTATGCGCGATGGGTCTATCAATCGCCATTCGCCAGTGAAGATGCTGCTGTATGCGCCCAACGACAGCCAACATGTTGGCAAATATTGCAGCACATGCATGCGCTCATTTTTCTGATTTTGACACATCTAGTATAATTTTCAAAGATGACCCCATTTTACAAATTTCTAATACCTTTTGTATGTATAAGATCTACTCATTTGTAATATCACTATTATTATTTTCTTGCTTCACTAAGTGATAAATAAAATCATTTAACATTAGCTACTGCCAAAAATAGGAAGCAAAAAGGAAGAAACTAAATACGTTTTACGTACTATATATAGAGTCCGAAATTAATATGATTTTGTGCTACAGCCTGGTCATTTTGTGAATGCTTTGCTGAATTTGTCTTTCGTCAAGAGTCAAGAATAGGGGCCTCTTACTTCCAACCTTTCGTTAATGTCCAAATGACTATTTTGTTTATAACGCTGATTTTTCTTTTTTTCGACAACGCGTTTGATGATTTTTTTTTGACAAAACTCTATTATTACGTTACATGATTACTACATATAGAAAATAACATCTGATTAGTAAGTATAGAGTCATGCTAATTACCAGCAGTTATATTAGACCACTACTTAAGATGAAAAATCCATTATGTCCTTATAAATTTGTCAAGGATATATTATAAATTTTTCCAATGAATTTTTTTTCGGTCTAACAAAACTTTTTTCTTGAAATAAAAATTAATTCATTAATGTAAAGTCATACGATATTTACAAAATAATTCAAAACCAACAAATACATATTAAATTGGATCAACCAAAATTCTATTATGTCAAAATCACGATCGTTTATAAGATCTAACAACTCCGCAAACCTATTTCACATCGTTGTTTGATACAATCTTCTATGAAGGGGTCTATTGATCTGCTGTAATTTTGACGTATAATTTAATTTGATTCAACTGATTGTAGACGAATAATTGACATCTCCTATGAAGCTGCACAAATTCTCATTAACAAATCAATCTGTAAAACTAACAGAACACCTAAATTAAAGCTAGTCCTCAAACTCTTACAAGAAGAGAGATAAAACCCAACATATGGATAGATAATAGATATAACCTAATATATGGGTGTCAATTAGAGAGAGACAATAGGTTTATTGTGAACAAAAACATAATAACAAACAATAAAGAGAATAGACATGGCTTACCACCGCACAAAAAGGGTGGTGGTTGCCCCTAAATCAAAAATGAAAACTAGGGTCTTTAGAGAGAGAATGACTAGCTTTTAAATAAACCTCTATTTCCTACTAATTAGGCGAGATATCAGATATAGATTCCGCCTAACCAAACTTAGGGTGCTTTTCTCTCTTTACCTTTATTTTTCTTAAACTTATGCGAGCTTATCTACACTTATAACACATATAACTAAGGTGAAGAAAACACACTTTTATCCAATTAAATCTGGAGACCCGTTTCAAATTATATAAATAAGTAATAGAACATATTCATCACTAATGCACTCCTTTAAATTTTTATAAAAGTATTTTTTTATTTATTTATTTGTGGGATACACCAGTCCCAACTTAGTTTGCTATTTGTGCAGTTAATGTCAGGTGTTAAAGAATGATGAACGGGAAGTAAGCGCACAAACATGTACAGTTGCTATACTTACAAGTCAACGCTTATGTTGAGTAGCTAGCTAAGCAAGATTTAACTGTGAAGATCCACACTTAAAAGAAAAGAAAAAAAAAAAAAAACCCCGTGTAGATTCCTGAATCCTGATTCCACCCATACTCCATAGCATGATAGCAGCCAAGGTTACTAAGGACTTTTATCATTTGTTTTTACATTGTTAATTAATTTTTACTAAAATATATTTTAAAATATGCTTCAAGTTCAAAAGAAAAAGCATTAACACAAGATACTTTGTTACTTTCACTTCATTGTGTACTATCTCCGTGTAACACCCTCAAAATCCATACACGTCTAAACTACGTTGCATCGACTTTGAGAAATGTTCGTCAGCGCGAAAACGCAGGGCTTATTGAATTTAAAACACTAACTTACTCTTTATTATAAAAACTAAATTACAGCGGAAATAAAATGCTAACTTAACTACAACTCGAGAATCACTATTGACCCCTTTTATTTAAAACCATAAATCATAAATAAATCTCTAGGATGTTCAACCAAACAATTTAAAAGTTTATAATCAAAAGTATCCCCGGTATGCTCGAACTCATGCAAAGCATCACCAACATACCTAATCTGCTCCCCATTGAAATATCAATGGTTCATCACAGGTCAACAAACAACACAAATAACAAACAATCAGCTACGCTGAGTACGTACAAAATCAGTTAAATAATACACTAAACATAAACAGAATAGTAATAACAATTCCTAAACATGCTACTACAAAAACATTAAATTTCGTTTTTACAATTTATTTGGCATCGAACGGGCACCGTCATCTTTCTAGAATCATACGGGCTACTTAATCCTTAATAGACAACTTGGTCTATTAGATGAAATGTAAATACGGTTTCGTTCCGTTCCACATCCATCACCTTAGTATGCATACCCCCAAGATCGTACGGAACCTTCCGCCTACTTGAGTTATCAAAATTTATAAGGACACTACTGTCGTCACAAGTAGGCTGCGTAGGAGTGTAGAGCAAGTCTCACACTCCCCCATTGTTCATCACTTGTAGGGAGTCCAACTACAAGTTTATTGCCAAAATCCTTTCTTAGTATTGACCATTCATACCACATTAAACATGTAATCATTTAACATTCCTTCTTAGATACAATACTCAAATCTTTAATCTTGTAACATCCTTGTCATACCATAGATCAAAGAATACAAATCCAAAACTTTCATGCTTATGATACGATAGAATTACGCATTACAATGCTACATACCGCAATCATGCTACCAAACAATCTCAAGAATCACAATCATACAATCGTTCCCTATCATGATTCTAGGTTCCAATATAATAATTCACAACCTAACATGATACTAGTAATTGCAACCGAACCGGTACGCGTACGTACCTTGTAACGAAGAATCTTTCTTTGGTTACTTAAACGTTTCGCTTATGAAATTGGGACCTAATCGAATAATAAAAGTATTTTAGTGCTAAGTCTTTGATATTATTAAAATTAAAACCAACTTAACTACTATGTAAAACTTAGTGTTTTGAAAAATAAAAGTAACGTTCTTGTTGTTTAAACTTCCTTTTCATGAACTCTATTAAAACTAATATATTTAGAACTTAATAATAAGTTTGCGAAATTGATTTCCTCTAACTTATTTTATACTTGTTCATGACAACAAAACTTAAACTTAACTTTTACACTACTTTGTTTATAATAACAAACTTAACTAGATACTTATATAAGAACTATAAAATCGAAATTGAAGAAATAAGATCAAAGTAGGAACTAGTAGTGTAATATAAATCTGATTTCTTTTATTAATTTTATACTTTACTTATAATTACAAACTTAATCAAAGATTCATAACAATAACAAAATCAGATTATATACATTAATTTAAAAAGGAAAAGAGAGAATCTTAATTTCTTTATACCGGGCCAATTCGCCGGCGGACGACCACCGGCGACACGAGGACTCCGGCGGCGGCACCACCACATTCGCAGCCTCGACGCGTCGCCTCACAAAACACTCGAGCCACTCACGCTCGCTCGACCTCGACTCATCGCACACACCACACACAACACCCCACTCGCACACCACACCATCCAGCCACACTCGCACAACGCAGCACCCTCGACAGCCGCACACACGCCGCGCTTCGACCCGCACCGCACGACCCTCGAGTATTCGCACTCACCAGCAGCAGCGTCGACTCGTCGCTCGACACACAGTAGCAAGCCTCGCACTACTCGCTAGACCCCACTCGCGTCGATGCTCGACCTCCGACAGCAACTACAAACCACCGGCGATGTGCGTGACGAAGATGGCGCGAGCTTTTCCAAGAATCAGGCAGAGGAGTTTCAAGAAGCAAAGCAGAGCAACAAAGAAATCACGCAAGTGGGGATGGAAGAAAAGAACGTAGAAGAGAAAGAAGAGATAGAAAGATTTGAGAATAAAAAAAAAATGGCTGGTCACCTCAATAAAATAGGGTTTTAGTTCCCTCTTTACTTTATACCCATGTGAAACCTATGTTCACTAGGATTTGTTTTTCAAACCTGAATCTTATTTATTTTTATTTTGAAAGTCAAACAAACCGGATTAAAGTATAATTAGGTACAAAAGTAGGTTGTATATTAAAATTATAACTATAGGCTTATCCAAACTATATATTTTTCTAAATAATATTAAAAACACTTTCAACTTTATTCTTTATATTTTCTTATTTAGCAAAATAACTTCCAAAAATACGGAGTATTACACTCCGTTTTATAAGGATCTTCCTTCTGGTCGATAATGTATCATAGAGACTATGAATAAAGTGAATGAACAATTTTTACAAGACAGAGGAAGAATGTTAGTAATTGAATTTAACGGGTGTAGCGAAAGCATGAATTCAATTCATATATTCATTGAATATGAATACAATTAAAATACTTAAATAGCTATATGTTCTTTTATATATTTTCTTATTATTCGAAAAACATGATATTAAATATAGGCTTGTTTAATAACATTAGTACTTGGTAGTTGTTTCAAATTAATCTATTCAACCACCTACATAGAATCATTATTTTCTTGTTCACTTAACTTATAATCTTGCAATACAATTAAAATGATCACTCGAATTAGTTGGGGGCAAAAGCCTATAAAAGATCGCTTGGATTTGGTAATTGAAAAATCGCTTAGATTAAACAATAGTATGTCTTAGTAGTGTCCTTATATAAAAAGAATAAAGCTATATATTGAATAGTTTGCTGCCAAACAACTTTTAAATTTTGCGAAATTACTAAATTGTTCCTTTATATATTTACTCTATGTACATCCAATACATACTATTTAGGTTTTTTTTACAGCACTATTTAGGTGTTGATCCACTACTATTCTAGTGTTCATCCAAATTTTGTTATATATGTACATCCAATTTTTCTTAAGGTTTTTCTAACCAATACCACAAGGCATAGCACTACAAGAAAGGCTGTATTTAACGACGGCTAAAAGCCGTCGGTGATATGACGGAAACCGTCGGTAAAACATCACCGACCGCTAAACCGTCGTTAAAAGGCCGTCGGTGCACAGGTAGTCGCTGAATTTAGAATCACCGACGGCTCAGCCGTCGGTGAATAATTTACCGTCGGTTTTTTAGTAATCAGCGACCGTTCCTAAAAACCGACGCTGGCACCAAACCAACGACTGTTTAAAACAGCCGTTAAATCAACGACGGTTCCAAACCGTCGTTGATTTAGCGACAGTTTACAACCGTCGTTAATTCCCCAACGGTTATAAACAGTCGTTGTATGGGCCAAATCAACGTCTGTTATAAACCGTCGCTATTCTGTAAAAGCAGTCGTTGAAGAGGAAGTCTTTGGGTCCATAGTATACCTTACAACGACTGCCTAGCCGTCGTTGATTTAATGTTTAGCCGTCGTTGTTTTTTTAAATAATATTATTTAGAATATTTTTGTTGTTACCAATAATTAAACCTGTACCAAAGACACCGCATGCTTGTGGACCACACTAAAGTCAGTTCCTCCATCGCATTCAATTACAAAAATATGCAATTTTGATATATATTACAATTTGCATTGATACTTGTAATTTGCATTGATACTTGTATAATTACATGAAATAGATTACAATTATGTACACAAAATAGATCCCGATGTCGGGAAATAAAGTAGAATTCTGTGTTTACAAAAAATATATATCGACAAAGCTGGAAACTAATAAGCTAGATGCCGATAAATATAGACACTAAATGTCTATAGTTAGACAAACTACCTAGATTAAATATATGTACGCAAAATAGATCCCGGTGTCGAGAAATAAAGTAGAAGTCGGGTTCCAAAAAAAATAACCCGACACATCTAGAAACAAAGCGAGATGCCGATAAATATTGACACTAAATGCATAAAAGTTAGTTACCAAGTTGCCGAAACCAAAAACACTACACTGTCGAGGGTGTACGTGTAGCACTACCGCCACCACCAAACCCCGGGTCATCGTCCGGGTCTGCGATGTGGAGGGGGGGCTGGGGTTGCAACCCGAGGACATGTGGCCGAAACTAGACATGTTCCTCATCATTTTCTCAACAATGGCCCGACTTGACGCTTCCACCCGTGCTTGCGACCATTGCCTCCACCTCTTCCATCCGCGCAGCGACCTTTTGCCTCCACCTCGCGCCTCAATCCCGAGATAAAATGGACGGCTCATATGGTTGTGAAGAGCCGCTATCTCCTCACCCTGATGAAGAGTTGTAGTACAAATGATCTCCCTGACCCAACCCCTGAACTTTTCCTCGGTTCCTCCCCCCAACTGTCTCCCAATACAACAGATCAGGGTTCGGCTGTGACCCCTGAGTGGTACAATGATCCAGCTTCTTCTTGTACGTCTCCTGCATTTGGTTAAATATACTCAAATTCAAGTAAAATAAAGTGGGCAAAATTAACTTACCAAAAAAAAAAAAAAATATTAGGCTACATTTGGTTCTAACTTTCCTACTTTGTGTATTTTCAATCAAAACAACTTATAAATACACTAAACTAACTACATATATGATGTTTGAGGTGGTTATAACTTAAACTAGCATCAAAGTACTCGTATTCATTCAATTTCAAGTAAAAAGGCCTAAAATGGCCTATATTAGCCTACATTTGGTTCTAACTTTCCTACTTTGTGTATTTTCAATCAAAACAACTTATAAATACACTAAACTAACGACATATATGATGTTTGAGGTGGTTATAACTTAAACTAGCATCAAAGTACTCGTATTCATTCAATTTCAAGTAAAAAGGCCTAAAATGGCCTATATTAGGCTACATTTGGTTCTAACTTTCCTACTTTGTGTATTTTCAATCAAAACAACTTATAAATACACTAAACTAACTACATATATGATGTTTGAGGTGGTTATAACTTAAACTAGCATCAAAGTACTCGTATTCATTCAATTTCAAGAAAAAAGGCCTAAAATGGCCTATATTAGCCTACATTTGGTTCTAACTTTCCTACTTTGTGTATTTTCAATCAAAACAACATATAAATACACTAAACTAACTACATATATGATGTTTGAGGTGGTTATAACTTAAACTATCATCAAAGTACTCGTATTCATTCAATTTCAAGTAAAAAGGCCTAAAATGGCCTATATTAGGCTACATTTGGTTCTAACTTTCCTACTTTGTGTATTTTCAATCAAAACAACTTATAAATACACTAAACTAACTACATATATGATGTTTGAGGTGGTTATAACTTAAACTAGCATCAAAGTACTCGTATTCATTCAATTTCAAGAAAAAAGGCCTAAAATGGCCTATATTAGCCTACATTTGGTTCTAACTTTCCTACTTTGTGTATTTTCAATCAAAACAACATATAAATACACTAAACTAACTACATATATGATGTTTGAGGTGGTTATAACTTAAACTAGCATCAAAGTACTCGTATTCATTCAATTTCAAGTAAAAAGGCCTAAAATGGCCTATATTAGGCTACATTTGGTTCTAACTTTCCTACTTTGTGTATTTTCAATCAAAACAACTTATAAATACACTAAACTAACTACATATATGATGTTTGAGGTGGTTATAACTTAAACTAGCATCAAAGTACTCGTATTCATTCAATTTCAAGAAAAAAGGCCTAAAATGGCCTATATTAGCCTACATTTGGTTCTAACTTTCCTACTTTGTGTATTTTCAATCAAAACAACATATAAATACACTAAACTAACTACATATATGATGTTTGAGGTGGTTATAACTTAAACTAGCATCAAAGTACTCGTATTCATTCAATTTCAAGTAAAAAGGCCTAAAATGGCCTATATTAGCCTACATTTGGTTCTAACTTTCCTACTTTGTGTATTTTCAATCAAAACAACTTATAAATACACTAAACTAATGACATATATGATGTTTGAGGTGGTTATAACTTAAACTAGCATCAAAGTACTCGTATTCATTCAATTTCAAGTAAAAAGGCCTAAAATGGCCTATATTAGCCTACATTTGGTTCTAACTTTCCTACTTTGTGTATTTTCAATCAAAACAACTTATAAATACACTAAACTAACTACATATATGATGTTTGAGGTGGTTATAACTTAAACTAGCATCAAAGTACTCGTATTCATTCAATTTCAAGAAAAAGGCCTAAAATGGCCTATATTAGCCTACATTTGGTTCTAACTTTCCTACTTTGTGTATTTTCAATCAAAACAACATATAAATACACTAAACTAACTACATATATGATGTTTGAGGTGGTTATAACTTAAACTATCATCAAAGTACTCGTATTCATTCAATTTCAAGTAAAAAGGCCTAAAATGGCCTATATTAGGCTACATTTGGTTCTAACTTTCCTACTTTGTGTATTTTCAATCAAAACAACTTATAAATACACTAAACTAACTACATATATGATGTTTGAGGTGATTATAACTTAAACTCGCATCAAAGTACTCGTATTCATTCAATTTCAAGTAAAAAGGCCTAAAATGGCCTATATTAGGCTACATTTGGTTCTAACTTTCCTACTTTGTGTATTTTCAATCAAAACAACTTATAAATACACTAAACTAACTACATATATGATGTTTGAGGTGGTTATAACTTAAACTAACATCAAAGTATTCGTATTCATTCAATTTCAAGTAAAAAGGCCTAAAATGGCCTATATTAGGCTACATTTGGTTCTAACTTTCCTACTTTGTGTATTTTCAATCAAAACAACTTATAAATACACTAAACTAACTACATATATGATGTTTGAGGTGGTTATAACTTAAACTAGCATCAAAGTACTCGTATTCATTCAATTTCAAGTAAAAAGGCCTAAAATGGCCTATATTAGGCTACATTTGGTTCTAACTTTCCTACTTTGTGTATTTTCAATCAAAACAACTTATAAATACACTAAACTAACTACATATATGATGTTTGAGGTGGTTATAACTTAAACTAGCATCAATGTACTCGTATTCATTCAATTTCAAGAAAAAAGGCCTAAAATGGCCTATATTAGCCTACATTTGGTTCTAACTTTCCTACTTTGTGTATTTTCAATCAAAACAACATATAAATACACTAAACTAACTACATATATGATGTTTGAGGTGGTTATAACTTAAACTAGCATCAAAGTACTCGTATTCATTCAATTTCAAGTAAAAAGGCCTAAAATGGCCTATATTAGCCTACATTTGGTTCTAACTTTCCTACTTTGTGTATTTTCAATCAAAACAACTTATAAATACACTAAACTAACTACATATATGATGTTTGAGGTGGTTATAACTTAAACTAGCATCAAAGTACTCGTATTCATTCAATTTCAAGAAAAAAGGCCTAAAATGGCCTATATTAGCCTACATTTGGTTCTAACTTTCCTACTTTGTGTATTTTCAATCAAAACAACTTATAAATACACTAAACTAACTACATATATAATGTTTGAGGTGGTTATAACTTAAACTATCATCAAAGTACTCGTATTCATTCAATTTCAAGTAAAAAGGTCTAAAATGGCCTATATTAGCCTACATTTGGTTCTAACTTTCCTACTTTGTGTATTTTCAATCAAAACAACTTATAAATACACTAAACTAACTACATATATGATTTTTGAGGTGGTTATAACTTAAACTAGCATCAAAGTACTCGTATTCATTCAATTTCAAGAAAAAAGGCCTAAAATGGCCTATATTAGCCTACATTTGGTTCTAACTTTCCTACTTTGTGTATTTTCAATCAAAACAACTTATAAATACACTAAACTAACTACATATATGATGTTTGAGGTGGTTATAACTTAAACTATCATCAAAGTACTCGTATTCATTCAATTTCAAGTAAAAAGGCCTAAAATGGCCTATATTAGGCTACATTTGGTTCTAACTTTCCTACTTTGTGTATTTTCAATCAAAACAACTTATAAATACACTAAACTAACTACATATATGATGTTTGAGGTGGTTATAACTTAAACTAGCATCAATGTACTCGTATTCATTCAATTTCAAGTAAAAAGGCCTAAAATGGCCTATATTAGCCTACATTTGGTTCTAACTTTCCTACTTTGTGTATTTTCAATCAAAACAACTTATAAATACACTAAACTAACTACATATATGATGTTTGAGGTGGTTATAACTTAAACTAGCATCAATGTACTCGTATTCATTCAATTTCAAGAAAAAAGGCCTAAAATGGCCTATATTAGCCTACATTTGGTTCTAACTTTCCTACTTTGTGTATTTTCAATCAAAACAACATATAAATACACTAAACTAACTACATATATGATGTTTGAGGTGGTTATAACTTAAACTAGCATCAAAGTACTCGTATTCATTCAATTTCAAGTAAAAAGGCCTAAAATGGCCTATATTAGCCTACATTTGGTTCTAACTTTCCTACTTTGTGTATTTTCAATCAAAACAACTTATAAATACACTAAACTAACTACATATATGATGTTTGAGGTGGTTATAACTTAAACTAGCATCAAAGTACTCGTATTCATTCAATTTCAAGTAAAAAGGCCTAAAATGGCCTATATTAGCCTACATTTGGTTCTAACTTTCCTACTTTGTGTATTTTCAATCAAAACAACATATAAATACACTAAACTAACTACATATATGATGTTTGAGGTGGTTATAACTTAAACTAGCATCAAAGTACTCGTATTCATTCAATTTCAAGTAAAAAGGCCTAAAATGGCCTATATTAGCCTACATTTGGTTCTAACTTAAACTACCATCAAACTTTTCAATCATATTTGCCTATAAATATATGTTTAGAAGTATGTACCGAGATTTGCTTTGATTTCTTGTTTGCTGGAATTTCTCCTTTTCCAGGAACAGTCTTGAAATGAGTCTTCAAGAACAACTCGGGAGCAGTAGGGAGTACTCCTCCTCTACTCTTTGCCTGTAGACATTGTTGAATTAACAAAGGCTTTATGGAACATATTCATGTAAATTACACTAAGTAGTAGATATGAAACATATTTACCATCTTCCTAGCATGCTGTGCCGCCGAAATAGAACCCTGAAAGTGTGACGGCTCAATTGGATTAGACAGGGAGCCACCTCTTCGGTTCTTCTTCGCCTGTTCAGATTTTTCCCGAAATGTTGGGTCTTCACTTCTCTTCTTCATGTCTTCGTATATCGTCTCCCCCAACCATTTTGGCCTTTCTTTGGCTTTCTTAACCACCCAGTATCGCAAGTCTCGCAGACGAGATGAAGCTTTTTTCTTGTAATCCTTCCTCACTAGGCCTTCTAACTCAGGAGGCCATTCGTAAATACCCTTTAGTCAAACATTAAACAAAGATATTAATAAAGTAATATAATCAATTTCATTTTTCATAATTCGATTCATACATACTGTGAAAATGTTCCACCAATGCGTCTTTGTTGCATCATCGACCTCACTGTAATTGAACCATGGTTGTCGAAAATGGCCCTGGAAAATGTCAGTGATGGACCCACTAACCTTGTTATCATCAAACCTGAATTGAAAACCAAACAAACACGTGAATTGTGAATATCATTGCATACAAATATCATGAAATGAAGGCTTACGAACTTACCACAATCCAGTAGGGCTTAAAACCTTTCTTGGTGCACGGTTCGAACCTTCACCTTCCTCCGTATGAGTCATCGGAGTCTCCGGTACGTGGTCACCAATGTCACGTGCTTGTGAATCATCTCCCTGTGTCTCTGACATAGGGTTCTGGCTTCCTTGTACATCTGGTGACTGAAAAAGCTCCCTCGGAGTCAAAGTCCCACGACCTTGGCTTCCACCTAAGCCACCTCGACCTCCGCGGCCCTTAGGATTAGACATGATTACCTAAAATGCAAGAAAGTAGAAACGCGCAAGATTAAAAAAAACACAATAAAATGTAAGTTATTTCTTAACCCCCCCTCACTCCCCTGCTGGCCCTTTTGTTAGAATGTTAGTGAAATAGGGAGAACCAATAAACACAAATAAACTCCATACAAATAAAGAGCATATATGAGAATTTAACCAAAAAATTATAGATCATATTCATATAGAGTCCCTTGTATGTCTACACAACACATTACTAGACATACTAATTCAAACTAGACATATAAAGATGGGCCTTGTTAGAGATTTGCAAGTACCAATAATCCAAACTAAGTCGGTGGGGTAGATTATGAAGTAGTCCTATAAATAAGGGAAATTCTCATTGGTAACCTTGTAGTATTGGGAATTATATTTGGTAACCAATCTCATTGGAAATTCTCATTGGTAACCTTGTAGTTAGTAAATTATTATCGACGTGACATTAATGAGGTAATTGGTTAACTTTTCCGTTAAATGTCATCCCCACCCATGCAAGCCCTCACTCCACCCCCACCCCCACCCCCCACCCCCCCCTCGCCCTCCCACTCCACCCCCCACCCCCCTTCCTTCCCCTTCGCATACCCTCTTTCCTCTGCTGCCCATCGCCCCTCTCCTACCCTTAACAGGCTTCAAAGTCTCGCATAATCTGGAACCCATCACCAACCCGGAACCAACGCATGGGTGGATCTCGTTTCATTTCCATGGTGAGAGTGGTGTGGGGGGCTGCGGCCTGCGAGAATGCGGTGGGGAACTAGCAGGGGCGTGTGGGGGGTTGTTGTGGGGGGTTGCAGGGTGGGGGGTGGGTGGAGGCTGGCAAGGGTGGGGGTGGGGGGGAGTGAGGTGAGGCTGGCATGGGTGGGGATGACATTTAACGAAAAAGTTAACCAATTACCTCATTAATGTCACGTCTGGTAATAATTTACTAACTACAAGGTTACCAATGAGAATTTCCAATGAGATTGGTTACCAAATATAATTCCCAATACTACAAGGTTACCAATGAGAATTTCCCTATAATTTATGTAATCAATGTTTTAGCTTTTTAATATAAAAAACAAAAGAAGTTTGTGTCCCCCGTATAATAATTACTAGGTTTGAAGTGGGGAGAAAGCAAGGCGGAGGAAACATAAATATTAATGCGAAAAGAGAAGTGGGGAGAAAACAAGTACTAATTAAATATTAGAAAAACAAGTAATCTTCAACATTTCATTACAAAAGTCCTATATTTTTATTGAAATGTTGTCCTTAATACAAGCTATGATATACTCAAACAAATCAAAGTGAATTCCCATCCTCGCTTAGTTCATCATCACTATCGTCATCCCAAAAACCATCATCGTCATCGTCATCATCCTCGCTTTCTCCGGACTCGAAACTAGACTCTTCTTCATCATCACCCGATGGGGCTTCAAACAAAATTTCTTCGTCATCTCCTTCAACACACTCGACATCATTACCACCTTCATAATCGGGAATATCATTTGGATCACAAAGCGTTGGAGTCCCAACACTTGTCTCTCGAAGGAAGTCGAAGTCAACCGGAGCATCAATCACGAGACCTTGCCTTTGTCCTAAACACACCCACCATTGAGCACGATCTCTTTTCAAGCTTGGGTACGGTGCGAAATATACTTGGCTAACCTGGTATGATAGCACAAAGGGATCAAACTTGGGGTATTTCTTGGTGTGGTTGACTTCAACTAGCTTGTATTGATCGATGTTCATTCCCCTCACATTGTCCATCCAATTGCACTTGAACAAAACAGTGCTATATTGACTACGAGCACCGGTAAACTTCAATTCTATAACATCATCTAGAATCCCAAAGAAATCACTCCCACCGTCATTAGACACACACACTCCATAATTCATGGTGGATTGGTGGATGCTTGATGCTTTTGTTTGGAAATTGTATCCATTAACATAGTATCTATTCCAAGTGCGAACTAATGTCGAAGGACCCATTGCCAAAGCAAACAAGTACATCATCATTGGGTTTGTCTTGAATAACCTATTGAAATTCATTCATATTGTTAATAAATTAACATTTCTTGAATAACCTATTGAATAACCTATAGTCACACAAACTCACTTTCGATCTAAACCAATCAAGGTATTACGCTTCATGTTGCACCCACACATCTTCCCTACGTAGAGTAGGTCGAATTTGAAGAATGTGGTCCTCGAAATCCCTTACAAACATAACAATTGTTAATGTCTAAATTTAAAATGAAAGTTAAATTTATAAATAATATGATTAATAACAAGTGTTTTACTTCTCAAATTCTTGTAAGATGCCTGTATTTGCTAACACATATAGGTGTGCACGTTGTAGTTCCACTTCAGTTAAAAATCGTGTTCCTCCCGCATTAGACGGCGGACCACAATTAACCCCTGAATAGCTGCGGGACAGGTTTAGTCGAGCATCCTATCAAGTTCATCATTTACATTACGGCTGAATCTCGTGTCTTAGTATCCACTCCTTGCTGAAAGTAGTTTGAACAGTATGTTTGCAATCTCTTCACACAAGTACGCATTACAAATAGAACCCTCCACACGAGCCTTGTTACCAATTTTGCGTTTCAAATGATTGAGGAACCTAAGAAGGTGGTTATAAAAAAGAGTCACACAATTGCGAACAACAATAAAAAAGGATATATGAAAATGAAGGATAAGGTACCTTTCAAAGGGATACATCCAACGGTATTGCACGGGACCACATAGCCTAGCTTTGCGTGGAAGGTGAACTGGTAAGTGTTCCATGGAATTGAAGAATGATGGTGGGAAAATCTTTTCGAGTTTACAAAGGATCTCGGCTATGTCCTTTTCCAACCTTTCCATGTCACTTACTGTGATGGTGGAGCAACACAAATCACGGAAAAAAAGGCTAATCTCAGTGACAACTTTCCACACATGAACCGGAAGCAACTCCTTTAATGCAATCGGCAATAATCTTTCCATGAAGACATGACAGTCATGGCTTTTCATACTTGTGCGACTTACCGGACTGCATGTCCACACATCTTGTTAAGTCGGAAGCATAGCCATCGGGAAATTTCAAATCTCGACCCGAGTTGCATAATACTTTCCTTTGGGACTTGTCCGAGTGCGAAAGGTGCTTTTGGTGGAGTTTCTTTTCCGTTCGCATCCTTGGTGACATGAAGTTGAGGCCTTTTGCACAATTTAGCAATGTCTTTTCTAGATGCCACGGTGTCTGCTCTGTCTGTTTTTTCACATCCATAACTCGTGTGAATGAGTTGGTCGAAGAAGTTTTTCTCAATGTGCATGACGTCAAGGTTGTGACGAAGATGCGGATCTTTCCAATATGGGAGCTCCCAAAGACAGCTTTGTTTGAACCACCCATTTTTCAACTTTTTCAAAGCGTTAAGTGCATCTGGTCCATCTGTAGCCTTCGGCAAGTCTTTAACACATGACCACAACTCTTCCCCGGACATGATGTGTGGTGGAGACCCTTTTTCAACCTTATTTCAACAAAAAGCTACTTTGTTTTTACGAAAAGGATGATCTTCAGGAAGAAATTGACGGTGACAATCAAACCAAGAAACTTTACCTCCATGCTCGAGCCAAAAAGCTTTGGATTTATCCATACAATAAGGACAAGCCTTTTTCCCAGCGGTAGACCGACCAGATATAGCATACCGTAAGCGGGAAAATCATTTATTGTCCAAAGAATGGCGGCACGCATATTGAAATTTTGTTTCCTAGAAATGTCATAAGTAGTTGCTCCAACATCCCATAATTGCTTCAATTCCTCAATTAAGGGTTGCATGTACACATCCAAGTTTCCCTTCGGATTTTTAGGACCGAGAACGAGCAACGAAAGGAACATGAAGGGTTTTTTCATGCACATCGATGGCGGCAAGTTGTACGGGGTTAAGATGACCGACAAACATGAATATTGACCCCCAAACTTTCCATGTGGACCAAACCCATCGGTACACAAACCGAGCCGAACATTCCTAGGCTCGGATGCAAATTCGCCAAATGATCCATCCAAATGCTTCCAAGCTTCACCGTCGCTAGGGTGAGCCATTTTGTCTTCGACTCTTGGATTTTTGGCATGCCATGTCATTTCTTCAAGAACGTTCTTTGTTGCATACAACCTCTGCAATCTCGGTGTGACTGGGAAATAAATCAAAACTTTCATTGGAACTAAAGACCCCTTAGAAGTCCTCTTGTATCAGTCGCTATCGCACACTCTACATCCGTCCAAGTGTGCATCGAGTTCTCCAAAACAACATACAACCTTTGGGGCAAGCATGAATCTTCTCGTGGGGAAGCTCTAATCCCTCCAAGATCTTCTTCGTATCGTAAAATGTGTTACTCATGTTGTTGTTGCTAGGTATTGCTTCTTTCATTAATGAAGCAAAAGCATCAACACACCTATGTGGCAAATTGTACTCACACTTCAAAGATACGATTCTAGATGCCATTTCCAACACGGACATGGAGCTCCCGTCGTACAACGGTTCCTCGAAGCCTTTAATAGGTCAAGAAACACCTTTGCTTGAGGATTAGGCTCCTCCTCCATTCCACTAGGCTCTTCAACAAAGGGACGGTTCCCGGGTTATTCCTAAGAGCATCGAAAACCATTTCACGATGCGGATTAGATAGCTCTTCCATGGGTTGAGGTAACTCTTCACCATGAGAATACCAACCGTAGTAATCGGGTATAAAGCCCTTGCTATACAAATGCACTTTAACCGTGTCTCCGTCATGCATACGTCCTGTTTCTTGCATTTCGGACACGGACATCTAACTTCATCCTTACCTGGGGTTTCGGGATTGACTTTGCAAAAATCAATGAATTCATCAACCCCCTCAAGAACTCGGGCCTCAAGTTACGCACATTGTCATATCTATCATACATCCACCAACGCTCCTTCCGTTTCATGGTGACCAATTCTACAATTCTAAACCATTTCAATGACAATACTCATTAACAACCAACATACGTACAATTAAAACATATTTGTGAAATACATATAGGGCCTAAAATGATGTCCAAAGGTCCTTATCACTCCAACCCTAACCCATTCTTCGACGTCCAACCCCACTAGTGAATGTATGCCAACTATTCGCTTCTACGTAAATTCCGGCAAGCATTTCCCATGAGTTCTCCAAGTACACAATGTCAGCTTCGTAAAAGCTTACATATGTACCCAGAGAACAACATAGAGAAACAACATCACCGGAAATTACATAGAATAGAACAAAAGGCATACATTCACCACCTAAGTGAGGTCAAACGTCGAAGAACAGTCCCAATCGGGGACTATTCAAGATATACTCCTAATGAGTATACCTTGAACGGGTATCTAGGCACATGATGATGCAAATATATTTATTTAAACACTTAAATTAAATTTATAACATCATCCAAACTATTTCCACGAAAATAAATATGTCAAAAACAATATAAACAATTTAAATAGTGTAAACTAAATAAAGGAATGTGCAATAAATAAATTATTGTGATAATTATATAGTTTTTCACTTTTATAACCTTTAATAAACGAACCACTATAAAAACTATTGTGATAATTATATAGTAACTTAAACTTATACAATTAAAGTAACTTAAACTTCAAAGTAATATAAACTAATAAATTATATAGTTTTTAACATTCTCTAAACAAAACTTTTTTTATACATTACATTTCATGATATAAATAGAAAATGAAGACAAAATATGGTCAAAATTGCCACTAACCTTACAATTAAGCCAAAGAGAAACACCAAATGCTACGTAATCCTACATCATGTAGAAAATCAATTATTAAACGGTAATCTTTAAGCATTTAGCGGAATTTATACATAAAATTAAGTAATTAAACATATAAACTAAATTTACTATTAAAATTAAAGAATTTAAAAATTAAAGAGTACCTAGAGGCGGCGGGGCTCCGACACGGGCGGACGGCAATCGGGCGCGGTGTTTGGCCACCTACATTGACAATATCAATATCAACCTCAGATGTTGCGATAAAGTGTCCCGAGCATAAACTAACAAGTAACAATATCAATCAGAAATTCAACAAAAAGAGAGGAAAATCAGCAATTATTCACACTTAGATAATTTCTAATTCAAGCCAAATTAAACATACATTACAACAGTGAATCCTCTTCAAACCCTTAAACCCTCCAATTTGCCTCTTAAACCCCTGAAACCCTCCAATTTGATTCTTCAATGTTCCAAACAAAAAATGTGCAGAATGATAACTATGATTGCTTTGAACTAATAAATTTACACCAATAACTATGTATATATATTATGTAATATAAGTAAGTAATTTAAATATGAATTGAAAAAATTGTATTAATTGCAAAATTAACTTACCAAAAAAAAAATATAGAGGAGGCAGAAGCAGCAAAGTCAGTGCGTGGGCGGCGCCGGCGACGTGGCACGGTGAAAAACAGAGAAAGGAGGGAGTTGTGACGCCCGGCTGCAATGCGGCTTTAATTCGACAGGGAAAACCCACTTTTTAGGGTTTGGTTTCATGAGTAACAAAAATTAAAAAAAAAAATAACAGAAAATGAAGCAGTGCTGCTTACCGGCGGCAAAGAGGAGGAGAGAAAATGAGGTCGCCGTTCGCTGGTTAGAGGTCGGCCGTCAATGGCTTCTTGCCTTCTTCAATTCGCCGACGGCAAAGAGAACCAACTTCTCTCTTTAAGTTGCGTTGAAACAAAACCCGACTGAAAGGGGCCACTTTATGTTAACCCCCTTTTCCTTCCATCACCGACCGTTTCAGACCGTCGCCTTAGGTAAACAAAATTTCAGAGTCACATTAATCAGTTTAACGACGGCTTGGAACAGTCGTTGTTTTTCAACGACTGCTAAACCGTCGTTGTATCCTTTACAAGTAGTTGGTGTTCACCGACGGCTTACAGCGGTCGCTGTTTTAGTATTAACGACCGTTTTGATGACCGTCGTTGTGAAGCAGTCGTTGTTTTAGCATTTTCTTGTAGTGTAGGTTAAGAGCATCAAAAATTCAAAATATCCATATAAGAGATCATTATACAAAAAGTTTTCATTTCAAAATCCTATCACACTAAAAATCTTGCATGAGTATCTATATCTTCAGTATCTATCCTTATTTATTATCCTCAAATAGATAAATCTAGTATTTAATTTATTTTAATGAAATCTTGAAATTCGTAACCTATAGGTTAGAAATATCTTTCTCTTATAGTCATACATAAGGTTTCATTTATGTACATCCACAACTTTGTTTGTGTTCATCCATAGTTCCTTTTATGTAGATCCATTATTGTTGTTTTCTACATCAATCATTATTGTTCTATATATCCAAGATTTTTTTAATTATGTTCATACAAATTTTATTTATGTACATCCACATTGTAATACTCTGATCCCATTATTGCTTTAAAATGATTTAATGTACTAATCATACTAACAAGATGTGTCTTTCTTTTAGAAAGCTTATTTCCTAAGTTACTCTAAAGTTAAGCGTGGTTGGCTAGAAGTAGTCTTGTCATGGATGACCTCTTAGGAAGTTTCTCATAATGTGCATGAGGGAGGCACATTGGTGAGATAAACTCAACTATGTCTGGGGTCAGGGCGTTACACGCATTGTTCTAATTTATACTCATGTAAAATTTCTTGTTTGTACATCCACTATATATTGTGTTTTATACTAGAGCATTAGATTGACCACCATTGCCGCGATTATTGTTATTGCGACTATTATTACCCTTTTTATTCTTATTATTCTTCCCTTTATTTCTGCCACCTGAATTATTTTTATTGAATGAAGAACCAGAACCAGATGACTGAACAACAACCAAGGCATGATGAGATGATGAATCAGACCCATCCTTGGAACTCTTAAGGCGTTGTTCATGAAGGAGAAGCTTAGGACGTAAATCATCAAAGCTAAGCAGAAAGGGATAATGAAGCAAAGTGGTAACAATGTGATCATACTCAGTATCACGATCCAAACCAAACAAAGTAAGCTGAACCAAATCCTGATTAGACACAGGACATTGAATCGAAGCAAGAGAATCAACAATTACTTTGATCTCATGTAAATAACCATCCATAAATTGAGATTCAGTCTTTTTTATATGAGACAATCTACCCTTCACTTCCATAGAACGAGCCATACTCGCATGCATAAATCGAGATTGTAATTGATTCCAAATATCCACCGAAGTGTGCAAATCATGAACATCAACAAAAACATCGCGAGATAAAGTAGCAAAAATTCATGATTTTATTTGTTGATCAATACGAAGATATTCATAGAAGTGCACATTAGGAACGGAATTACCATGTTAATCAATTACAGAAGCAGAAGGAATAGAAGCAATACCATCAACAATACCAAGCAATTGATGCGAAAGAAGCAGGCAAGTAATTTGCGTTTTCCATAGAAGATAATCCTCAGGAGAAGAGAGAATGATGTTTACCAGATTCGTGAGATTTGGGGCAAACAACTGTGGGAGACTAAAAACTGACGATAGAAGTGGATGCCGTGGGGATGCTCATAGAAGTGATCTGCAAAGCCGGGTGTTGAAAACCGGGCGAAAACTAGGAGTAGACCTCATGGGAGTGTTGTACGGTGGCAAGGTGGACGACGCACCAAAGATGGAGGTGGGCACCGTCGGCTGCAGGGTGGATAAACGGGCAGCAAAAGTCGTGGAGTGTAGCAGCTGCGGGTTAGAGAAACCGGCAACAAAGGTCATGGAGTGCAGCACGCTAGCCGAAGGTTGGCTGGCACGTGAGGGCTGCGACACGGAGGAGGCAGCAGCAACGAAATATGAGGCCGAGGAGGCGTCCATGGTGGAGGAGGAGAGGCCGAACATGGAGGAAGAGGAAACAAAAATTTAATTTTAACCTAGGCTCTTGATACCATGTACAAGTGTGGAGAATGATTGTGTTAACCTAATTAGGTTAACCCTGGCATATATATATATGAGAATGCTCCTTACATGAGAAATGAGAATGAATCTCAACCACACGATTGGATTAGAGTTACAATACTTGTTCATTAGAGTTATATCCCCGAAAAAATTTCGAGCCCAAAAAAAAAAAATTTTTTTTTCAAAATATTTTTCCTAATTTTTGTTTTTTTGGAGTTACATCACTTGTTCATTAGAGTTACAGCGTGTAAAATCCATTCTCATTTCTCATGTAAGTATGCATTCTCATATGAACTCACTTATATATATATATATATATATATATATATATATATATGTATGTATATATATATATATGTATGTATATATATATATATGTATGTATATATATATATATGTATGTATATATATATATATGTATGTATATATATATATATATATATGTATATATATATGTATATATGTATATATATATGTATATATGTATATATATATGTATATATGTATATATATATTTATATATATATGTAAAGAGTATTTTATAGACCTAATACTGATAGAATTCTTTCTATCTTGTGTACATACAATATTATTACACTAATACTTAACTAGTAGCCAAAACACCACAAACTATTGGTCTGGGTGCGGTGCTTGTTATAAATGACGCTGAAGGTACTTTTTGCGATACTCCTTGAATTTTCCAGGAACAATTTTCAGATTTCTTCGTGAAGAAGAAGAGTTTTAGAGAGAGAAAACTTGAGATTGGCTACTGGTTACCGCGAGAAAAGGTACCTCCTGTGTCATTTATGACACATTGACACGCATTGCACCTAGGCCAATAGTTTGTGATGTTTTGGCTACTAGTCAAAGTTTGTAGTGTTTGATGCACTCGAGCCATAATTTATGGTGATGAGGCCAATTTTGCTTAAAACTTATCAATAGTTCATTTGGGGGTAACGTTACAAAAAAAAAAAAAAAAATTTACTCCCTTTATCCCTTATTTTTTAAATGTTTCTAATTTGATTTTTTTGCATCTCTAAAATATTCCAACTAGACACATAAAAATGAATGAATGAAGTATAACTTTTTTAACATATTCCAAATTTGGGCAATAATTTCTGAAACATGTAGGAGACAAAGTCTTACATATCTTCATATAATAAAACTTCTTCATAAATATAAATAAAACGATGAGTTCTGCACCAAAAAAATAAAATAAAAAGATGAGTTGTTATGTTAACTATTGATGCTAATCCTCGATCTTTAGCATTTAAGAACCAAAAAAAGACTACTGATAGAACCTCCAGACCCTCAAATTAATTGATGGAATTCTCCTAATCATGTTGCCAACAGATACTAGTATTCATCAAATTGATATATAAAAAGGGAGATATTCAACAAATGGCATGTGTGTATGTTTTTAACGAAAACCTTCAACTATGACTTAACCATCAATTTTGTACTATTAGTGTGTAATAGTTAGCTAAAATAAGCACGCAAACGCACACCAATTCTGGATCCAACTGTAAAACCAAAAAGCGAGTGAAGAGTTAGCTACAATCATGGGTGTCACTCTTTATTCCTCCACTTTTTCTACAACACTTTTGTTGACAACTTCTTTAAATAATAATTTTTGGCGTTAAATTACTTCGCTAGTCCAACTTCACTGCTACTTAGTGATTAAAGCGTGCTTAATCATTGATTAGCTGACGAGATTTTGTCCCCTTGCATAATAAGATTATGAAATGCGTAATACTGTATTTGCAAATTCTTTTATTAGGATGGCCGTTTTATACAGTCAAACAAAATATTTGTAAAGTTGCTGAACCATAGATAACAAGTTTATATAAAAGTTGGACTCTTCTAACCTATACTGCAAGACATACTTTAAGAATTTTAGATTTTCATTAAAAGAAAATGTTGAGTCCTGTAGTGTTTTGATGATTATACAAATGATGATTATCTAACTAACATGTGTGTTTGAGATGTGCATATTACATTAACATGAAACAAGTCATGGAAGGTTGAATATATCACATCATGAAGCACTTCCAACAAGTGAAATTCCTAAAAGAGTTCCTATAAGGAACACAAACAGAGCGGTTCCTAGGTACATCCTAAGAGGAACGTTGAATATGAAGTTGCGGAGAAGTTCCTGAGTAGGAACTATGAGTGTGAAGTTCCTTAAAGGAACTAGCACACTGAAGTTCCATAGATAGAGCTATATATATCAACATGCGGTTCTTGAGTTAGAGCAGCATGGCGCATGAAGGCAGAAAATATGAGTTTATTTTCTAGGATTCATGTAAGTATGTGGAAACGTGCAATGTAATGGAACAAGGACAAAAGGAACTCGTGGAACTTAGAGTCAAAAGTATTTAAGAGTCAATAAATCTGATGCATATTATTATCTTAATCTATAGGAATTTATTTAGAGTTTGTTTCTTAATAAATCTCTACTTAGTTAATTATTTATAGATAATATGCATTAGTTGTTTTAGCATACGATTTAGTTTTTAAATAAAAGATAAGTTTTAAATAAAATAGTTTAAAATAAAATCGGTTTTAATTTAGGATTCTGATTTTAATATCTTTTATTTATATTTTATCTTATCAATTTTTAAAAAATAAAAAGTAGATTTATAATACGTATAATGAGTATTTGTTGAAGAAATTGTCTGTCTGTTCCTCTCTAAGGAACAGACGTGCTGGTACTATTAATCTAAGTTAAAGGAACGAAGTAGCAGTTAAAGGAACTACGTGTGTAAAATATTGTGCAACACTTAAAAAGAATCTGTTGAGTTTTTAAAGGCTATATTTTAGGAAAATGATTTTATGTGGTTCAAGTCTGATATTAAAGGAAAGATCTTTTATGGAAAATATTTTATCTTTATTCCAAAATAAATTCATTTTTGGATTTAAAAGAAAATCCCTTAAAGATATTATTTGATAAAAAGATTTAATTTTGGTGTTATTAATTAAAATAGTTTTTAATTAAAAACCAAATTTAAAATACTGTTGCACAAATAAATGCTAGAGTTTAGGAAGCAGTAACATTTCCATCTCCCATGTTCAACTGAGAGCGTGGAGATAATGGGTAACAAAAGTAACGTGTTCTTCTAGTTGAGGAAAATCATGGGAAAATACTTTAAACTACTAACTCCTGATTAATCCCACGTTCATTCTAAATGACTGCTATAAATAGACAAGTTCAATTGAGTTTCAAATTGTCTGACTGGTGTCATTCCATAAGGTCTGGCTTTAGGAATAATGTTACAGTAAGAATTATATTTTCTATTCCTTGTTTTGAGTCAGTTCCTATGAGTTTCAAGTTCCTACGATTGCCATGTTCTTTTACAGTTCTTCAGTTTCTATATACTAGAGTTAAACCAAATTATCAAGTGTTTGTATTTGAGTTTGGGGTTAAAGGGTTTGAGTGAACTCTTATAATGGGGACTTGGTTAAGAGTTTGAGTGAAATCTTGTATCAAGTTCGTGTTAGGAACGTGAGTAATTTCTTGTGTGTTTGCTTAGACTTAGGGTGAAGTCTATCTAGGGGTGAAGGGTTTGAGTAAACCTTTTGTAAAGAGTTGGGGAACTCTTGAAAGACTTAGAGTTAAGTCTAGAGTATAGGGTGGAGATTGTGAGAGAGTGAGAGTTCCTAGTGGAACTTATGAGAGAGTTGGAGTTCCGAGGGGAATTTGCGTATGTAATATGTTGAAAAAGATGAGGTTTCCTATTATAGTGAAGAGTTTAAATCCTGAGAAGGTCGTGGTTTTTCTTCTTGTATTGAGACAAGAAGTTTCCACGTAAAAATCTCTCTTGCACTTTCAGTTCCTTATTGGGCAATAAGTTCCACACTACAATTCACCCCCCCTCTTGTAGTGTTCCTATAGAAATATCAGAAAATATATTACAACAAATTATATTTTGCAAGATAATAAATAAGGATAGATATTGAAGATAGAGAGAATTATGTAAGTTCTTTTAGTTTTGGAAATGGAAACTTTTTGTATAATAATGATATCTTATATAGAAATTTTGATACTCTTAACTTATGTCTTGTGGTATAGGTTAAAAAAATCCATAAAAGTTATACGAACACGTAAAAAGTTGAAAACTTATGCAAAATTTCTTGAAAAATAAGATGAAAACTTAGGGTCTGTTCTCTTCGACATAAAACAACTGAACTAAACTGAACTGAACTGAACTGAACTGAATTAAATTATAACTAATTAATAGTAATGATTACAATTTAGGAACTGAACTGAATTAAATTATAACTAATTGATAGTAAGGATTATAATTGAAGAACTGAACTAAACTGAACTGATTTGAACTAAATTGAACTGAACTGAAAATAGGTTGGGGAGAACAGGCCCTTAATAAAATGTAAGTGGTATGATTGATTTAGATGATTTGATAAGATATATATTTACAGTTGATTACTTTGGTAGGAGAAAATGAGAATTAATGAATATTGAGTTATGGATGATATTTGAAGTGTTCTATATATTCAATACTCGTTATTTTTCCTTTATTAGTAGATCAATCCTTATTTAAAAAAAGTGTTGGTTTTGATAGACTCACAAAATATATTGATAAATTCTCATTGGTAACTTTGTTTTTTGGCTATTAATATATGGTGACCGAAAAATTAATTTATTTTAACAAATAGCCTCGTACTATTTTTATTCAATAGCATGACATAATGAAAAAAATTTTGTTTATCTCTCCACTAATTATAATTTTTTTGGTTAATTAATGTTAAATAATTTCATTAGAGCACAAAATTATAAAAAGAATAATGTAAAAAACATACAAAAATTCAATAATACATAACCATCTCATAATAGTGAATATATATATATATATATATATATTTATTTATTTATATACGATTTTGTGATTATTTTGTACAATTTTTGTGTTTTATTTGTGCAAAGTTGTGAGTTCGTGAATATTTAACCTTAATGAGTATAAATTATAATACTTTTGAACAAATTTTATCATTAATGTCATGGCATAGAAAAAACTATAATATAGGATCATTCCATGAAATAAATTCGTTTATATTGATTACCAAATACAAATTATCAAAAGACGGGGGTATTAATAAAAATTTCTCAAACCATTTGGTTAAGAAAAATAGTGACTATACAAAAAACCAAACTGAGGGAGAGGTGGTAGCTCAGTGGAGTATCAACCCGAATTCCAGGGCATTGCCCAGGATTGAAATCAGCCCATCCCATCCCAGCCCAGCCCACCCACGAAACCACCTCCCCACCCCACGAAATCAGCCCCCTCGCTTTCCCCCACCCTTGAAACCACCGCTTTCTTCCCCCCACCCTCAAAACCACCAACCATCACTTCCCCACCCCAAAACCGACCCTAACCCCTCCCTCCACCCCTCGGTCGTGCCCCTCAAACCCTAAATCCCCACCCGAACAAACCTAAGCCCTAATGAAGAAAAAGGAAGGGGGTGGTTTCGGGGTGGGGGAAGTGAGGGTTGGTGGTTTTGAGGGTGGGGGAAAGCGAGGGGGCCGATTTCGTGGGGGTGGGGGTGGTTTCATGGGTGGGGCTGGGATGGTCAACGCCTGAAAACTAAGTCAAGGGTCTTTTTCTGGCCAAAGGTTTAATATGACAAAAATATTTTGGTTTAAGGTTTGTCTTGACAAAAAAAAAATTTAAACGGTTGTTTCTGAAAAAAAGTGTCTTATAAAAGGTTGTTTATGACAAATTTTCCTAAAAAATAATACATAAAAGCATTCCTTTTGGAAAAATTTGGGGTAAAATTAAGTAATATAAAGTTATGCATGCAGGTAAACTGCCACTTATATATAATTATAGAAAGTGTCAGTGTCACACAAGCATGTCATTTCTTGTACTCCCTCCATTTCCTTTTTTTTTCGTAATATTTAGAATCTTGACACTATTTATAATTAGAGAGAATCTTCTAAATTATTCTCAATATACAAGTAACTATATGAAAAAAAATGTAAGATAGATATGAATTAGATTAGGAATAAGATTATAAGACTATAAATTACCTTTAACCGATAGAGGTGATCAAACGACGGCCCCGCCACCTAAAAATTCAGCCCTCATTGTAATCCCCCATAATTTTAAAGGATTTTATAAATATATTTTATCATTTATATATTTATATTTTAGTTCAAATGATTTTTATTATTTAAGTAGGTTGACTATTTTGAAAGTCAAATGAAATTATTTTAAGGATTTAAGAAAGTTGAAAATATTTTAATTAGGCATGCTTTGAAAAAGGCTTGAAATATGAATTTGATTTAGAAAAGAAGTCTAATGGACTTGAGGAACCCAAATTCTAAGTAGATTAGGAAAGAGGAGTTATATTGATACTAGGAGTCCTCATTCATCAATCCTAGTTGTCATCGAATTCTATTTAAACTCAATCTCCTTTTCCTAAGCCCAAAAGGAAACCCTAACTATAAATACCTTAAGCCCAATTATTTTACCCTACACAAATTATTTTCTTCACTCTTTCTCTCAAATCTCACGGCATTCTCTCTCTCCTCTTCCACGTGATTTTTCGCTTCTTCTTCCTCTCAAGTTTTTCCTTTCTTCTTCTTCAAGTAACCATTTCTTCTTCGCTAAGAAACGTCACCGCCGCCGCCGTTGACCACCGTTGACCGCCGCTGCTGCCACCAAGACCCTTCCTTGGCCGGTGCATCATCACTTCCTCTTGTGTTGGTTTAATTCTTTTCCTTTTCTCAAGTTTTCCATTAAAGACTATGTTTTTATGCTTTATTTTAATGTTAACCATGATTATCAATGTTAATTTATTATTTTAATGAATAATCTCGATTCATATATATATTATATTATAAGAATAAAAATTCAGATTTATTTATTATTGTTAGATTGAAGTTTTAATAATTAAAGCATGGATTTTTAGGGTGTTAATTATTAGAAAACCATAGTAGCATATTATATACTATGAGATTGATTTAATTTATGATTTTAAGCATGTTTAAGTGGGTTTAAAGAAGGTTTTATGATTTTATAAGTTGCTGGAATTTCAGAAAGTATTTTATTTAGGGAGTTTTAAGAATTTTAATTACTAGTATGGTGGTACTATGCTAGGAATTAAAAGTAATTGGAGTTTTGGTAGAAAAATCAACTTTTGAATATGTTTAAAGGGGATTTTAAATATTTTAAAGTTGCTGTTTTTTTTATTTAAGAGTATTGATTTTAGTTATATTTGATTTCTAGGCGGAGAGTATTCCGTAGGAGATTTTTAAAGGGGCTAAAGTGGCCAGTCGACTAGTTCACACAAGGTACGTACATACCTATGTGATGTTTGAGATAGTATCATGATTTTATGAAGGAGAATTATGTAGTATCATGTATAGGAGCTATGTTGAGTTCATGTATGATATTTATTATGTTGGATTTTGCATGTTTTATGCCTATGTGCAAACATGTTAATTATAATATCTGATAATGAGTAGAATATCATGTTTGTATGGAATATTGATGCAAGCATGTTAATTGGATTGGGAACCTTATTTATTAATTCACAAGGGGGAATTAATATATTTATTAGTATTGGATCATGTTGATCATTGTTCCCTTTTGTATTTCACTACTTTATGAGGACTGTGGGCCTTATTTGGTAAGTTGACAAGTTATGCCTTTGAAAGGTAAGATTGATTGTTGGCTAGGTTCAACAAAGTAAGAAAGGTTGGAATTAAAGAAAGTAATCTTGGATTGTAAGTTGTGTGATCACTTATTAAATCCTAAGATAAAAGAAGTTCAGTTGTGAATGTTTGAATTGTATTCTGTGTTGCTTGTATGTGTGTCATAACAAGTAATAAATTGTTAATCCCGTAAAGTGTAACTTGGATAGTAATAAGCTTTAGACTGGTGCACGTCTGAAGTTGGACAATCAGGAGTTGGGGTACATGGTGAGCGTGCCATGGCTTTTTCTGGGAATTGGATTGATCACCGTTCCTCTTTTTATTTAAAGGTTCCTCGATATCGCAGGTCATTATGGAATACGGAGTCGCGCCCGTATTTCGTCTTCCTAGGTGAAGGCTGGTTTTTAGTTAGACAACTCGGTCCAATAACTATTCCATTTAAAATAATAAAAGTTGATTAAAGTTTAGTTCAGTAGAAGTTATCTGCAGAATGTTATATTGTTGTATTATTATTTAACTCTGTTATCATTCCTTAGTATCATGATTAGGACTGTTTATGTATTGTTATGTAGTACTCAGCTTTGCTGATTACGTGCTTTGTTTGTATGTGTTGATCATGGCTTTGCCTTATTGATCCTGTGATGACCCAATTTTGGTGAGCAGATTCTCTAGAGCATTGACATTTACAGGTTCGCAGATGTAGCATCATTGGGAATCTGGGAATGGAGAGCTTGTGTAAATTTAGTTTATATCATGTTTTCTGCATCAGTAGGAGATTATTTTTATAAGTTGATTTGATAGACTTTCATAGAGTGGTTTGTTTTTGAAGTACTTAATTAATTATTTATAAAGTTTAGTTTGATGTTTTCCGCTGCAAAATTCTGAATAAGCCGATACGTTATCACACGGGCGATAATACTTGGGTAATTCTCTAAGTTTTGTATTATAAATGTATTTATGGAAAAAGAGAATTATCGGGGTGTTACAAAGTGGTATCTGGGAGCTTTAGGTTATTTTCAAAACTTTTAGGCGCCTAATTAACTTACTAGTTATTTGAATAAACTCTTAGAATTGCTCCTACTTATTCGTTATAGGAATATATTTTTTTTTTAAGAGGACCGAAAATTTTTTTTTAAAAAAAAAAGGTCCGAAATTTTTTTTAAGGGTCGAATTATTTTTTTTAGAGCTGAAATTCGAAGTTATTTTTATAGGATAGCCAATTTTTTTTTTAAATCGGAATTTTTTTTTCCGACTTTTATATGTTCGAATTTTTTTTTTTTTATGATGAAATATTTTTTTTAGACACTTAATTTTTATTATCTTATAAAAGTGTCTGCATTATTTTTCATGCCTTTGAAGTTTTACTTGTAATATTGTGAGAATGGGTAGCATAGGAAGGGCATATAGGATAATAATATTATATGTCTGCATTGAATAGTTAGTTCAGTATGCTAATATTTTTCTTCCCTGCTAACTATTCATGATTATTTTTCTTCCCTGCTAACTGTTTATATTTTTCTTCCCTGCTAATTGTTACATTCTTGTGCCTATGATAATGGCAACTTTTTATTATTACTATTGGGAATGCGTTCAGGTAGAGTAATAAGTATATTTATTGAATAGGTTTATTTGTTGTAGATCCCTAACCATGTCTGCCAGGCAAGTTAATAGAATTGTCAGGCAAGTTAATAGAGTAGGAAGCCACATCATAACCCAATTGTATTGAGTGATGATGAGAATGTTAGATGTCATGAGCCTGGAAGTGATAGCTACAGTAGCTTAGACAGCATTATGCGTTATGTGTTAAAAGTAGGCATCCCCGTTAGCGATATATGAAGTAATTCAAGAGTTTGATCGTACTAGAGCGCAAACCTAAAAGGACATCTATAATGTTACTTGGAGACCTTATCTGAGCGATGTTAGTGATTTAGAGATGGATGAAAATGGACATCAACCCAAAAGGATTCGAAGATCTACTAGATCTAGGAATTCAGGTTATTATTATTATTATTATTATTATTATTATTATTATTATTATTATTATTATTATTATTATTATAGTGAAGACTTTGGAGACTTTGAAGATGAAATGTTTACTCCATAAAAGCATAAAGGAAATAAGGATAGGAATGATAATGTAACTACATAAGAGTATTTATTTATGCTTTAAGATTAGTTGTTGGAAAGTAGTCAAGCTAATATGGTTTAAATTTCCTTCTTTAGCATATTTATATTGTTGAGGAATAAGTTGGTTATTTTGGATTGGAAAATATTCTTGTTATCGTTCGAGGAATAAAAGTTATTATTCAGTTAGTTGAGTTGAGTGAGAATATATTTTAGTACGCGAAAAGGGAAATATTTTTTTATTATGATTGGTTTCATTTGATCCTTATGTGATTATTAATGTGAATATTTATTCATGCGTGAATATATGATTGTTATGGTTCATAATGTGTGAACTTAGTGTTACAGTAACTTCATGAGGAATTGTTTGTTGATGCGATCTTTATGGTCAAATCAAATGTTGTCTTCGTAGGAAATGGCAAGTAAGTGTGAATCGAAACCAAAGTAGAGTTACGTTAAATTTCAGTCGCGAAGTAGAGTGTCAAACAACAATGATGCCTTAGCTTCTGCTATTCGCTTATTGGCGGAAAAATTGACTCAGGAGAGAGCTGAGCGTCCTGAGAGTGCCGGGGATATGTTTGAAAGGCTAGCTAAGGTTAAGCCACCATACTATAAGGGGCAAGCTGACCCTACCTTCCTAGAAAACTGGATTAGGGAGTTTGAGAAACTTTTTGAGGTTGTAAACTGCCCTGAAAATATGAGAGTGGGTCAGGCTGTGTTGTACCTTAAGGATGAGGCTGATTTATGGTGGAGGGAGAATGGAGCTAAACTGAGTGCTATAGAAGGATTCAATTGGGATGCTTTTGTGTCTGCTTTAAGAGAAAATTTTTACCCTATTTTTTTTAGGAAACTAAAGGCCCAGGAGTTCATAAACCTTAGGATGAGAAGTATGACCATCTCTGAGTATTACAGTAAGTTCATAGCATTGTCTAGGTTTGCACTTGAGGTAATAGCCACTGAGGCGTTAAAGGCTCAGTGATTTGAGCAAGGTTGACTGAGGAAATTCAATTGGGGTTAGTAGATTTTGAATTGATTGACTTGCCTATTAGTACACCTACTGGAGAGATAATAAGGTGTACCAAGTTGTTTAGAAATTTACCTTTGAAGATAGGAGGTTATGTATTTCCATCTGACTAAATAGAATTCAATTTGGGAGACCTAGATGTGATTCTTGGGATAAACTGGTTAAGTCTTTACAAGGCTAATATCGACTGTGAGATTCAGAAGGTAGTGTTGAGAAACCCTTTGGGAAAATTGACCTCCTATAGACGTTTTGGAAAACCTAAGAAATTTGGAGTTATCTCTGCTATGCAAGTGAGGAAATTAATGAAAAAAGGCTGTGAATTATTCTTCTATAGTGTGCAAGATGTGAGTAAGGGAGTCGAAGTAAAGCTTGAGGATGTTCCAATTGTGAATGAGTTTATGGATGTGTTTCCGAGTGAGATTTCAAGTATGCCACCTGCTAGAGCTGTTGAGTTCACCATAGACTTAGTTCCTGGAACTGCACCTATATCTAAGGCACCCTATAGAATGGCACCTCCTGAGATGAGTGAGCTGAAAATGCAATTGCAAGAGCTATTGGATAAAGGTTATATTAGGCATAGTGCATCACCTTGGGGAGCTCCTGTGTTGTTTGTGAAGAAAAAGGATGGTAGCATGAGGCTATGTATTGATTATAGGGAGTTGAATAATGTAACCATCAAAAACAAATGTCCTTTGCCTAGAATAGATGACCTATTCGACCAGTTGAATGGAGCGAGTGTGTTATCAAAGATTAACTTACGTTCAGGATATCATCAATTGAGGGTAGCTGGTAAGGATGTACCTAAGACTACCTTTAGAACGCGTTATGGTCACTATGAGTTCACTGTAATGCCATTTGGGTTAACCAATGCTCCTGCTATATTTATGGATTTAATGAATAGGATCTTTCATGAGTTTCTAGATAAGTTTGTGGTGGTTTTCATTGATGACATACTAATATATTCAAGGAATGAAGCTGAGCATGATGAGCACTTGAGGATCATTTTGGAGACATTGAGGGAAAACCAATTATATGCCAAGTTCTCTAAGTGTAAGTTTCGATTGGAGAAAGTAGCGTTTTTGGGTCACTATGTGTCTAAGGAAGGAGTCTCAATAGATCCTGCTAAGATTCAAGCTGTGAGTGAGTGGCCAACTCCAAAGAGCGTGTCAGATATCAGAAGTTTCCTAGGTTTAGCTGGCTATTATAGGAGATTTGTGAGAGATTTTCCGAAGATAGCGAGACCTATGACCAACTTGATGAAAAAGGAGTCAAAATTCGAGTGGAGTGAGAAGTGTGAGGAAGCCTTTCAAATTCTAAAAGAATGTTTGACCTCCGGGCCTGTTTTGACCCTGCCTGATGGGAATGAGGGATTTGAGGTATATAGTGATGCTTCGAAGAATGGTTTGGGATGTGTGTTACAACATAATGGGAAGGTGATTGCGTATGCGTCGCGCCAGTTGAAACCTTATAAGGCTAATTACCCTACCCATGATCTAGAGTTAGCTGCCATTGTGTTCGCTTTGAAGATTTGGAGACACTACTTGTATGGGGTAACTTGTAAGATATTCACAGACCATAAGAGTTTGAAGTACATCTTTACCCAGAAAGACCTCAATATGAGGCAGAGGAGATGGCTAGAGTTGATAAAGGATTATAACTTATACATCCAGTACCATGAGGGGAAGGCAAATGTAGTCGCTGATGCACTAAGTAGAAAGTCGAGTCATAGCATGAATGCCTTGATAGTTCCTGAGGAGTTGTGTCGAGATATGCAAAGGCTTAGCCTAGAAATTCTAAATCATGGGGAGATCGAGGCAAGATTGAGTGCTTTACTATTGGGATTGTCAATTCTAGACGAGATCAAAGAGGGTCAAGTTGGGGATGAGCATTTAGAGAAGATTAAGGAGAAGATGGGCCAAGGTAAGGAAAGTGACTTTCAGATCCATGATGATGGTAGCGTGAGATTTAAAGGAAGGTGGTGTGTACCACAAAAATGTGATGGGCTTAAGAGACGTCTTATGGATGAGGGACATAATACACCGTACTCTGTGCACCCTGGGGGTGACAAGCTGTATAAGGACCTTAAGCAAATCTATTGGTGGCCAAACATGAAGCGAGAGGTAGCTGAGTATGTGTCTAAGTGCCTAACCTGCCAGAAGGTAAAGATAAATCACAAGCGACCCATGGGGAAGGTCCAACCATTAGAGGTTCCGGGATGGAAGTGGGATTCCATATCGATGGATTTTGTAACTGCTTTGCCTAGAACAAAGAGTGGCAACGATACTATTTGGGTTATTGTGGACCGTCTGACAAAGTCGGCCGTTTTCATACCGATCAAGGAGACATGGAAGAAGAAGCAACTAGCAAAGACTTATGTTAAGCATGTGGTGAGACTGCATGGAGTTCCAAAGGATATCATTTCTGACCGTGACTCTAGATTCCTTTCGAAATTTTGGAAGAAGGTCCAATTAAATCTTGAGACAACATTGAAGATGAGTACAGCCTTTCACCCTGCGACTGATGGTCAGACTGAGAGGACTAACCAGACGATGGAAGATATGTTGAGAGCATGTGCTATTGATTTTCAAGGTACTTGGGAGGACCAATTAGACCTGATCGAGTTTTCTTATAACAATAGTTACCATGCGAGCATTAAAATGGCACCTTTTGAGGCCTTATATGGGCGGAAGTGTAGAAGCCCCATTTGTTGGAATGACTTTAGTGAAAATATAGTCTTGGGGACAGAGTTTATTGAGGAAACTGTTAAGAATGTCAGACTGATTCAGGCTAGAATTCAAGCTGCGCAAGATAGACAGAAGAGTTACGCTGACTTGAAGCGACGCGATGATGAGTTTGCTATAGGTGATAAGGTGTTCTTGAAAGTATCACCCACTAAAGGAGTCATGCGATTTGGGAAAAAGGGCAAGTTAAGTGCTAAGTATGTAGGCCCATATGAGATTCTGGAGCGAATTGGGAAAGTTGCCTACAGATTGGCATTGCCAATGGAGTTTGAGAAGATGCATGATGTGTTCCATATTTCTCAACTTAAGCGTTATATTCCCGATGAACGTCATGTCCTAGAGCCTGAGCGAATTCAGATCGATAGTAGCCTCACATATGAGGAAAGGCCTGTCAGGATTCTCGACAGAAAAGTGCGTAGTACACGCAATAAGGATGTTTATATCGTGAAAGTACTTTGGTCTAACCACGAATCTGAAGAGGCAACGTGGGAAGCCGAAGATGAGATGAAAAAGAAGTATCCAGATCTGTTCCTTGAGGTGAGTTACGAGGGCGTAACTCGTTTTCTTTAAGGGGGATTGAATGCGATAAATTTCGCGTTTTTTGTCTATTTTTATGAGATTTTTATGCATATGTATGCCTATGTTGAGCAATTTGCACATGTTAGTGCTAAAGAAGTAGACTCTCCGCATAAGAAAGCGTGTTCATAAGTAACACAAGTGTTTTAAGTTAGCAAAAGCGTGCACAAGTGGCACAATTCATTGCAAACTTTTGAAAAGTTGAGTTCAAATTTTGAAAAATATGTGAGTTTCCCGAAACTTCTTTTAAGGGGGGTAGACTGTAACCCCCCATAATTTTAAAGGATTTTATAAATATATTTTATCATTTATATATTTATATTTTAGTTCAAATGATTTTTATTATTTAAGTAGGTTGACTATTTTGAAAGTCAAATGAAATTATTTTAAGGATTTAAGAAAGTTGAAAATATTTTAATTAGGCATGCTTTGAAAAAGGCTTGAAATATGAATTTGATTTAGAAAAGAAGTCTAATGGACTTGAGGAACCCAAATTCTAAGTAGATTAGGAAAGAGGAGTTATATTGATACTAGGAGTCCTCATTCATCAATCCTAGTTGTCATCGAATTCTATTTAAACTCAATCTCCTTTTCCTAAGCCCAAAAGGAAACCCTAACTATAAATACCTTAAGCCCAATTATTTTACCCTACACAAATTATTTTCTTCACTCTTTCTCTCAAATCTCACGGCATTCTCTCTCTCCTCTTCCACGTGATTTTTCGCTTCTTCTTCCTCTCAAGTTTTTCCTTTCTTCTTCTTCAAGTAACCATTTCTTCTTCGCTAAGAAACGTCACCGCCGCCGCCGTTGACCACCGTTGACCGCCGCTGCTGCCACCAAGACCCTTCCTTGGCCGGTGCATCATCACTTCCTCTTGTGTTGGTTTAATTCTTTTCCTTTCCTCAAGTTTTCCATTAAAGACTATGTTTTTATGCTTTATTTTAATGTTAACCATGATTATCAATGTTAATTTATTGTTTTAATGAATAATCTCGATTCATATATATATTATATTATAAGAATAAAAATTCAGATTTATTTATTATTGTTAGATTGAAGTTTTAATAATTAAAGCATGGATTTTTAGGGTGTTAATTATTAGAAAACCATAGTAGCATATTATATACTATGAGATTGATTTAATTTATGATTTTAAGCATGTTTAAGTGGGTTTAAAGAAGGTTTTATGATTTTATAAGTTGCTGGAATTTCAGAAAGTATTTTATTTAGGGAGTTTTAAGAATTTTAATTACTAGTATGGTGGTACTATGCTAGGAATTAAAAGTAATTGGAGTTTTGGTAGAAAAATCAACTTTTGAATATGTTTAAAGGGGACTTTAAATATTTTAAAGTTGCTGTTTTTTTTCTTTAAGAGTATTGATTTTAGTTAATTATATTTGATTTCTAGGCGGAGATTATTCCGTAGGAGATTTTTAAAGGGGCTAAAGTGGCCAGTCGACTAGTTCACACAAGGTACGTACATACCTATGTGATGTTTGAGATAGTATCATGATTTTATGAAGGAGAATTATGTAGTATCATGTATAGGAACTATGTTGAGTTCATGTATGATATTTATTATGTTGGATTTTGCATGTTTTATGCCTGTGTGCAAACATGTTAATTATAATATCTGATAATGAGTAGAATATCATGTTTGTATGGAATATTGATGCAAGCATGTTAATTGGATTGGGAACCTTATTTATTAATTCACATGGGGGATCATTGTCCCCTTTTGTATTTCACTACTTTATGAGGATTGTGGGCCTTATTTGGTAAGTTGACAAGTTATGCCTTTGAAAGGTAAGATTGATTGTTGGCTAGGTTCAACAAAGTAAGAAAGGTTGGAATTAAAGAAAGTAATCTTGGATTGTAAGTTGTGTGATCATTTATTAAATCCTAAGATAAATGAAGTTCAGTTGTGAATGTTTGAATTGTATTCTGTGTTGCTTGTATGTGTGTCATAACAAGTAATAAATTGTTAATCACGTAAAGTGTAACTTGGATAGTAATAAGCTTTAGACTGGTGCACGTCTGAAATTGGACAATCAGGAGTTGGGGTACATGGTGAGCGTGCCATGGCTTTTTCTGGGAATTGGATTGATCACCGTTCCTCTTTTTATTTAAAGGTTCCTCGATATCGCAGGTCATTATGGAATACGGAGTCGCGCCCGTATTTCGTCTTCCTAGGTGAAGGCTGGCTTTTAGTTAGACAACTCGGTCCAATAACTATTCCATTTAAAATAATAAAAGTTGATTAAAGTTTAGTTCAGTAGAAGTTATCTGCAAGAATGTTATATTGTTGTATTTTTTTTTAACTTGTTATTATTCCTTAGTATCATGATTAGGACTGTTTATGTATTGTTATGTAGTACTCAGCTTTGCTGATTACGTGCTTTGTTTGTATGTGTTGATCATGGCTTTGCCTTATTGATCCTGTGATGACCCAATTTTGGTGAGCAGATTCTCTAGAGCATTGACATTTACAGGTTCGCAGATGTAGCATCATTGGGAATCTGGGAATGGAGAGCTTGTGTAAATTTAGTTTATATCATGTTTTCTACATCAGTAGGAGATTATTTTTATAAGTTGATTTGATAGACTTTCATAGAGTGGTTTGTTTTTGAAGTACTTAATTAATTATTTATAAAGTTTAGTTTGATGTTTTCCGCTGCAAAATTCTGAATAAGCCGATACGTTATCACACGGGCGATAATACTTGGGTAATTCTCTAAGTTTTGTATTATAAATGTATTTATGGAAAAAGAGAATTATCGGGGTGTTACACTCATGTCTGGCCAAGCCAAATTTCAGGCCGGTTATTTGTGCCTAAAAATCCGACATTTCATGTCAAGTGAGCCCCAAAAAATTAAGGTCGGATTGGGTCCATCCAAGCCCGGGCATTTTCAGGCCGAGTGGGCCTTGATCAACTCTACTTGGGGTCTTAAAGAGAAGGAATCAAGAGTGCTATTGCTTTAAATATTAAAAATCTTATCTTATTATTGAGGGAGATAATTAGGTGGTGATAAAAAAAATTGAAAGGGAAAGGTAAACTTCATTTATTGCAAGTCATATGACTAACACAATCGATATCAACGAATAACGAATCACAACCTAACTTGATCAAATAAAGTACCTCTAACATATAACTATGATAATAATGAATCATATTTGACAATACAGCATAACCCGCGTTTGTTTGCTGAATCATGCAGCCTTTTATGAGAGCGTCTATCATTCTGACATAGTTTTAAGAGCAGATATCTTTTATTGGATTGTGTAGATAGCAAATGAAAATCCAATACTGGTTGCGAGTCTGTACAACAAATCATCAATGAACTATATCTTTGCAACAAAACCATAAAACAAAACTTTAAACTTTCACAAAGGGGAAACTAACAAAGCAAACTCTAAACTCCTATTAGTGGAGACAAATAACTCAATAATTGTTTAAAAAAAATCTCCATCTGAGAGAGAATGGAGGATTACTTTTAACGAAAACTAGAAAAGAAAGTGCATAAAAGTAAACAGTGTGGCCTACCACCATCAAAAGAACTGTGGCAACCCCAAACTGGTTTTAAAAAACTGCGGTATTGTTTAGCGAGATAAAGATCAGAGAGAGTGCGGTTAGGGTTGTGTTGGTGGTGATCATTTTCTTTTTTTGAAATAAAATAATTCATCGATTTATGGTTATATATACAACATCTACAAAGTAATTCAAAACCAAAAAATACATATCAAATTGGATGAAACAAAATTCTATAAAGTCAAAATCACGATCGCTGATAAGATCTAACAATTCTGCAAACCCTCTTCCACCTTGTTGTTTGATACAACCTTCTACGAAGGGGTCTATTGATCTCTTGTACTTTTGACGTAAAACTTGATTTAATTCAACTGATTATAGTCGAAGAATTGACGTCTCCTGTGAAGCCATGCAAATTGTAATAGAAAACAAAACACCAAAAGCAAGTCCCCAAATTCTCACAAGAGATAAATAAAACCCAGCATGTGGGTAGTGGGTAGATATAACCCAATATATGAGTAGAACAACTCTCCATTAGAGAGAGACTAAGGTATTTGTAAACAAAAGCTTAAAAATAAAAATAAAGAGAACAAATTAGAGTTTTTAGAGAGAAAAGAGAGAGAACAACTATGGTTATTTTTTGGTGGTCATCAATAAACTGAGCATCAATTGGAAGATCCTTAAAAATTGTCAATTTTATGTGATGTAGGTTTGGGTTACTATTTGTTCCAACACTATTTTCAAGAAACAAATCAAAGTCGTGGACTATATGAGTCACGAGATTAAGGATATAATGAAATAATTCTTTAAAGAAAAAGCACTGAAATAAGACTTAGGATAGAAACCTTATTAAATAGGTTCGCAGACGTAAATTATACGGTATACCATATTTATCGAGACAAAGAAAATACAGCAGAGAAAGTAAGAATGGCTATGGAAACTGATGAAGCTCTCAACTGTTGTCTACACAGATCCTAACATCCCACAACTTCTATTAACGGTCATGTTCACATTGATCTCTGTATGAGTCAAGTGAGTATGTGAGTGTGACTTTACCACCTGCATCGGTATTTTATCTCCCAAGTGTACCAATCTCTCTATTTTATATTACATGATAATTCTGTACGCTATTATTTAGCATTTAGCAACTAATATATATGGCCATATGGGATTCTATTTCTCCCACATCAATCTCTTTATATATTATGAAATATTAAAAAAATGCCCCCAAAAGATACATATCATTGCCATTTTAGATTAGGCGATTGTGAGACCTAGCCTCCCCCCTCTCTCTTTCTCTCTCAAACCCTAGCCTCCTCTACCCCTTCTTCATCAGTTAGGGCTGCCATGGATGATTTCATCCATGGTAAGCCCCTTTTCCCCTTTTATTTTCAATTTTTAATTCATTTTCATGTTTTGTTTAATAAATTAGTCTTTCTTTATAAGATCTTTTCAAACCTTGTTATGGGGTTTTTTGTTTCTGTTTTGGAAATCTATTTCTCCCCTATGGGAGTTGTGAGTATGGTTTTTTTGTTTTTAGGTATGAGAAATAGTTCTCATTGGTTGAAGTTCGAGACTCAACATGAAGGTATTAGAATCTCGGATGCGGTCAACTTGACTCGGTCAAGAATATTCTTCCCAAACTACATCAGAATGATAGACTTCCTCATCAATAGCTGCTTGATTCAGCATATACAAGGGGGTTGCGCTGTATTGCTCGATCTGGTTGATTGTAGTTCCTTCGAAGACGAATTTGATTTAGCCTTGTTTAATTGTATCTTGTTTTTCTTTAATACCTATTGTAGATGTCGTTTGGCCTTCAATTAATGAATTTTCTCTCAAAAAAAAAAAGATTAGGCGATTGTGTGATGTAAAAGAAAAACAAAATTGGCGATTGTGTGGCACACACAAGATAGTGTATGTCATGCATGCCCTTGGAAAAAAGAACTTTTGGATTTTTGGTGGTCGTTTGATTAAATGTGGGGAATTTTAAATGTCCATAACATTTTATAGTATGAGAAGTGTAAAAAGTTATTTGGCTAGGTATGAAAAGTGGAAATTTTCCATGGGTAGTTCTACTGATCTAGAGGATTTAGGTAAGTTGATTCCTCCCCTTCATGCATATATATACCTCGGAAAAGTTCTCCTCCTCTTATGCATAAAAAAAAAAAACTATACCTCGGAAAAAAAAAGCTTTTGGATTTTTAGCGGTCGTTTGATTAAATGCGGGGAAATGTAAATGTCGAGAATATTTTATAGTATGGGAAGTGTAAAAAGTTTTTTGGCTAGGTATATATGAAAAGTGGAAATTTTTCATGGTAGTTCTACCGGTCTAGAGGATTTAGGTAAGTTATTTCCTCTATTTGGTGGGAAGTAGAACTTTTTAGGACGTGGAACTTCACATATGTTTTCAAGTCGAACAAACAACTTTAGAATTTTCAAATTTCCATAAATTTTCATTTCCTATATTTTTTTTCATATCAACCAAACAAACATAGTAATGATGACTTGTGAGGGAGGTTATTTGAACACACTTAAATTCTAAACAATGTGGAATTTTTTCCTTCTTCTGAATTCTAAGAATTTTGAACATTGTCCTCATATAAAAAAAAAGTCAACTTATCCCCAATAAAAGCTTATCAAATTTATTTTATCCTGCTAAATGTATTTTTCGAATTCACCACTAATATGAGTATATATGTAAGAATATGTGCAAAAGACAGATCCTAGATAACATGCCTCAATAGTTTCTATTAAGGGTCATTTTCACATTATTGTCATTGATATGTGACCACCTCTGTTTAAAACTTTTAGACCACATTCTTATCTTTAACTCCATCTCAAGACCAACCTTTTTCACATTTTTTCATCATAAATGTAAAAGAATCTCAACTATTAAGAGGTCCTTCACTATTAATTTTAAGTTTCAGTTTTTGATTCTAAATTTCGAAATCATATAAGTAAAAATTAGTCATTCTTAAATTAGGCATATTTATTTTGTAAAATCTTATGTGATTTTTATATTTATTTTTAGCTTTTAATAAAATTAAAAAACAAAAATGATAACGAATAGGCCGTACATAGTTTAATCAACAAACCATCTCATATACGATTTTGTCTGTGTAAACCATCCTACTTAAAACTTGCAAGATGAGAAATAATCATTGAATATAGTGCATTATTATGTAAAAAGGAACACAATCAAATCAACCTGAATTTTTCTATTGAAACCGAAATCACAAGAAGAAAAACATAATTATAATCATACAAGTATAAGTATAGTATCTGTATAATGTTAATGAAAGAGAAAATTCATGAAGTCATGGAGGATCCACCCACATGGCATTAAATGAATTGGGGGAAGATATAAAATTGAAAGGTAGTTTTGATTTACAATATAAGCCCCCACCATCACCAAAGAAAGGGCAACAACCGTTTTCTGGGGTAGCCGTCTTTGTATTGAGAACGTGATTTTGTGGTGTCGGTGGGAAACTTGTTCATTTAATTTTTCTTTCTTTTTCTTACAATATATTGTAATATATACTTTTATTTATAAGTTACAAAGTTCTCCAAAAAAATATATATATATGTTGTAAATACAACTTCATGTATTATTATGACCATATCAATGTGCCTTAGATTTAAAATAAATCAGTATTATTGCAGCATGGTCTGTTTTAGTGATTAGATTTTGTGGTCTATACATATTACATAATACACTTGAGAACTTGCTTCGTTGGCGAGCCAAATCTCTACGACTCTACGCATGTGGATTAGTGGGTCCATTTTGTTACCAGATCCTCATTGCTCGGTGAGTAACTACGTAGACTCATCGTATACAGCAGCAGTGGCGGATCTACAATATATATTAAGTGTGGTCGAAATAAAATTATTATATTTTAATGGGTTCAAACAATCAATTTTGCAAGAAAATTTCCGATAATCTTAAATTATGTAAGGAAAATTTCTAAAAGTTCCACATTTAAGTGGGGTCAACTGACCCCACAAAAAACAATGTACATCCGCCCCTGTACAGCAGTAGGTATTATACTATACACCATTATACGTTCAATCAATTAATTGGATCATGTGAAAATTGGAATATTTACTTTCGGATACAATTTCAATTTAAGTGGAGTTAATTTCATGTTAGGTTGGTTTTTCAAGTCTACCTATAGAAAAAAATGAAAAGTAATAATAATTAAATAAGTAATTGATATCTAAGATTGAAATCGATTAAGTCTCCGTTTCATTCAACTTATTGTGACTCATCTGAACTTATCTTATTTTATCTGAACTTATCTTATTTTATATGAACTTATATTATCTTATCTGAACTTAACTTATCATATCTTATCTAAACTTATCTTATCTTATCTGAATTTATCTTAATTAATCTAATCTGAACTTATATTCTAGTTTATTGTGTGTTGCCTTACATAGTTAGTCTACTCGATCTATTTAATTGCCTTATTTTATCTTATATGAACTAATCTTATCTTATCTGAACTTATCTTATTATCTGAATTTTTTTCTGAAATAAGTTAAACTGAACATAGCCTAAATATGTACACCATCATAACCTCTTATGAGCAACATCCACATAAATTAAACTATCATTAATATCTTTAATTATGAACAAGTAAAAATTAAAAAGTTGATATTTTGAAACTTCTTGTTGAGACAAATTTAACAAGATCTCACATGACTCTAGTTTTCCCTAGGTTTAAATCACAAATGATAGTTAAAGTGAAGTATATGAATAGTTGCAAAGTACAAAGTTAGTAGATTAATAAGAAACGGGTAGTACATTTGAAGAATAGACTTAGGAAATTTTTTAATAAAATACAAGTTGTCAAAACTGTCTCTATAAAACCCCTGAATTTTGAGTGATTAATTAAATTAAATAATATTAAAATTCTATAGAAAATCCGACAGAGTTTCGTTTGAAATATGGACTGCCTAAAATTAATTTAGGACTGGCGTCCGAATTATAAACCTGTTTCAACAAATCAGCAGTCCATATCCCAAATTCCCAACAACTCCACCCAGCTCAAATGCCAACGAAATTCCTATATAATTACTCGAAATCCAAACGTGTTATTCCACGATTTACGAGAATAATCGCTAAGGAAGAACTACCTGTACCAAAACTAAATTAAAGCTTAATTTAAACTATTACAACCCAACCGAATAAAGATTTAGGTAGATTAATATTTACAACCCTACGTCTCAAAATATTGATTATATTTATAAGAAACGCACCAGAAAAGAACTATTGTAATTATATTTACGCAAAACTAGTGGACGTTGCTCTCCGCCCACTCCCCGGCTCTAAGCCCTCATGTACCTGCATATATCAGACATGTAGAATCAGCCAAACAGACTGAGCAAGATTCAATACTGTAAAGCCAAATACATATGCAGGTAGGATGCATTAATTATATCCTACAAATCATTTACTTTTGCAACCACAATACTAATAGAAACATTAAAAAAAACATTTTTCTTCAATTCTTTTCCAAACCAAATACTCTTCTATTTTCTTTGCTAAAACAATTTCTTTTAGAATCTTAGAATCATAAATCTATGGAATGGCATAAACTTTCTTTCCCATTGGGCTAGCTAGGCCCTCCGGATAACTATTAGACAAAGACCCCTAGTGTGCACACCCCACAAACGGCCAAACCGTAGCAGAATATCTACGTTCGAGGTACTGATCAACGTACCCCCAACTATTCTGTAATGTCGAGACCATCCCGACAAGGTTCCAATTCCTTGAGACACCACAAAGGCAATCCCAACCGTTTCAAAAACATAGAACTATCCATAAATCTTTTTCTGTAACTATTCTATAATTCAAGGTTTGAAAACAAACTGTTTGTATTAGGAGGAACATCCTCCTATTCAAACCAATCTCAACTCAAGAGAGATACATACCTTTATAATCTTTTCTCGTAACTATGAAAGTTTTAGTTGAAATCTTATCTTTTGTAGACCCTTCTCGTAACTATTAAAGATTTGAGTAAGGAATCTTACCTTTTATACTGTAGCAAACCAACTAGCGCAATCAATACGGCTCCCCAATGAAACCGGGATCTACAATATAAACATACATGTACTTAATAAATATTAATATATTTGGCTAAAATAGTTAATGAGCTTTTATTAACTTTAGTTTTATAAAACATCCACCCCTTTTTTTATATATATAATCAATATTTTGAAACTTAGGGTTGTAAATATTAATCCACCTAAATATTTATTCGGTTGGGTTGTAATAGTTTAAATTAAGCTTTAATTTAGTTTTGGTACATGTAGTTCTTCCTTAGCGATTATTCTCGTAATAATCGTGGAATAACACGTTTGGATTTCGAGCAATTATACAGGAATTTCGTTGGCTTTGAGCTGGGCGGAGTTGTTGGGAATTTGGGATATGGACTGCTGATTTGTTGAAACAGGTTTATAATTCGGACATTAAATTTTAGGCAGTCCATATTTCAAACGGAACTCTACCGAATTTTCTATAGAATTTTAGTATTATTTAATTTAATTAATCACTCGAAATTCAGGGGTGTTATAGTCTCGTAGACTACTGATCATATAGCTACGCGTATCCCAAACTGTGCTCGACGCCAGGTTGATAAAAAGCTTAACACCTCTCATTCTTATTACTTTTCAAAAAGAAAAAAAAAACGAAAAACTCGTCTTATTGGATTTGATGTACTACTTATACAAACAAAAAGCACCATTCTTTTAGTGAGTTCATGTGCTAACATACTCCATAATTAACCGTGATTTATTGAAAGAAGCCTTGATATAAAAGACATCCTGAAAGTTTATGAAGGTATGCATTAGTGAGGATGAATCAGAATGACACATATTGGTTTGTGGATTGTGGAGGTAGGTTGTCGAACCTAGACGACAAATGTTTCATTTATTTGAAACCTTCGAAGATGCGAAATATTGCATTTATATAATAACTTTCTAAGATGGAAAATGTTGCACTTATATTCGAACAGAGGAAGTATACGAGATACTAATATGTTTTATTTCTTGCTTTTTTCGTTCGCCATTGTAAAAATAATCTATAAAGATATGTTTTTTTGGTTTAAAAGTTCTAGTGGTGCTAAAGATCATATTCCCTACATTCTTTTTTGTTCTTCCTATTTAAAATCTTTATTAGAGACAAAAAAAAGTCAAACTAAAAAGAACAAAAGAGAACAAAAGAAATATAACTACTAATACTACTTAATATTAAACTTAAGATCATCTATCATGCATTGTTAAAAATGTTGTTGTAGGGCCAACATAAATCCTTAAATTGGGGGGAAATGTAGATAATGCCCAAAATAAGAGACTGAATATGTGTATAGATCTATAGAAAACATTCTTCCATACACGCAAATAACAAAACTAAATATAGATGTGAGCTTTTGTGATTAACCTTCACTGCTTTTGGGATGATTCTTCAGTGATCATACCAAAATTATGACCACCGAAGTCGACGGAAGTCAAAGGGCCTCTGCACCACCCATTTTGCCAACTCAGCAAGCCATTTTCTTTTTCATTTCTTTTACTAAAATCAGAAATATTTATGATAAATACTTAAAATAATGTTGTAAATTCCAAACAATTAATAAGAAAATCCTAAAGTTTAATACTTTCATTTTTCTGAAATTAATTATTTTGACAAAAAAAAAAAAAAATTTACCCATCTTTTTTTTCTCTCTCCTCTTTTTCCCCCTGAACCCCGATGAACTCCTTCCTTCCCTGCGTTCACTCTCCACCCATCTCATCTCCTTCCTCGACCATTTTCGACCAATTAACTGCTCTTTTGTTACTCTACTCTTCACGCATAAGTGAATCTTCTTCACGCAAACACCAAGGGTGGAAGTGTGCTTTTAGGGAAATCTAGATTTCAGTCTTCTTTACATATCTAGGGTTTTGGTTTTGTTTTTGGGGAAAGTTCAATTTCAGTTGTCTTGATTTGTTTGATTTAGGTCTATACTCCATTTCGCATGAACAAAACCCTCATGTTCTTCAATCTCGGTTTTCGTTTAATCGATTTCGGGGTTCTTTCAGTGTTTTATCAGATTCAACAGGGCCTGACTGTTGGCTGTTTCAATTTTGGGGGGTTCTTGGGTGATGACCCAACTATGGGGCTTTCGGTGATGACCCAACTATGGGGATTTGGGTGATGACCCAACTTTATGTATTCGGGTGATGACCCAACTATGGGGCTTTGGGTGATGACCCAACTATTATGTTCCAATAATAAAGAAAGATTAAACTATCATGTTGATCCAACCAACTTAGATTGTGGATTGTAATCTGGATTCAAATGAACAATGATGTATAATCATGTTTCGAGGAAGAATTAAAATTTATACCAAACATTAGATAAAATTGCTAGTATTAATTTTTAAAAAACTGTCATGTTTGGGATCATAATATCATTAGTAACAATATGCGAGGGGGTAATTGGTTTCTTCAAGGCTTAGGATGTCTAATGAAAGACTACGACAAGAGTAAGAAAGGTGATCATACATCGGCTGGGTAAAAATATCATTTTATGTGGTTAATAATAATTCTGTCATATTTGTATTAAAGATATCATTTTAGGTGGTTAATAATAATTCTAAATAACGTAGAAATGGGAAAAAATAGATAATAAAAAAAATAATATAATGATCTAATAAATTACGTTGCCTAGAACAAAATTACAAAAAAGGCCAAACACTGTTCGCCTTTGAAAGGATTCGATCTCTCGCCGCATAGATGCAAGTGATTTTCATATCAAGGCTAGTGACCACGGAGTCGGTCGTATCAGCACGACAAATGTTTGTCCCCAGTTGTTTATGTATTATGGTGTGCAAAAGAAAGACAAAATAAGATACGCGTATGTTTACATTTGCTGCTAGGAAAACAGTTTTGACACAAAATAAATGTTTAACTTAGAATGTAGGGTAGCTAAAACACGCTTTCTAATTTGTACTACGAAATAAAGATTAGTGTTTATTAAATACTTCCTCCGTATTTTTTTAGTAAGTTGCACCATTTGCTTTTTGGCACTATTCATCAACCAATTTTATTAAGTTATCTTACCATTATATAAGAAAAAACATAGTCAAGTGGGGTCTTGTTAGATTCGTCTCAATGCGAACATTCCAAATATCAATTTATTAAATTTTTACTTGCATATTAACGTTTAAAGAAGTGTCTCGACAAATGTGAAAAAGCAAATGGTGCAACTAAATAAATACAAAGGTAGTATAAAACGGTAGTAAATGACCCCATTTTACACATGATAGCCTTATTAAATTTATTAGTAATTCAAAGTAGTGGTTAGAGCGTCGGAGGGCTGATTAAGAGACACCAAATTGTTTGTCTCAATCTTTCTCTCATAATCAATCATTCCAAGAAATACAATAACGTCATCCCTCGTACCCTATCGGCTTATTATCCCATGGTGAGCCACTATGTTTCGGGGGTTTCATCCATACCGAGACGCAAGACCCATAGTGTTGTGTAGAATGTCTAATTAAAGGCTACGACAAGAGTAAGAAAGGTGATCATAGGTACACGGGCGAGGTAGGGGAGGGGAGTAGGATATTGGTTCGAGAGACTGCTATGTTCTGAGTAAGTGTATCCGCATCCTCGGTATTGGTGCGAGGGGGTAATTGGTTTTTTCACGGCTTAGGAAGTCTAATGAAAGGCTACGACAAGAGTAAGAAAGGTGATCATAGGTACACGGGCGAGATAGGGGAGGGGAGGGGGTCTAATACATTGGTTGGGTGTTTCGAGCAATCTTGTGTTTCGTCATGTCCTAAGCCTGACATGCTTAGGACGTGGCCTAGATCAGTGTCCTAAATGGCTAAAGTTGGGTCGTGTCCTAAATGGCTAAAGCTGGGTCGTTTCCTAAATGGCTATCCTAGAAAATCGAGTAAATCGACCAACGCAAAATATTTGGGTCGTGACCTAAAATATATGGCATGGCATGAAGGTTGGGGGATGCCCTAATTACTAAAATTCTGGGTATGTCTTAGAAATCGACCAAGTGCTAAAGGTTGAGTTTTCACCTAAAATATTTGGCAGGACATAAAGTTTGGGGTCATGTCCTGATTTCTTTCTTTCTTATTCTGTAGGAGAAATCTCATATCAATTTGTCGCCGATAACATATCTCGAGCTACAATCTAAAATTTCTGGTGGAAAAATCCTAGTCGAGGTGGAGGTCAGCATTGCCAGCGCAAGGGTTTGATTCCGGGCATATAGGGATACGGGAAGGAAATGGCAGACTACAAAACGACGCAGAGAAATCTACTTCCACGAATATCAGTCATTCGTCGCCGGCCGATTATCAGTCATCGTCGCCGGCCTAGCATCATTCATCGACGCCGGCACAAAGTTAAGAGATTATTTCCATGGGGGATAGGACAATTCACAATTGTCAAAGAGGAACCGCAGGAAGTCGAAGGAAGAAGAGAGAGAAAATTCCCCAAAAGTTTTTTTAAAAAAAAAATTCCAGCAAAATAATTTTTCGGAATTTTTTTTTTCGGAATTTTTTTTTGGTATTTTTTTTATTATTTTTGGTATTTTTTGGGATTATCAGAAATGAATTTAAGGTATTTTCATAAATATTATAAATGTTTTTGAGGAAAAGAAAATACAAGTGGGCCATGCTGAATGTGTGGCTCATATTCATTCTGGCCCCATATTTTCAGTGATCATATTTTCAATATGATCACCTTAGAATTTTCGACTGCTTTTGCGTCACCAATCACCACTAAAAGAAGGTCTTTACAACTCCATTGCCTTTTTTTTTGGTACATTGTTGTTTACTTGTTTTCACTAGTTTTTAGGAAATGTCCATTTCCATCTTTTTTGGTGTACTTTTTGACCCTTTTAGCATGAGGTAGAAAAGTGTGAAAAAGTAGTACTTTTGGGTGGAAAAAGAGAGAAACAAATATAATAGTATTACTTTTTGGTGGAAAAAGTGAGAAACAAATATAATACCATTACTTTTTGATGGGCCAAGTCTCCTAATAAGGAAAGTTGAAACAATGTTACAAGTAAAAAATGCAACCATTTAAGGAAAATGTAGCAAGTAAAAAAAACGGAGGTAGTAGCTTTTATGAGTGACTTATGATTTGTAACTTCTATCTGCATTATTTTTTCGGTGTTTAAAATTTACAAAGAGCAGTACTATACTTCCTCCGTTTCAAAATAGTTGTACCGTTTGCTTTTTCACGTTTGCCAAGAAGCTTTTTTAAACGTCTCTAATTGCGTATAAAAATTATAAAAAGTTGATATTTGAAATCCTCGTATTGAGACGAATTTAACAAGATCCCACTTAACTATGTTTTTTCTTATATAATGGTGAGAGAAAGCTTGTTAAAGTTGGTTGATGAATAGTTACCAAATGCCAAATGGTGCAACTATTTTGAAACGGATGAAGTATATGCTAATTTGATTCTTTTCTAAATACTCCTTTCATTCACTATAAAGTTACAACAAATTGTTTTTTTATGGTTGCCCTATAGTTTAAACTTTATTATCATTAAAATATGCAAATATTATAAAATTTTGATATTATGAAAATACGTGACGAGATGTTTTGACAAGATCTCATCACATTACTATATCTTTTTTTACATATATATAATTATAAAAAATGTTGGTCAAAGTGAAATATGTGAATAGTATAAAAGTCAAACTATTGCAAAATAAAACATAGATTCTTTTAGCATGTACTACCATGACCACAAGGTATTGGTTAAGAATTTCAAGATTTCATTAAAAAGAAATATTATACAACAAGATTCTAGTTGGGGATAATAAATAAGGATAGATAATGAAGATAGATTTAATCCTGTAAGATTTTTTAGTTTAATGTGATTGGATTTTGAATAGAAATTTTTTGTATGATGAAATAATATAGGAATTTGATGAGCACCAGCTGCCTCCTCTCCCTTTTTTCTCTCTTCTCTCTCCTCTCCCACAAAACCCTAATTTTCAACCTAGGGGCTACCGCCACCCTTTTGGGCGGTGGTAATCCCCTTTTCTCCTTTTGTTACTAGTTTTTTATGTTAATGTTTTTAATAAACTTCAGTCTCTCTTTAATGGAGAGTTTTTCTACCCATTTATTGGGTTATATCTACCCATATATTGGGTTTTATCTCTCTCCATGTGAGAGTTTGGAGACTATGTTTTTGGGTTTTTGTGTAATTCAAGAGGTTGATTTGTTGATTGAAATTTGTGCGGGGTTGCAACAGATGTCAGTACTTCGTTTACAATCACTTGAATTGGATCCAGTTCTACTTCAAAACTACAAAAGATCGATAGACCCCCTTGCAGAAGGCTGCATCAGACAGCGATGTGAAAGACGAGGGTTTTCAGAAGTGTTAGATCTACTCAACGATCGTGGTGTTGTCATATTAGAATTGTATTTATTTCATTTTGATATGTATTTGTTTAGTTTTGACTTCTATTGTAGATGTCGTATGGCTTTGAATCAATGAATTAATTTTTAATTTCAAAAAAAAAAATATAGGAATTTGATGCACTTAACCTATGCCTTAAGTTAGAAAAACCTTATTGTGAAATAACTAGTTTAGTTTGATTGAAACTGAACGCATGATTTTAGCTGAAGATTGTTGCTAATTTGCTATGACCCTCATAATATCTTTACTAATGTTTTTGTTATAATTCCATTGTACATTTATACATTTAAACTTTAGTGGGTTCGGTAACATGTAGAATGAATGCTTCTTTTCTCTACCTTTTTAAGTAAATTCTTTTCGTAGCATTCATTATTTAATTATTAACCAAGTTCTTTTTATTATTATCATAAGGTATAACCTTAGACTCTTTTTTTTATTCTATTGACTATGTACTTAATATTAAAAGAGAACGAATATGTGACTGGAAGAAGCTAAGGTAGGTGCAGGGGCGGATCTAGGATTTTGAATTTGGGGGGTCCTCACTAAACTAAACAAACAAACAATGATCATAATAACATATGAGAAGTTTATATTATTTGAATCATGTATTAGACATACCTTCATTATATCGACATTTCAATGTTATCTTCTTTTTTAGTAAATTCAACAGATTCACTTTTATACTCATCAATAGACGCGACTCTTACCCTTAGTATCCTCAATTATTTGTTCCTAAAGTTTGTAAGAAGTTGATATTGTAATTTGATAAATGTAACTAGAGAAAAATCCAAAATTTTACATAGTAAAATTATTTTTAAGTATTTGTAAATAAATCTTGGTCATAAAAGATCTAATATAGAAAATACAAAATAGTAAAAGAGAAAAGAGAAAGAAGTATAGAAAGTAAAATAAATGAACAAAAAAGAAGACATGAACGAAAGAAGAAATAAACAAAACCGGAATTAGTATATAGGGAATTCGAACCCCGCGTCTATAGTAATGCATGCATGATGAATTAGAAAGTTTGCCGCTAAACCAGAGTTGCATTGCTTCAACTTACGGCACGGATATTAGTTTTATTTTAAGAAATTCTCGCGACTTAAAAAAAAAGGAAAACCCGGTTTTTTTTGGTGGGGCCTGTGCCACCCAGGACCCTTAGTAGGTCCGCCCCTGGGTAGATGATAAGAAAGAGTTGAAGGTAATAGGTATGGAGAAATCAAATACATAGTTTGCGAACAATCTATACATGTTTACTTTTTTTTTTAGGTGAGGAGAAGACACCCTACCAAATCAGAACCTCACTCAAGTCATCACCCTGTTCCGACTTTGTAGGGAAGACCCATTGGGAATATTAGGGGAGAATGGTAAGGGAAAATCCCCAACCCCCATGTCAAAGGACCAACTCAACCATAAGCTTAAGCTGATGGTTGGAGTCCAAGGAATAGATTTATACTCTATCACTCCACCCACGCGAAAGCCCATTGGGCTTGAAGTGTGGATGCAGCACAAGTCTCCCTCATACCTGGCGCTAAATATTCCACTTAGAAAGGAGGGGTGGATGAGATATGAACCCGTGACCTTTATGTTACGCTGGCTCTGATACCAACCATAAGTTTAAGCTGATGGTTGGAGGCCCAGGAATAGCTTTATACTACCATAAGCTTAAGCTGATGGTTGGAGTCCCAAGAATAGTTTCATACTCTATCACCTCAGAAGTGCCTCTAGTGGGGTTTGATTCCACAACCTATACAAACCAAACCACTAAACTAAGTACTACTTAGTAATCTATACATGTTTACTAAGTAAGAGTTTCCTCATGTTGTTACAATTTTGACCTTTGAGCTGGTGAACTTGAATATTCAACAATAGTAGCTCTTATGTTATTAGGTACGTCTTACAATAATATTAGTAATTTTTTTAGGGGACGATAATATTAGTATAAGACCACATTATTTTTTTGTGATTTTGTATGTTATAAGGATCACTTATATATGTAATATAGGGATCATTTTGATATCAAGGATCATCTTTTACCTTAAAGGGATTACTTTTAGGAAAGTGACCGCTTTAAGGTAAAATATTACCCTTGTCCATACTCCATAATTACCGCTATATATGTAGGGGGATGACAAAGGTAAATTGACATCCACTTATAAATACTAGCTTTCTAAGCACGCGATGCGTGCGACGATAATTTTTTCATTGTGATATTTCGTAATGTCGAGTAGCTAATTTTACATGCACGCAATACATGCAGCGACAATTTATTATAATAGTTTAAGTTGACAGTTTTTTCAATAAATGCTCTGTTTTGTACAACTTATTAGAAGTTATTTTCACCAAAAATAAGTTTAGATCAGTTCTTGATCTGATCTTATTATCCTCTATATAATTGACTTACCCAAATTGAAATTATATAAATCCATTAATATGATCATTTCCTTACATGACTATAATGTTGTGGAAGTATATTGTTAATTTTTTATTTTTGCACTTTTTCTATTTAATGGAAGATCTTGATATTCTTAAATGAATTTGTTATCTTTGTTTTTTTTTGTAAACTTTTTTAGTCTTTCCTTTTTTTTAACCTATAATTTTAAGTTATTATAATTGTAGTTTTTTAAAATGGCAAATATTGAGATTGACTGATTACCCATTATTATTTAAACAAAATTGATGTAATTAAAAAAATAAGGGTAATATAGTCATTTAATATGGGGACACCATGCCTCCCCCCTTCACTTATATAATAGAGATATTTCGACTATGCACTTGGACTCCGCAAACATTAAGCAATTCTCTCATAGAGCATTTGGTCCACTTTAATAAAGTAAAATTCAGCTTAATTAATCTTGTCTTGGCTCTTTCACTTTATTTAACATGCAGTTAAAGTCAAAAAGTTCACGAACTTCATATCACGACGAGGTTATGACCCGATTAGAAAGATATTGTCTCATGAATCATGATGACGTTTTTGAACAAGCAATCAGTTGAAGAGGTTGGCAAGTTATTCAGTTGTTTAGAGAATTATCCAAATGTTTTCTGAAATTGATTTTGAGGAAAGTTTAACACCCTTTGATGTGATTTTCTAAAGTAGTGTTTAATTTAAGATTTAGTGAATTTTTTCAAAAACGTGTTCGGCTGGTATTGTTTAGTTATGGTTGCATGTAGGATATATAATAGTAAAGACAAAATGTGTTTGACAAGGATTAATAATAATTTATTTTGAGATTATGGTCATGATCAAGGTTTTGTTTTTCCTTTTTGATTTAGGGGTCATTTACCTTTTTTGTTTTTAATTAAGAGATATCTTTCAATGTCTAACAATGTATCTTCTACCAAATTTTCTCAAAATATTTGGTGGCTCTATGCGATAGTGATATTAATTTACAAAAATGAGAAATGTCGTAGACACACTCTATAGTTAGTCCGAATCTTCTAGAGTTTTAAGCAAAATCTACAAGATATACATTTTAAAATCAAAAATTTCATATTATAATTCTTATCAATTTTGTCAACAAAAAGATTTAATAAATATTAAGAGTACATTGTGAGTAATCAACTTTCAACATTCACTCTTCCCCTTTTTCATTTCTCTCTCACAAAAGCTGATTTTTTTTCTTTGTCATTCTAGGATTGCCACCAACCTTTTTGGTTGGTGTTAAGCCTTGATTTTCTCTTTACTCATTGGTAGAATTTTTTTTTAATGTGTTAACTATGAATCTTCTTTCACTCTTAAGTTATTTTTTTTTTGATATGTATATATTGGGTTTTATCTCTCAGTTCACGAGAGTTTGGAGTCTTTGTATTACAACCTTTGCAAATATATCTAATACAAATTAGTTTGTTGTTTAGGATCAATAGACTTCGCAACACGTCAATTTTTGTATGGATCCCCTCATGAAAGATTGTATGATGAAACAACAATATGATAAAAGCATGCAGAAGTGTTGAATTCCAACTATAACAATCAGATTTTTGTTGAAAGAGAGTTTTATTTATTTCAAATAGAAATATATTTGTTAGATTTTGACTTCCAACTAATAAACTAATTTTAGTTTTATTAAAAAAAAGAAAAAGTAGATATCATGAAATGAAGATGAAAAGAATAAATGTTTGTTTCCTATTGATACTATTTAGAAAATTTATATGGCCCCTCACTTTTAGGTTTTAAGAGTCTAATTCTACAAATTACTAAAACAACCTACAATATATAAGATCTTGGTCTTTCTACGAATTGCTAAGTTGTAGAAATGCTAAAAAGGTTGATCTATTCTGAACATGGTCCAACTAAATCAATTGTTGTTCTGTTGTAAGGCCAATTAATATAATCAATTCTATATAAATTTAATTTATTATACTTACTAAAAGACTATAAAATAAAATATCATCAGAGTAAATAAAATTAAGGCACTTTTGCTAGAATAATTATATACTTCATATACCTAATTAAGTAAATACTCTTTTTTTTTTGTTCAAGGAATATAATTCTTTAGATCTTGTTTGGTTCAACATTTTTATACTTCAAGAAACGGAATCAATTACATGTTATCTTTCTTTTTGTTTGGTCGCTCCTCAATCTATTACCATTACTCGACGGTAATGGATTCCTCTAATTTGTTACATTCCCTTTTCCCTCAAGTAAGGATATCTATTTCTTAGTGGTAATAGTTACCATCCTCATTCTATTCTATGGCTTGAAGCCTTGAACCAGTCATCTAATAAATTAAACAATTTTGTTATGATTACTGTTATCTATTTGATTCTATTTCCTTTTCATTTCATACCTTGAACCAAACAAGAATCCCTTGAAAAACCAATCAAAATATAAAATAGTAAAAACTTTTTATCCCTTCGTTTTAATTATTCCCTCGTAGTGTTTGACTTTATCACTAAATTTTGACCTATTTTAGAAAAAATGAGCTCAACTATTTATAAGTTCAGTGCTATAGTTTTTTCCCCGACTCATTCTTTACACTAATTCATTTTTCCATGATATGCTGAAAACAAAAAGAATTTCATCAGGATCCCGATTCATGAATCTCGCGGTTCGAGAAATAAAAATAAGAAGATCAAACCATTTCTTCTGACTCCTTTACCTTCCCTGTGGATAAGATCACTCACTTGTCCACATATTATGAATTTGGCTCAAGATAGGTGAAATTCATTTTTTTTACAGGCCTCATAGCCTTCCCTTCAAGACCCATGATATCATGATACATACATGATCGAATCCTAGAAAAAAAAATTCAAAATTAAAGTATGAAAAGAATAGTTCAAAACGTGTTTACTAAAAATCATCATTATAGATTGTATATAGGTTTTTCATCTTGATGAGTTAAATAAGGAAATAAAAAAACATGAAATGTATAATTTCAGCAATGAGCTGAGATTTTATACGCTGTTCAATTTTCTCATTTTTCTTTTATATATCGTCATTTTTTTTTTGAAAATCTCTTCATCAATATATCTGTCCAAATTATTTCCCTTATTTAATTATTTTATCCAGCTTATTTTTCATTTTTAGCACAAATATTAGCAAATTAGCGTATATATTTATTTTTTAGTTTTTTCACCATATACCCCTGACAAATATTTTTTTGCACCATATCCTTTCGAGTTTCCAAATTCACCATATACCCTACACTTTTCAAAAATTACATCAACTTACCCTTATGACTAACGGAAGGCTAACGTCGTTAGTCATTAACCCCTAATCCCCCCTCTAACCCTAATTAACTACCCTAAACTTATGCCAAACCCTAACCCTAATCCCTAATCTAATACCCTAACCGTAACCACCCTCCCACCCTTACCCCACCCACTCCCCCACCCCCTTACCGCGAAGCCCACCCTTACCCCACCACCCCCGAAGCCCATCCCCTCCCCATTCCCAGAAGAACCTCCCCCCCCCCCCCCCCCCACCACCCCCGAAGCCCCACTCCCCGCAACCCCTCCCCGCACCCTCTTGCATCTCCCGACTCAATCTCCCTCCCCCCAGTAAACTCGCCGGAGAAGAACAGAAAAACGCACGAAGGGGGGTTCGATTTTCGATTTTCCGGGTCAGCCGTGGGTCGGGGGGGTTCGCGACAGGGAAAGGGAGGGGGGTTCGCGCAGCATGGGAGGAAGGGGAGGGGGGGTTCGCGACTGAGGGAAAGGGAGGGGGGTTCGCGCAGCATGGGAAGGGGGGGGGAGGGGGTTCGCGCAAAGCAGGGGAAGTGGATGGGAGGGGGGTTCGTGCGGCAAAGGGGAAGTGGATGGGAGGGGGGTTCGTGCAAGCGGGGAGGAGGAGGGGGGGGGGTTCGCGCAGTGGGGGAAGGGGAGGGTGAGGGGACAATGGGGAAGCGGAGGGGTGGTGGTGGTGACGGGAGAAGGGGAGGGGGTCGGCGGGGGAGGGGAGGGGTGGTGGTGGTGACGGGGGAAAGGGAGGGGGTCGGCGGGGAAGGGGAGGGGAGGGGGTCGGCGGGGAAGGGGAGGGGTGGTGGTGGTGACGGGGTGGTGGTGAGGGGTGGTGGTGCGGTGGGGTAAGGGGTGGTTAGGGTTAGGGCCCAAGTTAGTGGTTTGGGTTAGGGCCCAAGTTAGTGTATTAGATTAGGGTTAGAGTTAGGATTAGGGTTTGATTTAGGTTAGTTAATTAGGGTTAGGGGAGGATTAGGCCTTAATGACTAACGAAAGTCTAACACCGTTAATCAAAAGGGTAAGTCGATGTATTTTTTTAAAAGGTGGGGGGTATATGGTGAATTTCAAAAGTTGAAAGGATATATAGTGCAAAGAAAAAATTGTCAGGGGTATATGGTGAAATAACCTTTATTTTCTTGAAGGTAAGGAGAGGGACCTTTATCTATCACAATTCTTGGTCCAAATATTAGCAAACTTACCACTAGGCCATATCTCCCTTGGTCCAAATTTTATTTTCTTTAAGGTAAGATTAAGTCTAAGGGGACTCAATTAAAGGGGGATAAAGGGAATTATCAAATAAGTCCCATAAGGTTTGATATCTAAGTTCAAAATACGAGGTGGGAACTGAGAAGTGACGCCATCATCTCTGGCTTGGTCCAATTTTTTTTTTTTTTAATAAGGTAAGAGAAAACCTTGATAAATTGGGGGAAATAAAGGGGATTTCAACTTGCCTAGAGTGAAAATCGATTCCAATATCTTTTGGAATATTAAGGGAAGCTCTAAGCCTCTAACCATGCACTAGGTTATCGGTCCAAATAGCCAAGTATTATTTGGTAGCAATTTAGCGTATATGATGTACGTATAGAGTCTGCTTACACATGCATGCATGTGAAAAAGACACCCGATATTTGGACAAATTCGAGGCCCAGTTGGGATCAGTATTGTCCCTGCTGTCTTCCAAATCCTTTAAAATCTAACATCTTTTTGTCCTTTCAGGCTTTCACTATCCAATATCCACCCTGATCATTTTGGATAAATTAATATTTACTGCAACTTTTTAAAATTACTATCAAACAAAAGATAGACACATTCAAAAAAAAAAAAAAGTAAATTTATAAAAATATCTTTGGAGTTTAATCTATTAAGATTATACATGTTTAATTTTCTTTTCTTCATATATTTTTTTAGGCCCCCTTTGTAATCCCTGGTAAACAATTTTCTAAATACGGCGCTTCTTACACAAGTCATTCACCTGAGGCCCAACAAGCTTCAACCCCCCTTGAATTATCTTACTTTGTTGTGGTCCACCCTGATCATTTCAAATCTTTTTTATTACAAACATGCCACTAAATGGGACCGTTACTTTTTTATTTCGAATTACCTTACTTTGTTGTGGTCCCAACTTTCTCTCTCTATGTTCCTTGATTTTTTCCCACTACCTCTCTATTTTACTTATTAAGAAACGTAGGAAGTATAATTTATACTAATATAGTAAAATGCCTTCTTAAACAAGGAAATGTGCCACGTGGCGCTATCCCTTATAATGTTTACTTTCTGTACTCCACATACAATGAAAAGTTAGAAAATGAATTGTATAAAATTTGATCCCATGACTTTGAGCTTATATACTAAAGTCTTGACCATTAAACCAGATAATGTTTGGTGTTATAAATTTAAAGTAAAATATTAATAAATAAAAATCATAATTACCCGGGACATAGCCCTGACCTAAAAACTAGTTTAAAATCCAGAGATTGGTTGGTGGTACTTAGAGAAACAAAGGAAGTAGCATAACCTTTCTTTTTTTACTTTTTATGTAAATGAAAGTACTCCTTAATGTGATATATTATGTTAGTAATCAATGTTAAAATCATTAATTATCAATCCCATAACATGTACTGACACCTCAAACTAAAAACCTATGTTCATCACTCTATTATAATCTGGTTACATAACTAATTTTCACATTCTATATTGTGGTATTCTAAAGTAGACGTGATATGATTTAGTAGTATGTGATTAAAGAAATCGACAAAAAAAGAGAGATGTTTTTTTTGGGATCAAAACCCTCAAGCTTGCCTTATCTCAAAAGGCCCAAATTGTAAACTCTTCGATCCCTTCCTTCGTTTTAATTTGCTCCACAAAATGTTGCCCCCAAGATTCGAACTCTGATCTCCTGAAACCGCAATGAGAGTGGGGCTTAGTACCATTAAACCATACATTAGATTCAAGAGTCATTGCCTCACTAATGAAGAATTGAACATTATTATAGGAGGTTCTTTTCATGTAGGAAAGTGTCGTGTAAATCTTTTAAAATAGACAATAAAAAAGTATTGCAATTATATTGCACTTTGCAGGGTTGGGAGAATAAACAATATTCACCAAATAACAATACATCATAACATCAATCAATCCTAGACCTGACAATCTGGTCTTTCAGATCGGGTTCAGTTAGGATCATTTTGGATATGTTGAAATTTCAGTTGGTTCAAGTCGATTTAGCCCCATTTTGGTTTCGATTTTGATTTGGTTCTTTGGTTATCCGGGCCAAGTCGAGTATCGAGTCAAGACTTTGGTTCATTTTTCCAGGTGAAAACCGGGTTGGCTTAAGTGAATTCAAATCCATTCGAGTTTCGGGTTTGGCTTGTTTCTTTAGTAATCCAACAGACAATTACGTCTTGTATTTGTTTTAAAGCAATTATGACAATATAAAAAAATCCATATTTATTATATATCTAAAACATATCTCAAGTTCTTAAAAATTCATAATAGTTCTACCTTATTTAAAAAAAATTCATGGTAGTTACTAGTTAAATCCGAAGCAATTTGTCGGTCTTATACACCCAAAACCAATAGAATTAGAATTTGTACAATACACATATCGAATCATTCAAGTCAAATCTGGTTGGTTCAGTTCGAATGAGATTGAAGTCAATTAAATTCAATTGATTCAGTTTGGGTCACTACAAATATTAGATCAAGTTAAATTCGAATTGGTTTCTATTTGATCTATTTCAGGTTCAATGGTAAATCATCGTTTGAGTCTGAATCAGGTCTCAACTCGGGTCAACTTTACCCGCACATACTAAAAAACCTATCAAATCCTGCAAGGTAAAACAGCACATCTTTTACTTTTATTAAATGAAACTCAAATTCCAGAAACCCACAAAAAAAAATTCCCTTCTTACCTCCTTACACAAATTGCGCTTCTTACATGGCTTTTTTGTACTTTGCCACATGCCTTATAATTGCTTCATATATAGTGACAGTATATTTGTATCACTTTTCCTTCTTTCTTCACCATTTACAGAATCTTCAAACTTCCCCCAACTTGAAATTCTCAACCCTTTCCTTTTCTTCCCTCCAATGGTTAAACTAAATTAAAAATTAAATCTTGTTGGTAAGAATTTTTAGAAAGTTCGTATAAATTAGACAAGGTTATCTTTTTGTTTTTAAGGAAACCACTGATTATTACCCCACTAATACGCTTAGAACAGAATCACTGCTTCAAAGAACTTTCCTCCTATTTTGGTAATTTCCATGTTATGCCCTTCCCTCTCTTCTTCTCTCTTATAGTGCCTTCTTGAAGCTTTTGGGAGTAGCAAGTAAACTCAACTCTCTATCTTTCTCTCTCTTCTTTGCTTTCTCTCTCCTCCTTACTTTCTCTCTCTCTTCTTCCATTGGCTTTTCTGTCTTTTTTGCTGCATTTTTTGTGGAATGCTATAGTAACTTAAAGTTGGGTTCTTTTCTTTCTTTCTTTATTTTGTTCCTGTATTTCTTTGTGGATCTGCTTGTCTGTGAATAATTCCAATTTCCAACCTTGTATAATCTTCTGGGTATCTGTGCAATTCAAAGATATTATCTCAAACATGGGTGAAATTGCTGTAAAATTGTGAGATTCTTGAAATTTAGGATCTGGGTTTTTCTAGTTATTGTTGAAGAAAAAAATTCAAAAAATAAAAAAAATGGTACCTGGTATAGATATAAGTAAATGGTGGGCAAAAGAAGAAAGAAAAGGAACACCAGTAATAGTGAAAATGGAGAATCCAAATTACTCACTTGTAGAAATAGAATCACCAGATTCAGCATTTAGGGCAGTGGAGAAAGATAGAGGGAAAAATGCAAAACAATTGACATGGGTTTTGCTGTTAAGGGCACATAGAGCAGCAGGATGTGTTGCTTGGGTTGGAAACGGGGTATGGTCATTGTTAAGTACAATAAAGAAAAGGTTGATTTTAGGGGAAGGTGTTGGAATGGAGAATGATAAAAGTAGCAAGGGAAAGTTATTGTACAGGGTAATTCTGGGTTTTCTAATAACTGCTCTTGCATTCTTGGCATTTGAGGTGTTTGCACACTTCAATGGGTGGCAATATTGGCAAAACAGCAACTTACACATCCCTCAAACTATTGAGATTCAAGGTTGGCTCCATGAGATTTATGTAAGTTGGCTCGATTTTCGGGTCGGCTATATAGCCCCTTTGATCCAATCTTTATCCACCTTCTGTGTGGTTTTGTTCATGATTCAGTCCCTTGATAGGTTGGTTCTGTGTTTGGGGTGTTTTTGGATTAAACTCAACAAGATTAGGCCTAGAATTGAAGAGGAACCTTTCAAGTCCAATGATCCTGAAAATCCTGGCTGCAATCACCCAATGGTTCTGGTTCAAATACCAATGTGTAATGAAAGAGAGGTAATCAATCAATCAATCGTTTTTTGTTGGGTGTTTTTGTTTATCTCTATTATTTGATAGGATTGAATATAGTATATATATGATCATTTTGATGATTGAGTAGTTGTTGTTACTATATGATAATTGATTGGTGATGTGGGTTTTTGCAATAATTCTGTTGTGATAGGTATATGAGCAATCTATTTCAGCTGTTTGTCAACTTGATTGGCCAAAAGACAGAATTCTTATACAAGTTCTAGATGATTCTGATGATGAGAGTATCCAGTGGTTGATTAAGAATGAAGTCTCTAAGTGGAGTCAAAAGGGTATTAACATTATTTACCGACATCGGTTGGTTAGGACTGGTTATAAAGCTGGGAATCTCAAGTCTGCTATGAACTGTGATTATGTTAGAGATTATGAATATGTTGCCATCTTTGATGCTGATTTTCAGCCTAATCCGGATTTCCTGCAGCAAACTGTCCCACATTTTAAGGTTTGCTGTTTGATTATAAAATATTGGGTTGAGATGTGGTTTATCTTGTAATTACTGTACTGTAAAAACTAAAGTTTGTACCCATTGGTTGGTAATTGATGTTTTGCAGGGTAATCCAGAACTTGGTTTGGTTCAAGCAAGGTGGACTTTTGTGAACAAAGATGAAAACTTACTGACTCGCCTTCAGAATATTAACCTTTGCTTTCACTTTGAGGTGGAGCAGCAGGTTAATGGAGTGTTCCTTAACTTCTTTGGATTCAATGGAACTGCTGGGGTTTGGAGAATCAAAGCACTGGAAGATTCTGGTGGTTGGCTCGAGAGGACAACCGTCGAGGATATGGACATTGCCGTCCGTGCTCATCTCAATGGGTGGAAGTTCATTTACCTTGATGATGTTAGGGTAAGTGGAGCTCAGATTTCCTGATTTAGATCAACTTGATTATGAAACTGTATCTGGACTGATTAGGATATTTTTGGAATTATACAGTTTTTAGTGAACTTTTCCTGAAATTGTGGTTGCCAATCAAAGTGTTAGATGTTGGTCTTCTTCCCATACCTAACAAAAGGTCATTGTATCTGTGTCATTTTCAGGCTCTTTGTGAACTTCCCGAGTCTTATGAAGCTTACAGAAAACAGCAACATCGGTGGCATTCTGGTCCGATGCAGCTCTTCCGTTTATGTCTTCCAGCCATCATAAGCTCTAAGGTAGCTTTCATATTATTTCTGTATCATTATTTGACACCTTAATGATACTTATATGAAGTATCCCCTAAACATGTATCTTAATCTACTTTGCAGATATCATCTTTGAAGAAAGCAAATCTCATCCTACTATTCTTTTTACTAAGAAAACTGATCCTCCCTTTCTATTCGTTCACATTGTTCTGTATCATTCTTCCCTTGACCATGTTTGTCCCTGAAGCCGAGCTTCCAATCTGGGTAATCTGTTACATTCCGGTTTTCATGTCATTCCTGAACATACTTCCTGCACCGGGATCATTTCCCTTCATCGTCCCATACCTTTTGTTCGAGAACACAATGTCCGTGACCAAATTTAATGCCATGATTTCCGGATTATTCCAATTGGGTAGTTCATATGAGTGGATTGTCACCAAAAAAGCTGGCCGAGCTTCAGAACCAGACCTAGTAGCAATGGAAGAAAGAGAAACAAAGGCAATGAATCAACCCCAACTGTTCCGGGGTGCTTCTGACAGCGGCCTTTCTGAACTTACCAAACTGAAAGAGCACCAAGAAGCAACCCCAAAACCAGATAAAAAGAAAATGAACAAACTATACAAGAAAGAGCTTGCTTTGGCCTTCTTACTGCTCACTGCTGCTCTTAGGAGTCTGTTGTCTGCACAAGGAGTGCATTTCTATTTCCTGTTATTCCAAGGCGTCACATTCCTTCTCGTGGGCTTAGATTTGATCGGCGAGCAAATGAGCTAAAACACGCATAATGTTCGTCTAATTTTCGCGATCAAAGGCTGAGTGCATAGCTGCAAAGCTACTGCTAACGGTACAGCTATGTTTCAGAAGAATAAAATTCCTCTGACAATCACTTCTCCTATAGAATTTTTTTTCTTTTACTTATAAGTTCTCAACATAGAAATACTCTTTGTCATTTAATTTATCACTTATTATAGTGCTGTGAATTTGCTTTCTTGGAGGGTTTAAATTGGTGAGATAGGTTCTATGGGGATGAAAATTGCCAAAGTCAATTCTTTTGCTTTTGGATCATAAGAAGAGATTGGAGTTTGTTATTTGTTCTGGGTTAGTTTGGTACCATATTCTACATAAAATTGTATGTAAGAACAGTGTAGATTTTGAGTGATGCTGAAGTTCAGCTGTTAAGGGTATCAATCTAGATGCATAAATTACTCATATAAAATTATATTTTTTTGTATATTTTGAATTGTATGAGTGATCATTGAAGCCTAAATCGGTGGATCCTTGGATTTCTCTCTATTTTTTTAATAACAATAATTAATGTTTAATTAAAGCATTAATTGTTAAGTTGATTATGATAATATATGGTTGATTGTTTGATGAAATGATTAGTCTACTGTGTCGGCAGGTTAGTGAGTATATAAAGGGGTATGTTAGTGTACTCACTTTTGTGTCCGCATATTTGATCATGATCTTTCCCCATGGACCGCATTGGGATAATTATATCTGTATTTTTGAGTTATGAGTCTTGTGACATGTGAGTTGTGACATTAAACTCTCTTCAACTAAAAGTACCCTAAAAAAAGAGCATTTATATTGTTTCATGATGCAAGCAAACATATAAACAATTAAAAAAGAACCAAAAAATGGATACATATATTTACTTATGTGATTTACTAATAAGAGATACTTGGATGGATAAAATATGGTTGACCCAGTGGATAATTTACCCACTGCTAATAGAATTTAATGTAAATGGAATCCAACTCAACATTGACAATTATTTTTTAACCGATCTATTAGAAATGGGTAATCCACCTAGTGAGTAATGTAGTTATTTCCGTGATGGATTGTATGAATGCGATAATCGAGGCATTCTAATAGAAGTATATTGTTAGAGCAAAGCTGATTAGCTAAATTTATTCAAGCTAAATTTTGTCACGTGATTCGTGAGTTCTGAGTTTATGTTATTTGTGGGGCATCTTTGTAAATTTAGTTATTGTGCGACTCATCACTTACATATTTTATATACTTGACTAAAATTAAACTAGCTAGAGTTTACAAGAGAAATATTATATAGTATATCCAAAATATTCAAGCTTCAACTGGACAAGTATAGACTATTTAGCAAATATATAGTATGATTGATTATAAGTGGGAGTGGTGGTAGTTCAGTGGAGTATCACCCCGAATTTCATGGCTTTTCCGAGGGTTTGAATCCTCATCCTAACAATATGTTGGGAAATTTACTCATGGTGGTACACTAGTAGAATAAATGCTTATTGATGCGGTCATTAAGTGGCCTATTGCGACGGTTTTCGCCGCGCAGCAATTAACGGCGCAACAATAGGTAATTAAACTATTGTTGCGGTTTGTAACCGCAACAATATTACAATGTATTGCTGCGGTTTATGAGAAAAAACGCAGCAATATATATATTTTTTATTATAAAAATACAATATATTGCCGCGGTTTTCCCATAAACCACAGCAATATACTGTATTTTCTTAAAAAAAAAAAATATTTATGCATGTATGTTCCATCCAACCTCTTTATGCAAGAAGCAGGATGCAGCAGCTGCAACAATATTTTCTGCATAAATTTCGGCAGAGCTCCGTTTGTAAATTGGATAAACCCATAATTGGGAATTAACATGTACAATATTATATGCAACAACCAACACATGGACAATAAATCTCATCCTCGCAAGTAAGTTGTTGATGCTCTACAACACGTTTACAAAACTCATTCACACCTTGTACGAACTCCAACGTATTCCGCTTTTCATACATCCAACTTCGATCCATTTCTAACCCCCACAACATACATACATACATAAAAAATTATTATTAATTAAAAAATCCACATAAATATAGCACAACAAGCTAATATTCAATGCATGTATACTTCTATTGGGTCCTTATCACTCCAACCTAACCCATCCTTAAACGTCCAATCCCACTAGTGAATGCATGTATCATCTTTGATTTCAATTAAAATTCGGCAGCATTTCCCTTCAGTTCTCCAAGTACATAATGAAGATAATTGCTTATCTTTTATGTACCCGGAGAACAAATTAGGGAAATGACTAACCATATTTCACTTAGAATCAAAGAATCAACACACAATCACTACCTAAGTGAGATGTGACGTTTAAGAACAGTCCCAAAACGGGGACTATTCAAGATTTACTCCTAATGAGTAAGTCTTGAACGGGTATCTAGGCATGATGATGTACATAAAAACAATCGCATTCAAGCGATTCCAACTTTCCAAGTCATCACCAAACAACAATCACATTCAAGCGATTTCAAGTTATCACCAAACAACAAGTACCAAACCATTCCTTAGATTTCCCTTCCCCTCCCATTGGTGAGTCTATCAATATGAAGGCATTGCATATCACTTGAAATAAAGTATTGCAAAAACATCACAAGAACTTAAGCAAAAACAATCCCGTATAACATTTTAGGGCATACAAAAACTTGAGCAAAATCATCACAAAATCAGTTTTTAATCCTCAAATCTTATAACTAATCATATATATACTTTACAGTAAACATTTTAAACTACTAATTAACCCAAAATTTCCATTAAAACACTATTAATTAAGAAAACAATAAAATTTAAAAAATTATGAAAAACTAACCTAATATGACAAGGAGAGGGTGGCGCCGGCGGTGAAGTATGAAAGTGGCGGAGGAGAAGGTGGCGCCGGCGGTGAAAACACGAACCCACCGAACCAAAAACGCGAAAACCCACCGAACCAAATTAAAAAGTGTGAGAAGCGGAGGAGAAGACGAAAAACCCGATAACAAACCCAGATCTAGCGAAAAACGCGAACCCTTGTCGCCAGAAACAAGAATTTTCTCGCCGGAAAGTGTAAGAGAGTGAGAGAGTGCGAGAGTAGAGAGAGAGTGTGTGAGAGTAGAGAGAGAGAGAGAGAGAGTCGAGAGAGAAACAGTGAAGGCAAAAAAAATCCCCTTTTTTTTTAGTTCTGGCGCAGACATATTGCTGCGGTTTCTTACAAGAACCGCAGCAATATGTTCAAATAATACTTTTTTAATATATTGCTGCAGTTCTTGCCAGATACCACATCAATATATCTGGTCAAATAGTCAAACTTTTTCAAAAAAGTTTCCATTGAAACAATATTGCTGCGATTTTCATCCGAAACCGCAACAATATGGTTATTTTATAATTTACCTTTTCTTTTTACGTGATATATTGCTGCGTATGAGTAAAACTGCAGCAATACCACCGCAACAATAAGCATTTATTCTACTAGTGGTAGTGACCCTTTAGGCCAGTTGTCTTCTACCTAGCCTTTGAGCTGGTGTACCCTGCAGACTAGTAGTCTAGCAGGGTTTGGTCTTTGGGCCAATTATCTTTCCTAATAAAAAAAAGTATAATTGATTGTAATAATTTCATAATTAGAAATTTAACATGCTTCTGATTTCTAAAGTGTAGACTTTTTTTCTTCTAAAAAAAAGTGTAGACTTTTAGTTAAGTATTTTTCTAAGTCCTTGTGATGTTATATATATGAGGAAAATAATTGAAGATTACCAGAAATTTCAACTATATATGACTTTGAAGTTGTCTTATAAGAGAAAAAAGAAAACTAGCCTATAATTCCAACTAATTGTTCATATGCATCTAGTTTGTTATGATTATAAAAGTCGGTCTTTTTCTTGTTTGATTTGGTACATGAATGAGAGGTCAAATCTAACAAACACCTAAAAACAATGTGAAATATGCATCAAATAGATCATTGACTATGAACAATTGTTATTGTATTACTATAAGAATCAAATGATTTGGTATTCCTTTGAATATAATCATAATAGCTAACTACTCTTAGTTATTTATAAGTGTAAACAATTTACTCCATAAATCAAGCTGATTGACAACTACTACGGTACTGCTCCTACAACTAAGCAAATTATGAAAAGCAAAGTGATAGTAGTGAAGTCACTCATATATTAACATTAATACCAAATATTAAATATTGGAAATGGGTGGGACATAGATGACAAAACCCCAACTAGCGGCAATTCTTAAGGCAAATGTTGTGCACTGCATCTTTGCATAATCTTCGCAGCATATTCCCTTCTTCCTCAAGCAAATTACTAACTACTAAGTGATGCCTAGTGTTAAGCCTACATATTGAGCAAGCATCTTTTAACTTAGAAAAGGTGTATTGCAAAAATCATTTTCCTCTTATTTGAAGTTATCTTCAACATTCAAATATCCGGATGGGGGAGTACAATTAGACTAATAGAGTGAGGATATATCAGAAAACCGAACCGAATTGGAAAAAATTTGATCCGATTTTATCTCTCCTTTTCTAATTTGACGTTCTAATTCATTCAGTCACAATTTAGATTTTCCCGAACACGAGTTGATCAAAAAATTAATCATAAAATACTTGGTGTGAAAAGAATATGAAGGCTTCCAAATGACATAAGGTAATATGGTATGAATCTATGGGGAAAAAAACTCCATGTAAAAATGAATATAAACTGAGAGTACGGAAAAACACAAAGCTAAAATCAAATAGCTAAACCTATGCACTAGGTGCATATGTTAGAATTGCTAAATAAGAATAACTCCTTTAACAAACTAATACTGATGCTTGAATCACATGAAACAATACTTTCATAAGCCAACACTAACGCTTTAATATATATGGATAAACATATGAACCACTTGAGAGACCATTTCCTTCCAACACTAAAGTTCAAGACATAATCTAACACTTACCACGGTAATTTCACCTTTACTAAGGCTTTGTTCTCCTCGGATTAGTAAAAATAAGTTTGATTCAAAAAAATTAGTTCAAGTATAACTAATTTCAAATCTACTCTAATGTTTCAAAAAAAATATAAGTTCGGTAAAAAATAAGTTAAGCAAAAATTACTTTAGCAGAAAAAAAATAAGTTGATTTAAGCAAAAATAAGTTAATTTAAGCACAGATAAATTAAGTTAAGCAAAAGAACCCTTAAGAGAACAGAGCCTAAGTTGTTGTAAAATTAAGACATCTCCCTGTTATCTATCTTTGGACATGGAAAGTGCTAAAAATAGTATAAACCCCTTTTTATATGTCTAAACAATAACTAAGGATGTGTTTTCTTCACCTTATCAAATAAGTTTTGAGTTTAATAAGTTCAGTTAACTTCAAATAAGTTTAATCAAGTTTTGATAAGTTTATATAAGTTTAATTAAGTTCAAACTAGTTCTAACACCTTATAAAAATAAACTTCAATAAAATGAGTTTAGGGTATGTTCTTTTCACCTTATTTTTGCTTATTTATAAAAAAAAATTGAATAAGGAAAGTTCAAAAAAATAAGAGAAAAAATAAGATAAATTTAGCAAAAAAGGTGAACATAACAGGCTCGCTCTTAGATAAGTTCAAATAAGTTATGTTTAGTTCTGATAAGTTTAGAAAATCCAAGTGTATAGGATGCATCCTAATTATACTATTCTAAGGAACATTATTTTTTTCATCATTGTAGGCGTGATGGGTGTATTCCAATAAAAATTGACATGGTTATCCCACATCAGAAAATTAACAATAAAACACATGGGCAACCGGCCAAGAATGTTTTTAAGAAATTCAGGGGGATATATTAATTTTTCATAATGTATCTAATTGTTAGATATATAAATATAAATAAAGAAATTTATATGGTGAGTTTCGAGTTCAACGTCCATATACATTTATATAGATGCCACGTAAAAACGTACTTCATCCGTTCTCAATAATTTAACATGTTATGTTCCCCTAAAAAAAATATTAACATGTTATGTTTGGGCACACAAATTAAAAGTAAATCGTAGGAGAGTTTTTATATTTTTTGGGTAGTTAAAGTTAAAATTAAATTAAAAATTGATTTGAATAAGAGAGAGAGTTAGTAGAGGATCTCACATCACATAAGTATAACAAGGTAATGTGAGAGACAAAATAGTTAAGGCACAATTCAATTCAACTAATTCTAATTAAACTGGACTTATTTGTAGCAAATTGAACTTACAATTTGCTATACTTAACTTATTTTTGTTGAACTGATCGGACTTATTTTTACTGAACTGAACTGAACTTGTTGATTTTCTATTGTATTATCTTATGTAATTTACTAATCTTAACTTTTTACTGAAATAAACTTATTTTTGGTAGACTGAACTTTTTTGCTAAATAATTGGTAAACTGAACTTATTTTTACTAAAACTTATCTTTTCAAAGTGAAGTCAACAAGGTCTTAGTGGAGGGATCCCATATTATATGAGTAGAAATATTTGAAGACTTACCAAAATACTCCATCCACTTTTTTGAATTGATAAAATTCCAAAGATCTTTCCTAAGCTCCCACGGAAAGCATAGTAAGAACTAAGAAGGGCTGAAAGGCCGGATCTGATTGGAACAATGGAGAAGGAGGAAGACTTCCGCGGCTGGCGAGCGATCCCCGTTCGCGGCAGAGAACAAGACAACAAGCGAGCGACATTTAACCTTTTTTCTTTATATGGTAAGATGGCCCACTATCTCTATTACTTTTACATCTTTTTTACCTATTTCACTTTTTCCCTACTTTTACTCTTTTTTAGCCTATCTTATACTTTAAACATGGCCAATCTGCATGCAAACAGGATCATGCACCCAAGTGCATGTAGTTGATGGTGCACCCTCTGCTAAACGGCGTAGTTTTAATATTTTAAGAGTTTACGATTTTAAGAAAAATATTGTTATAAGTTTCCATAAATCTTGCAACTTGGGTTTCCTTTAAAAAAATGACCGTTGGCGATATTATTTTTTAAAAATTTGAATTTAAAAGGTATGTTATTTTAATTTAAATTAAATGTTCTTTTACAATATGTTCTATTCATTACGACCTTTGTTCTTTTATAATTGGATATTTACATGTTCTTTAATTTTAAATTGTATGTTCTTTTATTTTAAAAAGTTGTTGAAAAAAGATCATGTTCTTTTATATGAATTATATGTTCTTTCGGGTGCACAATGAACACTGTACACCCTAGTACATCATCCATGCCTTTTTATTTTGTCATCGAGAAATTTTGCATTAAGTGAAAATTGAAGTACAACCTAATGCTAATACAACCAAACAGAAACAACTATCACTAACAAGAACTACATGAACTCGAACATACTTTTTAAAGAAAACACTAACTACTATGTGTCCAGTCCGAACGAAGTTTGTCTTGAGCGATGGCTAGTGAGGTTGGATATGAGAAGATATATGTTGTGCTACAAAACCCTGACGATCTTCATAGAGAGATTGTCGTACATCAGCTAGTAGATCTCAATGTCTACTAGACGCGAAATCCCAAGGTCCTTGATGATCCTCCTGGGATTCTCCTAATTCAACTAACAAGGAAGTCACGTTCTTTAGCGACTTTAATCACACTAGACTGAAACTCGAAAGACGTGGAGGTCTTGACGTGCCCCAAAGCAAGTTGGGGTGCTCCCACAATATGCTTTTTTAGGTGTGATGAAATCTGAAGCTATCACGAGAATTTGGAGCGAGTTAGATTGAAGAACATCGCCCCACTGGCGGATCCTAAGATCCAAACTGACAATCCCTAACCCATAAGACCGACACACAACAAATCTGAAAAGAGAACCTCCTCTCACCTTAACTAACACATGAACTCCTACAGTGGCGAAAACCTCATGCCTAACTCCAGGATTATTGGGTCTACATACCAGGTTGCGTAGATCTTCCTTTGTCATAGGAAACCAAGAGCCTTGAACTGCCCACCGATCACCATTAACGAACACCCCAACACTACCAGTCACAAAAAGGCCAGGGCTATCGGATCTGAAGATAACAAACATGAAAATAACAAAACCAAACATCACTAGGTTCTTAACACCGAACCCTAAACTTGAAGACTCAATCAAACACGGGAAAGGGAAGGGGAAGGGGAAGACACAAACGATAAAAGTGAACAACTACTGACCGAGTAACATACCAGGGGAGGGGGGAGGGGAGCCGACACACGAAACACGGGGAGGGGGGGAAGGGGGAACCCGACGACGCAACGGAACAGGATTTGGGGAAGGGAAGCCCGATAAACGCAAAGGGGAAGGAACGAACTTATCGGCGACGAACCACGACACGGTTACCCGCAAGCGACGACGAAGTGGTCCGACAGACGCGAACACGGGGAAGGGGGTGGGGAAACCTAATCTAAGTACTGAAACAGGGGAGAGGGAAACACGATCTAAGTAACAGGAAAGGAAAACGAAAAAGCAAAGCATGGCAAGCAGGCTCGCCGGCGACCGTGAGCGAGGTCGGCCACCTGGAGCGGCTGCCGAATGAAAAGTTCACCTAGGGTTCTTGTTGGGGGAGCGTAAGATTCATCCAGTGGCGGAGCCACGGTTAGTCATGGTGGGTCACGTGACCCACCATTATCTGAGGAAAAAAAAAATGAAGTTCTATTTGTTTTTTTTTTTTTTTTTGAAAAAAACCCTGAATTTCTAGCTTCTATATGTCGACCTCAAGGAAGAAGAGCAAAATCCAGATTAAATGTCATAATCAATTGACTGGAAGAAGAGGAAATGAGAGAACAGAAAAAAAAACTCCATGGTTTTGAATGTGAACCAGAAACTGAGAAGAGAGGGAGAAAGAAGAAGAAGTGATAATTTTTTTTTAAGAGAGAGAAAGGCAAGTTAAGTGTTTGGGGATGGGGACTAGCACAGTAGCACATCACGTGGGTTTGGGGGGTAATTTCTTGTTTCTTTTTTTTTTCTTTCTTTTTACTCTTTTGTTTTTGTTCTTTTTCTTTTGTGCTCTATTTAGTAGTAGGCTACTAGGCTTATTAAAAGTAAATTGTTAATTACTGGTATATTAAATAGAATAAAGTTACTTTTTAAAAGTTGATTTTTTTTTGTGGGAAGGGTAGAAGGGCTAGGCTTTTTATACAAAGAGGTTATTGAATAGAAATGTTGGCCTTGCTTTTTTTTATTTATTTGATAACAAAAGGGAAACATGTTATTAATGTTTAGGATCTTTTTAATCTTTTATGGACTTCCTTCGCTTTTCTTTTTATTTGCAATATTGAAGTATACACAAGAATTTAGAAAAGAAAATAAAAAGTGACAAAAAGGACCTAGCACCAAAGTCCCACCTACTAGGAGAAAGAAAGAGAGAATATATTGCCAAAAAGTCAATGTTGCAAGTATTATGCAACTTTTTAAAATGAAAAATGTTGCAAGTAAAAATAACAAAAAAGTAATAACTAAAGGAATTTCTTTTTTGGAACAAATTTCAGAAAGGATCTTGTATCATGATATTTAGTACAAATATTTAATAGCACTTGAAAAAACTTACTATAAAAATCACGACATGGCAATTGCGATGTAGTCTATCGTCAACTTATTCGTTCTGACTCCGCTACCATTTATGCAACCGCAATCGAAACCACATTTTTAAACCATGGTAGTGACCCACCATCCGTAAAATCCTGGATCCGCTACTGGATTCATCCATGCTTTGCTGTACTGTATACGCTAATGTCCCAATTGAAAAATGAAAGTGCTAATATACACGATAATTATTTAAATACGAGGTCTATATAACAATCATGGAGTTAGCTATTCTATTCGGTTTATTGGTGTCAAACTGTCTACTGTCAAGTGTCAAAAGCGTTTCCTTCAAAAAAAGTGAGATAACAGGAAAATATTGCATATACTTCCTCCGTTTCAAATTACTCGCTACACTTTCCATATTGGGAAGTTTCATATTACTTGCTACACTTCCTTTTTGGGCAATAAACTCTCTCTCTCTCTCTCTCCTCTCACATGGCTCTTTTTTTTTTTACTCTCTCTCTCCCTTCCTCTCTATTCAAAAATTTTTTAAGTCTAATGAATGAGAAGTGTAGAGAATAAACGAAACGGGAGAATAGTAAAAAAAGTAGCTACAATTAGCCATCAACTTGTTCGAAAATGACATAGGGATGTTGTTAGGAGTATACTACTCCCTAGTAATTCCAGAATTCCACCAACTAGCCAGCAACTTGTTCAGAAATGGCAATAGTTTTATAGTTGTACTTTGACGTGACTATCACATGTGGGTGTAGTTTCAATGTAAAATTCCAGATCATCAAATTTCATTTTCCTAATGTAACTAAAAGATCATGTTCTTTTGCACTAAACTGAAATGAAATGAAATGAATTGAATTAAATTAAATTGAAAAGAGTTGAGTTGTATAAACTTTGCCAATAATAATAATTATAATAACAAAAATAATAAATAATTATAATAATAAATATTATTATTATTATTATTATTATTATTATTAGAGTTGGAATTGAAATGAGGTGAACTGAAATAAATTGAATTGAACTGAACTAGACTGGAATGAAAAAAAGTGAGCTGAACTAAACTGAAATTGTCCCCAAAATATTAGGGCCTTGTACAGTAATCTTAAAATAACTTTAATTTTGCAAAAGTAAATTTAGTTTCGTAAAATTATAAGTTCAATTCGATATAAATCAACTCAGTTTAGTAAAATATATTCAGTTTAGCAAAAATCAGTGCAGTCCAATAAAGATCACTTAGGAATATAAGAGAAACCGTAAAAATAAGTTCAGTTTAATAAAAATAAGTTCAGTGTAGTAAAATTAAGTTCAGTCCAGCAAAATTAAGGTCAGCTCAATAAAATAAAGTTTAATTCAACAAATATAAATTTAGTTTAGTAATCAGCAGATAAAATAAATAGGGCCTTAACTGAATTATAAAGCTCTTGAATTTTAGTCGAATTTTTGTTTAATTTGGTTCTCGTCACATAATTTAAACTGTTAAAGTAATACTACGTTCTCGAGACGAATCTATCTATTTAATAGCGGTTGATTTGTAACATTTGTCATGTAAGATAGTTTCCCCCTTCACAACTTTTCATACTAGGGATAAAAGTTATTTACAGACTGACTTATGGAAGAAAGTTTTAGACTAATAACCCGACATCTTTTATTTAGAAGAGTGAAATTCCTTCGTAACCGTTTCGCCTCGCCTTAATAAAGCTTATCTTAGGATAAGCCCTCGCTTCACTCGACTTCAAGAGTCTCAAGGAAGACTAGTGAACGACTTAAGGAAAGGAGAACAACTAAAAGACTTGCAAAAAAAAATTATTTCAACAAAAATGCTAATTAGGAAGGATTAGTCGACGAAATATGAACCGCCGGCTGAACCTCAATATACCCAAAATATTATGGTTTAGGCTCCTAATTTGACTAGGATATGACGATATGTTCTCTTCACTTTATTTTAAGAATTTATTACATATTCTTATAAAATTATTTATTTCATATGAAACCAGGACCAGACCCTCTTATTTCAGTATATGGAGTACAAAATATATTTAATTTTGTACTAGTAAAAAAATTTTAAAGAGTATATTTTGAAATGTATTTGTTTAGACGAATACGACGAGACTGCAAATAAATAAATTTTTCCTTATAGGTGACGTAAAAATGGTCAAAATTGTGTGAAGCTACAAGATCAGACAAAAAAGTTAAAATCAGATTAGACCATATTATACAATATTTAACACCAAATTACCGTATTTTTTGAAGAAGAGAAGATAACCTAATTTATATCAATCCCAAAACCTATAACAAACACGCTAAAACTAGATTAAAACAGGAAACAAAACTAGGAGAGCAAAGCACACATGTGTAATGACATAATGTCTTGAATGATCTGTTGACCTTTAACTCTTACACATAAAAGAAGATTCTTTTACCGACAAATACAAAAAATTGAACTTCCATAGCATTTCTCAAGTAGTGATGAGCAAAGATTAAAAACATTATACTAGTCCATTCTCAAAGTGGGAAACCTTTGATTTTGGGATTCCTTTCTCCTCGAGCACTCATTAAGCATATGTATATCCCCCAAAATGCTCTTTTTCACATGATCAAATTCATGAATTTGCCAAGAAACAAACAAGCAGTACTTCATGAGTAGCTTTTTTTTTATAATAATAATTATTATAAGGCAAAAGTGTAAAGCGTGTTTTCCCTCAATAAATATAAATAACAATACAAAAAGTGCAAAGCATGTTTGACATGGTAAAAAGACCCGTTTATAATCTTTTAGCTAGATTTATTACTAATGGAATGATAGGTGTGCTGTACTCCAGCTTTGTGTGATAATGATAGCAAAGAAGAAAGATCAAAGGATTAGGGAGATAATCTTCACTTTTTTGTTATTAACTAGTGTGTAGCTCGGGCGACGCCCCGAGTTTTTACTTTAAATAATACTTCTATGTTTTGAGTTCATATTTATTATTTTGGATTAGTTTGTTATATTCATGTTCCAAGTTATATATATTTATGTGGAGTAAAAAACATATCTAATAGTTGGTTGAGATGGTAAGATGTCTACCTTACAACTTATTGGTTGCATGTTCGAATCTTACTACACAAAGTTTTGTAGTACATATTCCTTGTAAGCATATGACATTATATGTTTCTAGTGAATGGGAGGGAGAGTTCGCTACGCCAATCTTTACTTATATGAACGCCTTTTAATATATTAGTATAGATTAATATTTGATCATGTATCGTCTGCTTCTCTATTCACAATTCATTTCTAACATAAAGGAGTGTTATTATTGATAGTAGATTGTAGTGTAATAATTAAAGGAGAACTTGTAAAATGAGAAGAGCTAAAGTCATTTTAGATGATGTAAGAAATGACTCTCGTATAAGAAAATATAATATTTGAAACATAAACTCTAGATAACATTAACAAATCTAATAGCAACAAAACTAACAAATGGGCCTTACTCCCAATGAATATGAAAATTTTATGGTAGTTATAAATAAAGGTGACCACAAAAGTCTAGTGATGCAAAATGATAAAAAATGATAAAATTGGTATCTACAAAGAGAAGAAAGCGTCGAAACTTCTACATTCACTGAGCCACTATCAAAGTTTTAAACTTTGTACTACCTCTGTTTCACAATACATGCACCATTTGTTTTTTCATGCACTCCAACACTATTCTTTCGACATTAATATCATTAATTTTGTATAAGTAAAGCTGATCAAGGTTATGCAACCCTATTCTCTCTCAAAAAAAAACCTAAAAAAAAAAACCCTAATTTATTTTCCAACCGCAAGGGGCTACCATCATCATCTCTTTGATGATGGTAAGCCCCAATTCCTTCTTTAATTCCTTAGTTTTCAATTGTTTAGTTTTTAATAATCCTCCTTCTTCTCTCTTTATGAGAGTTTTCTTCCCATTTTTTGGGTTTGTTCTCTCCTTTAGTGAGAGTTTGGAGTATGACTTTCTTCTCTTCCCTTATGGAAGATTAGAATTTGGTAATTGCAGTTCGCGTAGAAGATTAATTTATTTGTTTGTCCGTCTGGCGAGGAATGAAGATCTAGGGTTTCATAATCACTTGGTTTCATGATTTTTGCCGAGTTGCGAAGACCACGGGTGTATGTTCACCAGGATTAATTATGCATCAACGAGATAGAATGCCGAAACAGAGCGAACTCACAGAATCGTATTGCTTCAGATGAAGGGAAATTTTTTAAGGCTAAATTTTATCAAACCTGTGATGTAGTCAATTATGAAGGTTCATGTATGTCTGTTAGTTTTTAAAATTTGTCAGAAATTTTTGTAAGTGCCGTTTGGCCTTATGATTAATGAAATCTTTTTTCTTCCTGTCAAAAAAAAAATTTGTATAAGTAAAAATTATAAGAAGTTGATATTTGAAATTCTCGCATTGAGGCAAATTCAACAAGATCTCATTTGACTATGTTTTTTCTTACATAATTTTAAGTGAAAGATTGTCAAAGTTAGTTGATGAGTAGTGCCAAATAAGAAATGGTGCATGTGTTGTGAAATGGAGGTTGTATATTATTAGCATATGGACCCTGACTTAAGAGTACTACCACTATCTAAGATTTTTACTTTTACAATTACTGTATGGGGGCCATCCAAGTTCCATATTGGTCCAACTGGACCGCTATTGACCGACGTGGTCAAACCATCTTGGCATTCCCTGATATCTAGGGATGGCATGCACGTGATACCGATAGTACTATTATATCGGTACTAAATGGGCACCTTATCGGTGCGCAACGCCTGGGTCATCCTTAATGAGCCTGGGCCTGATCCAATATTTACTCGACAGGCTTATGGGTCTAAAGATAAGTATCAAAAGAGGATAGACTTGTATTCAATCAATAGGAGCAGTGTCCTAATTAGCTTGGGAAACTGCCGGCTCCTATAAATACCCACGATTTGAGTCATAAGGTACGTTCACATATACTAATATACTCTACTCGAGATATACCGGCTTTTACCCTTTACTGACTTAGGCATCGGAGGGGCATTCATCGGATTAATCCCCCGAGGTTAGTTTACGTGTTTAGTCTTGCATGACATCAAACCGGCATATGTGATTGAAGGATATCGGTTCACCCCAATAGCATTTATTCCATACCGAAACAATTACATTACCACATTGTAAAGACCCAAAACTGATTGTGCTAAGTTTATTCAAGTTTCGATTGTAATCCATTTAACAGCATAATGCGTAATGCTCTTATAGAACTATATGATAGGTAATTTTTTCCGTTACACTTTTGGAAACTTGAATCCTAACATTATATATATATATATATATATATATATATATATATATATATATATATATATATATATATATATATATATATATATATATATTTTAATTCTATTGGTTATCATTTCAAGTCAAAGTTATAGGTCACCGGCAAGGACGAACATATGCATGCTAATGCTCTTAAACATGTCTTCTTGCTGTCATTGCGAGTTAATTGGCAATGTCAACCATTACTAACTTGAGTACTTGACAAACGTTATCTACTCACAAGGCCCTTGTCTTTCAATTCTAGCCCATCCCATGAGAGAATAATAAATAATTACGTGACGACCAGGGGCGGATCCAGGATTCCGAACCAGGGGTAGCGCAACTTTACATTGCTAGGAACTCAAAAAAAAAAAAAGTTCGTAATTACTAAATTCAAAATGTTACAAAATCCAAATACAACCTTCAAAACAACAATAAAAGAAAATTACAATTGTTCACGTCGGGTTCTCAAATTTTGGAACCGATTTACAATCGCATCAACTTCTACATCACAAAACAAATCTTTCTCAAGAAAAGTAACTAAACAATCATTTAGCAATCCATCTCCCATGCTATTTCGTAATTTGTTTTTGATCATAGTCATACTAGAGAATGCTCTTTCTACACTTGCAGTCGCCACAGGAAGAATTAACACCAACTTCAAAAGCAAATAGACTTTTGAATGAGTTTCATGTTTTTTTGTTTCAACAAGCTTTATAGAAAGCTCATTGAGAGTCTTCACATTCCAAAACCTCTCATCATTTCGAACATCTTCAATGAAGTTATCCAATGAATGTTCAAAAAAGAACATTTCAAAGACTTGAAAATTCATTTGGATAAAACTCAAGAAGCCTAATCAATTTTTCTTTGTCATATGATACAAACCGATTAGTAGGATCAAAGCAAGACATGCAAATAAGTAATTCCTTACTTTTCTCACTAAATCGATTATCAATTTCTTGCAATTGTTGATCAATAACACTTAGAAAAACCTGAACTCGAAAATGATGAAGATTTGTCACTTGTGAAGTATTACCACGAAACATTCTTTTTCCCGGTGGAACATACATTCCATCCATGTTCAGAATCTCAATGTCATGTTTTGCCAAGAATGAAGATACTTTCGTCATATGAGCATCCCACCCACTATCTCTTAGCTTTTGCAAATTCTTCTTAGTCACATCAACCAAAGTCATAGCATTCACAATATCTTGATCCCTCTTTTGTAAAGCCAAATTCAACTCATGTGTGATCCCAAAAATAGATGTCATCAAGTATGCCACAAAAACAAAATCAAAAGACATCAACAAATTGATTATTGCACATGCTTTGTTTTTGTCGGCCTTTTCAATAGAAGATTCAGCAATAGCATCAAGTGACTCAAGGATTGGACGATACAAATCAAGGATATTCACAATTGTTTTAAAATGAGATCCCCAACGAGTGTCGCCAGGCCTACTTAAAGATTTCTCTTGATTCAAACCAGTTCCAGATTCTATTTCACCCGAGGATAAAGCTTCTACAACACGTGTTTTTTGACTTTGTCGAAGAAATTCTTTTCGTTTAGGTGAACCACCAACAAAATTCAACAACAATGGAAGCACATCAAGAAAAAGCCAACTACAATCGAGTTTTTCTTGGCAACGGCAACTAGTGTCAATCGAAGTTGGTGAGCGAAACAATGAACATAATATGCTTGTGGATACTCATCGCTTATTAGAGTTTTTAGACCAGCTATTGCACCTCGCATGTTACTAGCACCATCGTATCCTTGTCCCCGAACTCTAGAAAGACTAAGAGAATGCTCCATAAGCAATGATTCAATTGCCTCTTTAAGAGTCAAAGAAGTGGTGTTAGGCACATGTACCAAACCAAGAAAACGTTCATTCAATCCACCCTTTCTATCAATGTATCGCAAACAAAGAGCCATTTGTTCTTTATCGGATATATCTCGGACTCATCGCAAGGATAGCAAAAAAATCATTACCAAGTTCTTCAAGTATGGCTTTCGTTGTTTCTTTTGCACAAGCATGTATGATGTCTTTTTGGATGCAAGGAGCAATCATTTGACAATTTCCGGAGCGTTTTCCAATACAACCTTTTCAACATCAATTCTATCTTTTGCATGAAATTTAAGAAGTTCAAGAAAATTGCCTTGATTCAAAGAATCAGAATTTTCAAGATGCCCACGGAAAGACAACCCTTGAAGTAATAAGTACTTCAAACATTTAACAGAAGCTTGTAATCGCTTCCGATAATTGCTTGCCATTTCTTGCGTTTGATTACCGAAAGCGAGATGGAAGACTATCTTTTTGATTTTTAAAGTCAACAAGTCCCATCATGGCTTTCCCGGTGAATACTCATATGTCCACCAACATGTTTATTAAGTGCATCCGGTTTACTCCAAGTTCTAAACCCCTCACTAACAAAAGCATCGGAACCTTCGTTGTCTTTCTTGAACAAATAGCAAACAAAGCAAAAGGCAAAGATCCTTTTCCACACTATACTCAATCCAAGTGTCATACTTCTCAAACCAAGTGGGATTGAAGCGGCGGCTACTTTTCCCAAATTCTCTAAAAGGAAAGTCATGGTTTACAGGTTGACAAAGTCCTCTATCAATATAGAATCTCCTAATATAATCTCTATCATCTTTATGGAAATCACTCATATTTCTCCTCTTTCCCGGATCTTGAGGAAGATTCTTAATTTCCATTTCGGTTAACCTTTGCAATGGAGTTGGGATTTGAGACCTAGTATGTGAAGTGGCTCCAAGTTCTAAGTCTTCATTTTGAGATGGAGGGTTAGTACTTAATGGAGAAGAATTTTGTTGACTTGGTTGAGTGGGAGGAATAGGTGAATTTGAATCAACTTGATTTTCATTAGGTGTTCCTTTGGAAAAAAAGCTTGAGATATCCCTCCCTTGTTTTCTCTTCATGATTCTGAAATATAGATTTTCATTTACTAATCATCCATTTCCGCAACTACAATAATAGTAAACTAACAAATTCCACAAATTCCCACAACTACAATAATAGTAAACTAACAAATCCCACAAATTCCACAACACCATGTGATATATCATATATCACTCCCAAATTTCCACAAATTCAACCCAATTAACAATCATACTTCACAACAATCAATCAAATTTCTACAAATTCAGCCTAACAATAAAAAACGACAACAATCAATCAAAATTCAACCTAACAATCAAAATTCAACCTAACAATCAAAATTTCAATCCAACTAACAAATAACAAATTAACAATCATACTTCACAATCAAAACTGCCATTAGAGAGGATTCAAACAACAATTACTTCACAATCAAAACTGCCATTGCCCATTAGAGATATCACAATTCACAACTCACAAGTATTCACAAAATACAAATCACAACAATGGAAACCCGAAACTGTCAACTAACAATCTCAGAGGAAAGAGAAAGAAAGTTACCTGAAGTGCGCCGAAGGCCGAAGTGCTGAACGCCGAAGGCCGAAGTGCTGAACGCCGAAGGCCGAAGTGCCCACCGCCGAACGCCGACCAATCTCAGAGTCCAGAGAGTCAGAGGAAAGAGAGAGAAAGTATTACGTCGCCGTCGTCGCGTCGTCGCCGGGCCGCCATCTGCAAAGACCGCTGGCGCCATTAGAGAGGAAAGAGGAAGAAAGTTAGGGGACTAAGAAAATTTAGGGCTAGATCTAGATTACCATTTACCAATATGCAGAAAAATCGACTTACCAATTTGTCCGACGAGACGACGAACGAGTAACGACGCTGAAGAAGAGTTGAGACAATACTCCGGCGACGGCGAGACTCCGACAGTTTGAGATTCCGACGAGAAGGGCGAGAATTGAGAGTTGAGAGAGAGAGAGAGAGACTGAGTTTGAGAGAGAGACTGAGTTGAAATGAAACGGACGAGAAGTGTTTTAGGTCTCCGCGATTTTTTTGTGATTTTTCGAAATTTTTTTTTTTTTTTTTTTTTTAAAAAAAAAACAGGGGTAGCACGTGCTACCCCTTGTTACCACGTGGCTCCGCCACTGGTGACGACTGATCCGAGGGAATTGATAGATTATGTTGTTGTTGTTCGTTATCCAAAAAAAATTTAAGTATTAATAATATACGATCACCTAGGTGATCGAATTATTGGCCTCTACCCACATGCCCGACCCAACCTTGCCCAGTCCAACCTCCTAGTTTAGCCCGGATGACCCTATCTCTCTGGCTTGAATATTATAGTCGAACTCCGTGCAACCATTTTTTTGAAAATTGAGAATAGGGAAATTATCATTAATAAAACGTCATACGACATCTACAACAATAATATTCCTTACAAAAAAGATAATCTAAAATATCAATATGAAAATCTTCATCCAATTCACTAATTTAAACGCTTCGGAATCGCTTGTGTGATATGGTACTATTTCAACCATAATCGAAATTCAATGATTAACATCTTTCCTGCCTGATGTAATAGTAAATTAAAATCTAACCTTCACCTTGATATTCTTGATCTGGAGCCAGTAAGTACAATTTCCCAAAACTTCAAAACTCTGAGCTTCTCGAACCGGAGATACACACAATAACCTAGCTAACCCATAAAAAAACGAACTAAGAGACCCACCATGAGTCCATGAAAGGGGAGACTACAAAACCCATATAGGGGAAAACTGTCATCACCAGGTGGGACTTATTGAAACCAACAAACTAGCGAACAAAAACAGGAAGGGAAAGGGTAGGGGCTTGACGGCGACTGGTGGCGGCTGTGTTAGCATCCTGGAATATTATGTGAATATTCTTGTAATCATTTGTAATCTTAGTAATCTTGTAAAACTATGTAAGTTGCATTGCTTTATGAGAATTGCCATAAATATAGCCTATGATTACTATTGTAATTTACCAACTCAACCAAAAGTTTAAGCTGATGGTTGAGGCCCCAAAAATAGTTTTGTACTCTACCACGCCCCCTCACGCAAGAGCCATTTGGGCTTGAAGTGTGGATGCAACAGAAGCCTCCCTCATACCTAGGGCTGTGAAAAACTGACCCAACCCGTTTACCGAACCCGATCCCGACCTGAAATAAGCGGGTTTGGGTTGAGATTTTTTGCCCATTTAAGTAAATGGGTTTACATGACTTACCCATTTAATTAAATGGGTTAGGTTAAGGTTGACATTTTCAACCCGAAATTAACCTGCTTTGACCTGTTTAACTCATTAAAATATAAATTTCCTAAAAAAATGTGTTAAAGTTGGTGAAAATTTTAAAAATACTAATTGTAGAACACAAAAATTGAAAAGAAAATATAATCATGCATACTTTTATGTGAATTTATTGTTGAAAACTAATAAATTTTAATAAAAAATTAATAGTAATAAATATGTAAATCTGTTAAACGGGTTATATGGGTAACCCGTTTAATAAACAGGTCGGGTCAAGGTTGAGTTTTGCAACCTGTTTTATAAACGTGTTATGTTTGGGTTGGGACATGTTTAACCCGTTTATTATTAACCCGAACACGATCCCACGTGATCTGTTAATCAGCCCTACTCATACCTGGCGCTAAATATTCCACTTAGAAAGGAGGGGTGGATGAGATTTGAACCCGTGACCTTTATGTCACGCTGGCTCTGGTACCATGTCAAATGACCAACTCAACCAAAAGCTTAATATGATGGTTGAGGCCCCATAAATATTTTTATACTCTATCAGGCTGAACCCCCAAAGCCTGTTATGCGCCTCTTGCTTTTGTTAGGGAATGGAGAGAGGTTTCCTCTCGAGGGAGGAAAAGAGAAATCGGCAGATTTCTCCACGCAACCATTTTAGTATAGTACTATAGTAATAATGTATTTGTATAATTTGTTGTTCATTAATTAAAATGTTAGATAGTGCATGAACAATTATAAAAGAACTAGAGTTTAGCATGGATAATAATATGCGCATGTCATGCAAATATAAGAAAACTAACTTTTATATAAGGTTGGCCACACCTTGAACAAATGGTGTGGCCAACTAATAAAAAGGCTCAAGATAGGGGCTATAACAAAGCCTAGGTTGAATAAAAAGGCCCAAGCTGAATTACGGGGTTACATTTTGTAACTGGATGGGGATACTTTTATTGAATTTAGGGGTCTTTTTTCTAATTGCTAAGGTATTACTTTTAGTGAAGCTAGGGTTTAATTTTTCGAATGCTAAGAGATTACTTTTACTAAAATTAGGGAACTTTTTGTAATGCTAATGGGTTACTTTTACTAAAGTAGGGGTTACTTTTTGTAATTATAAGAGGTTACTTTTACTGAAACTAGGGGTTACTTTTCTGAAACTAGGAGTTACTTTTAGGAGTTACCTTAGATTTATGATGCAGTTACTTTTATACTTCAGTAGGAGTTACCTTAGATTTATGCAGGGGTTACTTTTTTTTTCTATCTCCCTTTTTACTGTCACTCTTTCCGTCTTCCATTTTCAGCCACTTTCTCTCTCCTCTTTTCTCTCTCTCTATCTCTTTCACTTTAAAATTGAGCATTGAGAGTATTAATTTCTTGAAGTGAACAAAGGAATTAACAGGTAGAAAGATTGCAGAGAAGAAGAAGTTGATAATAGGAGAGATAGAGAGAGAAGAAGAAGAATGTGAGGAAGAGAGGAGAGAGAAAAAGGTGAGATCGGAGAAGGAGATCGGAACCCTAAGAGGCGGTTAGTAGGAAGAAGACGCTGCTTCTGCTGCTGTCGTTGTTGTTCTTGTTGCTGGTTTTGAGAGAGAGAAAGCAATAAGCAGTGAGGAGCAAGGAAAGAAGCGAAGAGTGAAGAAGGAGGATGGATGCAGCGAAAGAAGCGAAGAGTGAGGAAGGATGACGGAGTGTGGCCGCACGAGTACTGGTCCCGTGTGGCGTGTTCCACAAAAAACGCTTTGATATAAAGATTATATTAAGATTAAGGAAAATTTGTCAGAAACAACCTTTTAAATACAAGTTTTTGTGAGAAACAACCTTTTAAAAAAATCTAGCAAAAAAAGACCTTAAGAAGAAAATATAACCTCGACCCATTTTTCGGCATTGGCCAAACATTTTTCAGCGTTGACTCATTCAAACCGAACATGTGGAGTGCACGTGAACTGCATCTCTTATGTTTCAACCCTGTTTTTCTCCATTTTTGGACATTGACCAAGTATTTTCCGACGTTGACTTTATTAGTATATGAAGGGAAATTTGGTTGAAACATAAGATATGTGGATTACGTGCCTTGTCATGTTTGGTTTCAGTGAGTCAAAGCCACAAAAACTTGGTTAATGCCCAGAAAATGGGTCAAGATTGTTTCTCGCAAAAAAAAACTTTTTAAGGTCTTATTTTGCCAGATTTTTTTTAAAAGGTTGTTTCTCGCAAAAACTTGCATTTAAAAGGTTGTTTCTAACCAATTTTCCTAAGATTAACTGGACCTTTAAAATGATATAGTATATAGGTTTGGATAAGAGAATACTCCTATAATTTGAATTTCAATAAACGACCATAGATAATTCTAATATAAATTAAGGTATAATTTTTTATATAAATTGAAAATATATAATATTTGTATCATTGAAAACGGCTCGAAATATGTTTTAAAGACAATCCTTATATTATATAACTAGGTTTGAAGCCCGTGCGTTGCACGGGTTGTTGTTTATTTTATTTTATTGCAATTTTTTTGTTAATATTATTGTTGATTTTGTGCTGTTGTAAAATGAGATTTTTCAAGATCATTGTATTTACATACTTCCTCCGTTCTTTTTCTACTACAACAATTACCACTTTAGGTAGTTTCATGCTTTCATCTTTTGGAACCATTCCACTTTTGATAAAAAAAAAGAACTACAATTGACAATATTACCTTTACTTTATGTTAATAAAACCACATTAATTACTCAAATTGCCTTATAAAGTTGCGTTTACTTTAATAAGGATTTATTGTAGCTAAGTCTATTATTAAATGGTATCCCACTAACAGGTATGACTAACAATAGCTAATACAGTTTTAACATTAATAATACTCGAATGATACTTTAAGAAAGTAGAGGGTAATAAGATGCAGGACAAAAAGAATACTTTCTTAAAAATTAATAAGAATGACATGGCATGCTTAGGTGGAGCTCTTTATAATATTCTAAGGCTGTTTTATTTAAATCAAACTCTAATTTTTACATAATCCAAAACTCTAATATATATGTAACTTTATCTCTATAGATTTTAGTTAATAAATTTTGTTGCAATACTATATTGTTTTAGTTTAGTTGAGTAAGGTTGAGGTTTTGAAAGATAATATATATGTTTAATCCTGTAAATTGGACCTATAATCAAATGTTATAATCACATATAATACAATATACTTAATACTTATAGACATTATTATATTTATCTAAAAAAAGACTAAATAATATCCTACAATGCATCTAATTTAATATATTTTCATGAGTTGTAAAATTATATTATAATTAGATCCTATTTTGAAGCATATTTCAAGCACTCTCCAATGGTAAAAGAATTATAATGTTTTGAATTAGGTAGCAAAAATTAAATTCAATTTACATAGTATAATAATTTAAGTTGTTTATTCAAAACGCAACTCAGATTTGCCCCTATCCAAAACTCTTTTATGTATTTAAATATATATAGAATTCTATTTTTTCAAATATTTAAAATAAAAACTAATGACATGGCAATCTTAAATGGCGCTCTCTATTTCATAAATTGTAGAACTATATATTGTAAATGGATCTTATTTCAAAGCATATTTCAAGCACTATCTAATGGTACAAAAATTATAATATTCTGAATTAGGTAGCAAAAGTTATGCACAATTTACATAATATAATAATTTAGGTTGTTCATTCAAAACGAAAATCTAATTTCTGCTTATCCAAGACTCCTTATATGTATTTAAATCTATGTAGAACTCTAATTTTGGAAAAAAATAAAAATTGATGACATGACAATCCTACATGGCGCTCTATATTTCATAAGTTGTACAAATATATTGTAAATGGATCTTATTTCGAAGCATATTTCGAATGCTCTCCAATGGTATAAAAATTATAATATTCCGAACTATGTAGCAAAAGTTATGCACAATTTTCATGATATAATAATTTAGGTTGTTGATTCAAATCCAAACTCTAATTTTCGCTTATCCAAATCTCCTTATATGTATTTTTAAATCATCTAGAACTCAATTTTTGTAAAAAAATATAAATATAAATTGATGACGTGACAATCCTACGTGGCGCGCTCTATGAGCTAAAATATTAAAAGGCGTTCCTCAACAAGAAATTGTGCCACGTGGCGCTATCCCTTAGAGTTTTGGCCCCATGTACTCCACATACAATAAAAAAAAATTTAGATTATGCATGGTATAAGATTTGATCCCATGACCTCAAGCTTGTGTACTAATGTCTTAACCACTAAACCAAGTAATATTTGGTGTTATAAATTTCAATGTAAAATACTAATAAATGAAATATATAAGTACCCAGGGCATAGCCTGGGCCTAAAAACTAGTTTAACAAACTAAAATACGTCACGAGTTATATTACGAACAAGGGATAATATAATAATGCTACATATTTTTATTTATAAGTAAGTATTAAAAGTATTCTATGGTAGATTTTCTGTCATGTTAATGATCATAAAATGCAAGGATGCTCGTTTCTATTTTATTTTTGGTTTGGGAGAGTATCAGTAGGACCTAATTTCATATATTAATTTGATTACTTAAATCTGTAGTCATATATTAAGTTTTTCGGAGTTTACTTTTGGATAGGATTTATAGTTCTTATCATAAGTACCCTTACAAAACATAGGGAACGAATTCTGTTAACTTTCACCATGGATTAGTCATATGTTTCCTTGTATTAAAATGTCAAAAGTAATACAAGAAAAAAAAACCATCACAGTATTTACAGGTTCTAGTTTTATTGTTTTTGGATAGAAAAGATGAAGTTACATGGTTTTGAACTACTATCAACCTCTGAGATAAGTTGTAGATAAATAATGAATGCTGATTTTTTGAATTAGTGGTAACTTTTTTAAAAAAAGAGCAACTTAAAATGTAAACTTGCATCGCACAAGATTTACAGCTCGTGGAGATAATTTGTTAAATTCCCTAAACTAATAGGCCTCGAAGTTTTTGGATTTTTTTTATGGCGTACTATTGCATTTTTTAAATTTTACGTTGTACCTCAACGTATAAGAAGTTTCAATCAAGTAGCTAACTGATACCCTCAAACATTAAAAAATTCTTAATTATACCCTCAGCATTAACCTACTAACGTAAAAAATATTTTCGTTAGCTATGTAACAAGAGTGTTTTTACACTATTATTAGTTAACGTAATTACAATAAACATACTATTATCCCGCCAAAAATTAGAGTCACACTAGCTAGATAAGATTCCCTCAAATTTAAAGCAAAATCACTTAAACTCGAAGAGAATATTGGACTATTATATTAAATAGGCAGCATGTAACCCATCAATTCCAACTAATAAAAGTTCATTGCATTCAAATTAGCTAATATAAGTGTAAAATTTGTTGTTACATAGGTAACAGGAACACAAACGTTAGGTCAATGGTAAGAGTACAATTGATGCACATTTTAAAGTAATATAGTACTATTTGGAATTTTAAAAAGGTCAGTGTATGACATAAAATTTCCAAATGTAGCAAACCAATTTGAATTCATTGATTTTTATTAATCCGATTTAATTTCATTCAAATTAAGTGTAGTTTTTTTTTAAAAAATTTCAATATAGATAAAGAATATATGTGGTGTTTTGGGATTGAAACAGGGACGCTCAGGGTTGACGACCTTCTAAGGAATGGCAAGACTTGGCGTCTACTGGAGTTGGCAGTCATATAGTTGTCGAGTACCAGCACTAGTAACAAAGATGACTGACCTGAGGGGGTTGCGGAGGAATCCACTCTAATGCCTAAGTCAAACAAGGTCGACAAGATAAAGTACACGTAAGGTTAAAGTGGGTAAGAAAGTGAGTACCTCGAGAACAGTGCGGGGGGTCTCTTTTTTACCCTATGAACAATAGGTCGGTTCCTTGTTGTACTATCTCGTTTGTACACGTGTACGATATATGTGTATCTACATGCCTATGCCGGCAAGCTCTTCCTTGTCGACACCTACTATGACAAGCTTATTAGATTGGTCTACTTATCTTTTATAATCGTCAACAACTATTACTCAACATGGCGGTTATCATGCCAAGGGGTTGTATAGCCCTGGCTAGGGTTGTGCAAAGACCAGGGTCGGACCGGAATCTGGACAGGATCGGACTGGAATTTGGACCGGACCTAAGATTCCGGTCCAGTCCTCGGTCCACAGAAAATCCCGATTCCGAGTTTCCGGCCCGGACCAGTGGATCGGAATTTCTGATTTTTTAGTAAAAAAAAAAAAAAGTTTATAGGTTAAAAAAGTTTAAAATGGTAGAAAGTTAATAAAAAACCTACTATTTATTACATTTAGGAATATTGTTATTAAGATTATTAAATTTTAATTTATCTAATTTATAAATATGTTTAAATAAAATAAAAAAGAATAGATTCCTATCCAACAGGTCCAAAACCGGACCGGACCAGACCAAAAAAATTCGGTCCGGTCCAGGTCCAAAAATTAACCAGATTCCTGTCCACCGGTCCAACCGATTCCGGTCCGGTCCTGGACCGGTAAACACCCTTAGCACTGGCTACCATGTTATTATGTTTCTATAATGTCATGGTTGCCATGGACATTGCAGCCATCATGCCACGACCATCATGTCAAGGTGTTGTCGTGTTACAACGGTAGGTGACATCTATTACTGAACATGGCGGTCATCATGCCAAAGTGTTGTCACTCATGTTAGCCAACATCCATAAATAAACATGGCAACAATCATGCCAAGGGGTTGCGTGCTACAACAGTTGTTAACATCTATAAGTGAACACGGCGGCCATCATGTCAAGCAAGGAACTGGTACCGCCATGTCGGGACCTTGGTGTAGGAACTAAAACTAGTTGAACTATACTAATAACTGGTCTGAAAGCCGTGACGTGAATCAACATTGCCCGAAAGTTGAATTTACCCTGTTACGTATACACGACTGCTACTCCTCCGGTGTAATACAGAGTCAAAGTTTGAGAACACCTCGAACAATGCCCAGAAGATGAGAGAATAATGAGAACGTGTTTAAGAGTTTTTGGAGAGAGGAATTTTTTCTATCTCTAAAAAGAGTGAACAGACTCTAATATGTAGAGGAATGGCAAGAACAAAAAAGGCAAGGCAATCAATTAGGCAGATATTAAGACATATTAGAAATATTAATACTGGCAAGAATCAATCAAAGATAACAGTTACGAAATCAGCGAAGATGTGGATGCTGCTTTCCGGTAAAAAATAAGTAGCTGAACTAAAATATCTCAAGACCTCACCTGGCCGGCTGGCCCGGCCGGTCGGCGCGCATGTGTGGTGACTATTTCCTTCCCACATAAACCTCAACAAATGTATAAAGAAGGAAACTCTATATAAAAAAGGTACAATACCTCTAAACTACCAATGTGGGACAAATAGCTTTTTGTTCTTTTGAAGCAACTTTTGGAGTCAGATAACTAGCACTCCACTCAGGCACTCACTAACTCCAACACTTGGCGGCCTAACATATTCTCATCTTTATTGCTTATTATGTTGTCTTGCTCATGACATAAGGTGCCACCAACAGGCGATGTTGGCCTCGACCTTGGTCACCAATAACACTTTTGGTCCTTAAGTTGCAGGGCACCAATATTGATTGATGTCGGCTATTGATATGTCGACAAGGCAGATCATGGCGGTCGGTTGTTGGCGACTCCTATACATGTGGATTTTGAAAGAAATAGGATCTCCTAGACTCCCTTTAACTAGTAAAAGATATTTTTGGGAAAAAAAAAATCCAAAAAGTAATGATAAGAATTAGGAGTAATTAATACTTTGGAATCTTTAATCTCATGTATGTAAACCCAACATGTCGTATTTGTGTCTTTTAAATGGACTTTTGATCTTGCGACATGATTGTACAATCATGTGTTCCAATGGGATCACCCCATGCATATTGTGTCAACACCAATTGATTGAACACTCCAACTACCTTTCTCCAGCAAATTTTGTTTATCATATGTCGCTTTTATGACTTGTGATACAGTTTACAATTGACGCCTCGCTCTGTTGTTTTCTTCTCCTCTCTCTCTTGCACAACGTTGCGTGATTTGTGATTACCGTTGAAAACTTGTATGTTCATTTTCCAATGAGAGAAGTACTAAACAAAGACTACTACGTTTTTGTATGGACTATTGTATAGTACGTTTTTGTTTTGGCTTCTTGGATATTACTAAACTCTCTTCTTAATCATTATCCCACCATGTCAAAAGTCAAAGAGTCAACTGTTATGATACTTATGATTTAACATAATGGTGTGATATGTTGATTTGGGTTATTAACTTTTTGTGTAAGCCCAATTATTAGATAAAAGTATAAAACAGTATATAAAGGGAAATTAGCTCATTAGCTAAGAAAAAAAGGCCCATTATACCCTAGTGATACAGAACAATATTAGGATAATATTTTCTCATTATATTAGGATAGATTTTTGTATTGTTCCCTAACTATGTTAGGACTCAAATATTGTGAACCCTATATATTTGATCAATACAATTACTCCAAATTTGAGGAGTTTAATACAATCTAACATGGTATAAAGAGCATAGATTCAAGATCCAACCTTTAGCTCATAATATTGGACCTCACGTCCAACTCAAATTTTTTTTTTCGTCTGCCTTATACTACTTCGTGGACTTCCCTCCACCTTCTGCTTCTCTTAGCTTCAGTATTTTTCCTTTCGCTTCAACCCAGCCACCATGACTACCGATAGGGATGGCCAGCCATCGAATACACCACAGTCCAACCCTCCTCCTGCTGCCTTTCACCCGGCTCAGGCCGTAAGCAATATCAAGAACGAGATTCTGATCATCCTTGATCGAGAAAAATCACAATATTCCAACTGGGTTGAATTGTTCGAAATCCACTGCCATGCGTGCAATGTTTTGGACCACATCGATCCCGAGACTCCACGCCCCGATATTCTTGCCGAATTACGGAATCGCTTAGATTCAATCGTGAAAAAGTGGATTTACGGATGTATTTCCTCTGATCTTCTTCAAACTGTGCTTTATAGAGGTGCCACTGCTCAAGAAACGTGGAATCGCCTAAAAGCAATCTTTCAGGATAATAAACATACACGTGTTGTCTACTTGGAGAACCAATTTAATTCATCCCATCTGTCAAATTTCCCTGACATCTCAGCATACTGTCATCACCTCAAACACCTTCGTGATCAATTGGCGAACGTCGATCAGATTATTTTGGAGCAAAAGCTCGTCCCGCGCTTGGTCTCTGGCCTTGTGCACACTGACTTTGATACTGTCGCGTCACTCATTCAGCAGACTGATTTGTTATCCACCTTCGAAACTCCAGATCACGCCTCCTTCTTGAAGAGGCTCGGCGTGCATAGGAGGTGCCCACCACGACTCAAAGTTTCGTGGTTCAAAACGAATCCTCCACCACCCAAGTTCAGCCGCAAGTTCATCAGCAGACCCACTAGCCAAACCGCGGCGGCGGCGATGGTCGGTCAGGCGGCCATGGTCGAGGCCTCAACAATAACTCCCACTGCGGCAGAGGTCGAGACACACGCAACAAAATAACGCTTGGCCTGGACAGTCCCCTACTTATTGGGCCTAGGCCCAAGCCCCAACACCTACCTACTAGACTCAGCAGCGCGGCCTCCTCACCGGGCTAGGCCTCTTATCCGTTCCCTCAGCAGGCTCGTGCTCCTCCCCCAGGCCCACAACCAATCCAGCTCCACCCCCGAGGCCCAGTAGAGCCCCAACAGTCCTATTTTGCCGCTCCACCTCACTATGGCCCACTAATGACCCCTACTGAACTCGGTCATGCTTTCTCCACTATGAACTTACAACAGCCTGATGATAACTGGTACATGGACTCCGGCGTCACCTCTCACATGACTCATAATCCAGTTACTCTCATGCCTCTATTTAATTTACGCACTAATAATCATATTCTTGTTGGCAGGCACTGCATTCCGATAACATGTTATGGTCACACAAACCTTCCCCACACTCCCCTTAACCTCCGGGATGTTCTCCTAGCACCATTAATTATCAAAAACCTTTTTTATGTCCGTAAATTTACATCTGATAAATTTTGTGTCTATAGAATTTGATCCCTTTGGTTTTTCTGTGAAGGATCTCAAAACGGGGACTCTCAAAACGAGATGCAATAGTTCGGGAGACCTTTATCCAATCACCACCACCACCCCCTCCACCTGTCTTGCAACCGCCCTCACCGTCGTCTCCTCTTCCACATGGCACAACCGCCTCGGCCACCCTGGAGCTCAACCTTTAAGCTTTCTTAGGAACAATAATTTTTTACAGTTCAATAAGGAGTATTCCTCTGATTTTTGTAATTCATGTCCTATTGGGAAACATGTCAAACTTCCTTTTGTGAGTTCTAATAGTACTACTTCATGTGCTTTTGATATTATTCATGCGGATTTATGGACATCCCCTATTCCTAGCATTGATGGTCACAAATATTATTTAGTTTTGCTTGATGATTTCACTCATTATGTGTGGACTATTCCCTTAAAATACAAATCTGATACCTACAAATATTTTTTGAATTTTCAACAATATGTCCTCACTCAATTTGAACGCCCCATCAAATCCTTTCAAAGTGATCATGGTCGTGAATTTGATAATGACCCGTTCAAATTATTTTGTGTTCAACAAGGCATCACTTTTCGTTTTACATGTCCTTACACATCCTCTCAAAATGGCAAAGCTGAACGCATGATACGCACCATCAATAATATCATCCGCACCATCAATAATATCATCCGCACCCTCCTTCTTCATGCATCAATTCCTAACAAATATTGGGTGTATGCTCTCGAAACTACTACATATCTGCTCAACATTCTACCCACCAAAGCTCTCAAAAACACCACTCCTACTCAAGCTTTATTTTTCATAACACCCTCCTATGATCACCTAAGCTCTCGAAACTTGTTTTGTGATGGCATCAGGTCGCAGGAAATTGGTGTTGATTGTGATGAAACATTCAGTCCTGTGGTCAAATCACAGACCATTCGGACTGTCTTAAGTTTAGCTATGGCTCCAAAGTGTTCTATTCATCAACTTGATGTTAAACATGCCTTTCTCCACGGTGATCTTTGTGAGACAGTCTATATGCATAAACCTCCAGGTTTTGTTGATAAGCGCACACCTCATCATGTTTGCCGCCTACGCAAGGCTCTTTATTGCCTTAAACAGGCTCCTCTTGCATGGTATCAGCGATTTGCAGCTCATCTATTACACATGGGATTTATTATCACCAAGAGTGATAACTCTTTATTTACTTTTCACCATGGCACAAAAACTGCACATTTACTTATCTATGTTGATGATAATTTGTTGGTTACTTCCTCTGAAGTTTTGCGAGAACGGATCATTGTAATGCTCAAAACTGAGTTCACGCTGTCTGATTTGGGACCATTGAGTTATTTTCTGGGTATTGCTGTCACCCGGACACCCTCTTATATGTTATTATCTCAGCATAAATATGCTTAGGAAATTCTAGAGCGCGCAGGCATGGTTAGTTGTAAGGTTGCTGCTACTCCTGTAGACACTTAGTCTAAACTTAGTGTAGATGCTGGTCCACAGTTTCATGATCCTACCTTATATCGCAGTCTTGTAGGTGCTCTTCAGTATCTCACCTTTACTCGTCCTGATATTTCTTATGCTGTTCAGCAGGTCTGTCTGTTTATGCATGACCCTAGGGTCTCTTATTTTGAAGCATTAAAGCGGATCCTGCGCTACATTCAGGGCACTATTGATCATGGGTTACATTCATATCCTTCTTCTTCTCTGCATCTGATCACTTATACTGATCTTGATTGGGGTGGGTGCCCTGACACTCGGCGTTCTACTTTCGGATATTGTTGTTTTTTGCGGGACAACCTTATTTCATGGTCTTCTAAGCGTCAGGCCACTCTTTCTAGATCTAGCGCAGAGGCAGAATATCGAGGCGTCGCTAATGTTGTCGCTGAATCATGTTGGTTACGCAACTTATTACTAGAGTTGCATTGTCCTCTTCGTCAGGCCACCCTAGTCTATTGTGATAATATCAGTGCTATTTATTTTTCCAGCAATCCTATTCAGCATCAGCGCACCAAACATGTTGAGTTAGATATTCACTTTGTTCGGGAAAGTTTGCTTTAGGACAAGTTCGTGTTCTACATGTGCCTACTCGGTATCAGTTTGCAGAGATTTTCACAAAAGGACTTCCCAGACAACTATTTTTGGATTTTAAATCCACTCTTAGCGTTCGTCCTCTTCCCACTATGACTGCGGGAGTGTGATAGAGAACAATATTAGACTAATATTTTCTCATTATATTAGGATAGATTTTTTCATTGTTCCCTAATTATGTTAGGACTCGGATATTGTGAACCCTATATATTTGATCAATACAATCATTTCAAACTTGAGGAGTTTAATACAATCTAACACCTAGGCCTAAAAGTCCCTTGTTTACCTATATGGCTATAGATAGCTAATTTTAGGTTATGCTAAGATTTTAATTGGTTTAGACTTTAGACAGAGAATACAATATTGCAAATTATATAAGATACAAACAATTTCAATTTTCAAATACCCTTATAAACATTCTTCTTTGTATCAAATTAGATAAAGAAAAATAATCATTCTTCCAGTTCTAAAATACTTATCATACTATCGCAACTTCTCATAACTAAGGATTCACAATTATTCCACAAAATAATTCCTCTAGGATACTCTGTGTCAAACCAACTTACATGATTTTTGGTGCAATCTAAGTATGAGATAGTCTATTTTAGATAAAGTCAGTTTTGTGAAGTCTAATCTTCATCGAGTCCAACTAGAGGCAATAAATGAATCGTGTAGATTGGTTTTAGTTCATATTGTTATCCTAGTATGAACACTAGACCAACTACAAGAGGGGGAGTGAATTGTAGTTGAGGAGAAATTTTCGATTTATAATGCGAAATTAAAACAAACTTGAAAGTAGAAAGAGACAAGCACACGAGATTTTTACAAGGAAAACTTCCTAGGCCCAATAGGAAGAAAAACCTTGACCACGAGGAATTTTGACTCAAACTCTCTTTAATATAATAGGCCAAAATACTCTCTTTAGTACAACCTATTACTGGACCTTCTTTGTTCCTCTAGGAACTTGTTCCCCAGTCACATAGTTCCCCCTGAACTGATGACACTCACTTTTGACTTCACTCGAAGTCTTCTCTTTTCTCTCTTTCTTTCTCTCACTTGAATACAAGAATATTCTCTGAATATTCTCTCACCCACACACTATGAATATTACAATAATGAGTATGTTGAATAAAAGAGGAAATTACAAGAAAAACTTTCTAAGTAATGATTGACTTTTTTGCTTGAAAGTTCCTAAGTTTTTCTTCATATAATTTTTTCTTATATAACTGCTGCAAATCTTCTTCTACTGGTCATGTTGTGCTCCATGTTCTCCTCAAATTGCGTGAGTAGAGTAATGGAGATCATGGTCCTAAATTCGCTGCACTTTCTCCACGAGTTTTGCAACGGAAACAAAATTCCCACTACTATCCATTAGTGGACTAACTTCCAGCAAGTTTGTTGGAGTTTGTTGGAGAGTTTTCAGCAGTTGGTTCCACAAAAATTGCCATGCAATTTCCAGCTGATTTTTAAGCACAATAACAGCAACAAAAATATCTACTAACATTAAGAATCTTTTGTTCAAAGATTCCAAGGTAGTAGATCATTAAAACATACCTTATAATAAAAATTCAAAGTGTATAGAATAATATCTTGACTTAGATTAAGTAAATAATCTTTCTCCACAAGATATACATACAAAATTAAACATTACATTATTTTTGGTATTTTATAATTTTCGCAAAATAAAAACTATATAGTAAAATTAACCTAAGTATTTGGCATCATCAAAACATGGAATACAACAATATTCCCCCTTTTTGATGATGGCAAATATAAGGCATATAAAAACGAAATAAAAAAAATAACTAGAGCAAAAGAATCAAGAGCTAATGACTTTAAAAAAACAAACAAAACTAACAAAAGACTAAGAAAAGAAATCTAGCACTACACTAACAGAAAACTAATACTAAACTAACATAAATCAGTCTTGAATAAGAATTTTTATGTGCCACTCTACTTCTTCCCCCTTTTGTCATTATCAAAAACAATAAGTACCAGCAGTATTCTAAGAGTGTATCATATACAACAATGTCAATGCGGAGTAGCTCAAACACTCATCTAATAATACTAGCCATCCAAACATTATAATGAGCATATGAAGATAAGATTAAAGCACATAGTCATGAAAAATGCACAAACTGAGTTCAAGATGAATATAAGAAAAAGAAAAGAAAGCACAAAGAAAAGAGAAGTAAGAAAAGAAAAGATATAAACCAAAACATTGTATCACCAAAAAGGGATGGGTGATAAAAGAAACAACAAGTCACCATTGTTTTAATACAAACCAACCAAAAAAAAATATTGTTTCATCAAATTAATTAGAAGGGAAGGGAATTAGGGATTTGAGGGCTTGGAGGGCCTGGGGCGGACAAGGAAAGCACCGACCACAGTATCAATCTTCTCCCGAACAGCGGATTCTCCTTTCTGCACACTGGTGAGGATCTGCTCCTGCTGAAGATCAACACGGGCAATCGTGGCTTCAAGACTCTGGATTCTGGTGTGCAGGAGAGACAGAGACTCCTAAATTGTATGAAGTATACCATGAAGACCAGTGGTGGAGAGAAGAGGAAAATCAATGAATTCTATATCCCGAAGGAGCTTGATCCTCCTCAAGATCAATATGAACTGCTCCCGGACCCTGTTCCTTGGGAGCCTTGGTCTCAGCAATTCTCTGATTCTTGCGCACAGACCTAGGTCCTTCAGCACTGACCTCCTCCTCAAACTTCCGCTTAATCCCAGTTTCAACCTCCCCCTTAGTTTCTGCTACCTCAAAGTCTAACATCCCACCCTGTACCCTGAGAGACAGCCTGGATAAGGTCTCCTTGGTCAAATAGTTATCAGGCTCTAGATCAAAAGAGGTACTAGAAGGGAGTTTAATGTGATTCTTCTTGGGGATAACAGAAATCAGGTTAGCATACCCCCACTTTGGTATTGTGGGAGATACAGTAGAAGAGAAGAGAAATCATTAAAGCAGGGAAGTTTATTTTTATGTTCTTAGCAAGGAAAAACATCAAAGAAAGATCCATGAGGCTTGCTTGAGTCCTCTTGGAAGTCCTTGGCAGAATAAAGCGCCAAACTAAGTGAAACAAAAATTTGTGAAAAGGAGAGAGATCTTTCGATCTAGGGACTGGTCGAACTCCTTACCCCAAAGCAACTCAAAATAGTAGCGTTTGAAGCCCCATTCACATTTAACTTAGCCCTGCCCTTTACATATTCCTTGTACCCCTCAGTAGGTACATCAAACCATTCCCCTAAGGTCTTTTCATTGAACTTAACCAATTTCCCAGTGACAACACTTATGCATAAACCCTCATTATTTTCAAACTTAGCAACAAACTCACTCATCCCACTCTCATAAAGACCCTCATCAAAACTCAACACATTGACCCATTTTTGAAACTTAACAAGATCAAGAAATTGATTCCACTTTACTTTCTTGCACTAGGTGAAAACACAAAACCCAATGATATACTTAAAGGATTTTGATTTCTTACCCCTTTTCATAGGTACCAAGATTTCCCTTTCTTGCTTTGTTTCAACATCATCCAAATCGTCTTCTTTCTTTGGAGAGAGCACTTCATTTTTCACCGAATTTGCTTGAGAACCCAGAGAATCTTCATTTGAGTTCGAAAATTCATTCTCGCTTTCGTTATAATCCACCAGAGGTGAAGATTTTTCAGCCGGAAAATTTTTGGTATCTTCAGAGGTTTTTCTTTTGGGAGCCATTTAGGGTTTTAGGTGAGGAAGATGAAGATGACAGATTTGTGTAGAGAGAGAGAGAGAGAGAGAGAAAGGTGGTTTTGCAGAGGTAATGGTTTTTGGGTTAATGGGATTAATTGCCGTGTAAATTTTGGTTTGATTTGATGGGTTTTTATTTTGGGGCTGAATTTTGGGAATTGTGAAGATGAATTAAATGTGGCTTTTCCCTTCCTTCTTTAAATCTGGTGAATGATTTTTATTTTTAGGTTTGTACATGAACGCTGGTGAAACGTTGCCATTAAAAAAAATTTGGGGGATGAATGAAAGAGGATAACAAATGGAAGAAGAGAAAATAAAATAAAATAAAGATAATATTTACGTGGAAAGAAAAGGAAAGAGTAGAAAGTGTGAACTCATGCATATAACATGTTCAATCTATATGTAGAACAACCTTTCTATTTTTACTCAAGTATATGCATGGACAATAAGGGGAGTATTATGAAGACTAATATGAGTCCTTTACAATGACTGCATAATGAGTGATTAAATTCACAAAATGTTGCTGGCCACTTAGTGTAATCTTGTAACTAAGGTTTTTATTTGAAGTAGCACACTCAATGAATTCTAATCATCCCTAGCTTTAAGCGAATTTTCTCGAATTTTTCTCTAGGAAGTGGTTTAATCAGAATGTCAGCTATTTGATTTTCAGTTGGACAAAATTCGACTTTGACAAGACCTTTTTCTACATTATCTTTAAGGAAATGATGTCTAATGTGAATGTGTTTGACCCTTGAATGATGAACTGGATCCTTAGAGATACAAATAGCACTAGTATTATCACAGTAGATAGGAACACACTCAAATTTAATGCCAAAATCTCTTACTTGTTGCTTGATCCAAAGGACCTAGGAACAGCATGCAGCAGCAACCACATACTCTGCCTCTGCTGTGGATAAGGCAAAATATTTTGCTTCTTTGAGCTCCATGACACCAAGCTTATTCCTAGGTACTGGACAATGCCTGATGTGCTCTTGCGGTTAACCAAGTCTCCAGCATAATCCGCATCTGAATAGCTTACTAGATCAAAAACATCACTTCGAGGATAGAACAAACATAAGTCATCGCTTCCTTTCAAATACCTTAGAATCCTTTTAACTGCGGTTAAGTGAGAATCTTTGAGATTTGATTGGAACCGAGCGCATAAACCAACACTAAAAGAAATATCGGGTCTACTTGCTGTTAAGTAAAGTAATGAACCAATCATACCTCAATATTGCTTCTCGTTTCACACTTACCATTTGAATCTTCATCAAACCTTGTTCCTGTTCCTTTGGGAGTGTGGTTGGTTTTTTTGGTGTTCAGTCCATATTTCTTGAGCAGTTCCTTGACATATTTTTGTTGATGGATCATTGTTCCTCTTTCAGTCTGCTTGATTTGCAATCCCAAAAAGAAGTTCAACTCTCTCATTATACTCATTTCGAATCCACTACTCATAAGATCAGCAAACTCCTTACAAAGAAGATCATTAGTAGCACCGAAGATTATATCATCAACATAAATCTGGACTACTAATATGTCTGTTCCTTTTGATCGAAGGAACAAGGTTCTATCAACTTTACCTCTTATGGAATCATGTGAAAGCAAGAATTTTGACAACCTTTCATACCAAGATCTAGGAGCTTGTTTCAACCCATAAAGAGCTTTGTCAAGCTTATAGACTTGATTTGAAAGTTTCGAATTTTCAAATCCAGGAGGTTGTTCCACATTGACGTCTTTATTTAAAAAACCATTTAGAAATGCACATTTGACGTCCATTTGGTGCAACTTAAATCCCATAAAGGCAGCAAAGGCAATCAAAATTTAATTGCTTCTATCCTAGCAACAGGAGCAAAGGTTTCATCAAAATCAATACCTTCTTGTTGATTATAACCTTTGGCAACAAATCTAGCCTTGTTCCTTACCACAGTTCCATGCTCATCAAGCTTGTTCCTGAAGACCCATTTTAGTCCTATAACCTTCTGGTTCTTCGGTTTTGTCTCCAGGTGCCATACCTTGTTCCTCTGGAACTCATTTAGCTCCTCTTGCATAGTGTTGATCCAATCAGCCTCTTTGAGTGCTTCCATATGGTCCTTAGGTTCTGTCATAGATAAGAAAGCGTGAAAAGCACAAAAATTCTTCAATTGGGATCTCGTTTGAGTTCCCTTTTCAATGTCACTTATTATCAATTCTAAAGGATGAGAATTTAGGTGTTTCCAAGGCTTTGGATCAAATCTCCTAGTTGCTTCTTGCGATGGTTGATTCACTTGATCTTCTCCTGGATCAAGAGATCCTTGATCCTCCTGAGTTCCTCTTGTAGCTTGTTCCTCAATGGGATCAGGCACAGGGTTATCAGGATCAGGAACTTGCTTCTTCTCTTTTCCTGCAGGGGTTAGTTCCTCATCATTATGATTAAACTCATCAGGGCGAGTTAAACCAATTTCAAAGTTATTATTGTGACTCTGTTCCTGCAGGGAGTTAGTCTCATAAAAAATAACATGGACACTTTCCTCGACACACATTGTTCGCTTATTGTAGACACGATAAGCCTTACTACTTAAGGCATATCCTAGAAAAATAGCCTCATCACTTCTAGCATCAAACTTTCCTAAATTGTCCTTTCCATTGTTATGTACAAAACATTTACATCCAAAAACACGAAAATAAGAAATATTGGGTTTTCTTCCTCTAAATAGCTCATAAGGAGTCTTCATGGTGATTGGTCTTAGCATGACACGATGGATGATGTAGCATGCCGTGTTTACTGCTTCAGCCCAAAAACTCTTCGGAAGACCGCTTGCAATAATCATCGTCCTTGCCATATCCTCATGAGTCCGGTTCTTCCTTTCAACTACACCATTCTGTTGTGGTGTTCTTGGAGCTGAAAAGTTATGATCTAAACCTTCATTGCTACAAAATTCATCAAACGTTTCATCCTTACTATGAAGAAAAATAACCCATGTGTATCTCGAAAAATCATCTACTATGACTAATACACATTTCTTGTCGGATTGGCTTTGGATGCGTACAGGTTCACATAAGTCCATATGAAGAAGTTCTAATGGACTTTGTGTGCTTACCATTTTCTTGGATTTGAATGAGGATCTCACTTGCTTGCCTTTGACACATGAATCGCAAACATCATGGTTTAGTGACTTAATCGTTGGTAGACCAACCACCAAGTCCTTTCCACTTAGTTTATGCAGTAGGGACAGGCTTACATGACCACATCGTTTATGCCACAGAAAAGGATCAGCTTCGATCACACTTAAGCATGTGAGATTATTCCTAGGAACAAGGTTCAGGTCAACCATATAGGTGTTCCCTTTCCTCGTTCCCTCAAGGATCTTGGTTCCTGTACTTTCATTGCTGACTACACAAGACTCATTAGTAAACTTCACTGTATTTCCCTTATCACAAAACTGAGATATACTAAGTAAACTATGTTTTAAACCCTCGACCAAAAATACATTATCTATGGAATGTGACTGAGATTTACCAATCTTACCAACTGCTACAATGTTTCCTGTAAGATTATCTCCAAAGGTCACAGTTCCTCCATTGAAGACTGAAAGTGAGAGAAATTTTGATCTATCTCCTGTCATGTGCTTAGAACAACCGCTATCGAGGTACCACAAGTTGTTCCCCCTCACTTCTGCCTGTACCATAGCAAACTAGTTAGTGGTAGGAACCCAGTCTAGCTTGGGTTCCATTGTTGGACTTGAGCCTTTCTTAATTTTCCAAACCTGTTTCACTAGGTACGTGTTCCTCTCAATACGTTCTTATCTGGTGGAACAGTCAGACACAATGTGACCACTGTTCCCACAGTAAGAACATATTTTACTACTTGGTAGATCAACATATTTTTTCTTTTTGTGATTGAAACCTAGACCTTCTCTTCCTTTGTTTTGATACTTTTTGTAACACCCCAACAATTCTCTCTTTTCTGAATTACCTTTTCATTATAAAACATAGAGAATTATCAAACTATTATCGCCCGTGTGAAAATGTATCGGCTTCTTCAGAATTTTGCAGTGGAAAACAAACACAACTAAACTTCATACTTTAAATATAACAAATAAACCAAGTACTTAAAACCAACACGCTAAAAATTTTCTACTCCTAATCTAACTTAACATAATATGTTTCTACTAAAGCAACAGATAAAATAATTTGTTACACAAGCTCTCCAATCCCAGACTTCCCAATGATGCAAATCTGCACATCTGTAGATGTCAATGCTCTAAAGAATCTGCTCACCAAAATGGGTCATCACAGGATCAATAAGGCAAAGCCATGATCAACACATACAAACAAAGCACGTAATCAGCAAAGCTGAGTACTACATAATAATAAATAACATTCCTAATCATGATACTAACAAAATAATAAACAGGGATAAATAGTAATTTAACAATATAATATTCTGCAGATAAGTTCTACTGAACTAAACTTTAATCATCTTTTTATTACTTTAATGGAATAGTTATTGGACCGAGTTGTCTAACTAAAAACCAGCCTTCCCTAGGAAGACGAAATACGGGGGCGACTCCGTATTCCATAATGACCTGCGATATCGAGGAACCTTTGAATAAAAAGAGGAACGATGATCAATCCAATTCCCAGAAAAAGCCATGGCACGCTCACCATGTACCCCAATCCTGATTGTCCAACTTCAGACGTGCACCAATCTAAAGTTTATTACTATCCAAATTACACTTTACATGATTTACAATTTATTACTTATTATGACACGCAAGTAATACAGAAATATCAATTCAACACTCACAACTGAACTTCTTTTATCTTAGGATTAAAATAAGTGATAATACAACTTACAATCCAAGATTAATCCCTTTTTATTCCAATCCTTCTTATTTGTTGAACCTAGCTAACAATCAACTTACCTTTCAAAGGCATAAATGATCAACTTACCAAATAAGGCCCACAGTCCTCATAGAGTAGTGAAAATAATAATATAAGGGAACACATGATTTAAACATGATCCAACTCACTAAATATATTAATTCCCCCATGTGAATTAATAAATAAAGTTCCCAATCCAATTAACATGCTTGCATCAATATTCCATACAAACATGATATTCAACTCTTAATCAAATCTTATAATCAACATGTTTGCACACAGGCATAAACACATGTAAAATCCAATCATAATAGAAATCATATATGAACTTACAAAGTTCCTATACATGATACTACAACTTTTCCTTCCTAAAATCATGATACTACTCACATAACACATTGATATGTATGTACCTTGTATAAACAAACTGATAGGCCACCGTTAATCACTTTAAAAGTCGCCTACTGAAAATTCTCCGCCTAAAAAAACCAATATAATTTGAAGTCAATACCCTAATTAAATTCCAGCAACTTTAAAATACTTTAAATCCTCTTTAAAAATATTTAAAAGTTGTTTTTAACATTAAAACCTCAAATACTAATACTTCCTAGCATAGTATTACTATACTAATTATTAAAATCCAACAAACTCCCTTAATAAATCTTTTCTAAAAATTCCAGCAGCATATAATTTATTAAAACTTTCTTTAAACACACTTAAACATGCTTAAATTCATAAATTCAATCAATTTCATAGTTTATAACATGCTACAATGATTTTCCAATATTTAACACCCTAAAAATTCATGCTTTGATAATTAAAACTCAATCTAAACATAATAATCAAATCTGAAATTTTGCTCTTTTAATACACAATATATAATATTCATGATTAATCATTAAAACAGTAAATTAAAGTTATTAATCATGGTTAGTACCAAAATACAGCATAAAAATATGATCTTTAATTGAAATTTGAGGAAGAAGAAAAGAATTAAACCAACGAATCGAAGAACAGGGAACGCAGGACGCCGGAAACAGCACGGCAGCACCGGCGGTCAGCAACTGGTCGGCGGTGGTGATGGTGGTTGAGTGTTTGTGACGTTTCTTGGCGAAGAAGAAAGCGTTACTTGAAGAAGAAGAAAGAAAATTGGAGAAGAAGAAAAAGAACGTGAAAGAAGAGAAAAAGAACGCCGGTTGTAGTGAGGGAGGAGAGAGAAAATTTGTGTGGTAAAATAATTTAGGTTTATGGGTATTTATAGTTTCCCTTTTGTGGGCTTAGGGAAAAATAGAAATGGACTTTAAATAGAGTTTGGTGATGAATAGGATTGATGATTGAACTCCTAACACCACTAGGATTAGTATTTGGGTTCCTCAAGCCCATTTAAACTTCTTTTCCAAATCCAATTAGTATTTCAAACATTTCTCAAAGCATGCCTAACAAAACATTTTAACTTCCTTAAATCTTTTAAAATAATTTCTTTGACTTTCAAAATGGTCAACCTTTGAAATATGAAATCATTAAAATGCTAATATATATTAAAATATAAATAACTATATATTAAAATATATTTATAAAATTCATAAAAATACGTGGGATTACACTTTTGTATCCATGTGACAGGGTCATGTAGCTTGTTCCTTGAGGGTTCCAATTTCTTCTTTAATACCAGATTTTCTTGAAAAATATTGTCAAAATTATTTTTCAAATTTTCAGCAATATTTCTGGTATTAGATGAAGAGACTGTTCCTTCAGGAACAAACAGTTTCAATTATGCCAGTTCCAAGTTCAAAAGATAATTTTCAATTTTGACCTTTTCAAATGCATCTTGATAAGCTCTACTCTTGTCAAAAAGTTCAAAGAATCTTTTTTCAGTGTCACATTTTAGTGAGTTAAGCCAATTTGAATGGTTCTTAGTGATTTTCAAGGCATTCATTAATTGATTTCTTTTTGCACATACATCTTTGTAATCATCTAAGATTTCTAGAAAGAGTTTTATTAATTGACTTTTGTTCAATTCTGTAAGTTCCTCTTCAATGGCATTAAAACTTACCTCGGGGTTTGATGATTCCACTTTGTCTTCGATATTTGCCATGAGACATAGATGGGCAGTTTCTTCCTCAGTTTGTTCCTGCTCCTCCTCTGAGTCAGACTCTCCCCATGCTGCCACCATGGCTCTCTTCATATCATTTTTCGAAAATGATCTTTGTTGTTCCTTGACCTTCTCTTTGTATTTTCCTTTAGCTTTCTCGTTTTCCCATTGAGGACATTCCTTGATGAAATGATCAAGGCCTCCACACTTGTGACAACTTACCTTTGTTGGTTTCTTGGTAAATTTTCCTTTGTAGTTCTTGTTGAAGAACTTCTTGAATCTTCTAACAATCATCGCAGCTTCTTCATCATCAGTTTCTGAGTCTTCTTGTTCCTCAGACCTGAGGGCCAGAGCCTTAGGCTTTGATGATTCAGTTTCATGAGTTTCGAGGTGTAACTCATGGGTCATCAAGGAACCAACAAGTTGTTCAATGTTGAACGTTGTGAAGTCCTTGGTTTCCAACAGTGTCGTTGTCTTGGCCATCCATTTTTCATCTTGTGGTAGACTCCTTAGTACCTTCCGGACCTGTTCCTCTGGAGATATTAACTTTCCCAGATATTCAAGTTCGTTTATAATGTTTGAGAAGCGAGTGAGCATATCTTGAATAGGCTCCTTTTGTTTCATGTAAAACAATTCATACTTATGCATGAGCATATCGATCTTTGATCGTTTCACTTCGCTTGTTCCTTCATGAGTAATTTGAAGGAGTTCCCACATTTGCTTTGCAGTCTTGCATCCCATGACTCGATTGTGTTCATGGGGACCAAGACCGCAATGGAGTAGCTTATTTGCCATGTTGTTCATCTCCATTTTGTCAAAGTCCTCTTTGTCAAATTCGGCAAGAGGTTTTGGAACCAGCTCCCCATTCTCGTTCATGATTGTGACTTCAAAGTCACCGATTTCAATTACCTTCCACACTTGGTAATTTTCAGCTTTAGTAAATATCTCCATACGGTTCTTCCAGTATGGATAATATTTGTCATTGAACATGGGTGGGCGTTGAGTTCAATACCCTTCATCAAGCTTTTCTCCTGTCGTGTTCATTGTTCCAGGAACAATCTCCTCGGTGTTAGGCGATTCCTGGAGGTACTAGGCTCTAATACTAATTGTTATTCTAGTATGAACACTAGACCAACTACAAGAGGGGGGTGAATTGTAGTTGAGGAGAAATTTTCGATTTATAATGCGAAATAAAAGCAAACTTGAAAGTAGAAAGAGACAAACACACGATATTTTTACAAGGAAAACTTCCTAGGCCCAATAGGAAGAAAAACCTTGACCACGAGGAATTTTGACTCAAACTCTCTTTAATATAATAGGCCAAAATACTCTCTTTAGTACAACCTATTACTGAACCTTCTTTGTTCCTCTAGGAACTTGTTCCCCAGTCACTCAGTTCCCCCTGAACTGATGACACTCACTTTTGACTTCACTCGAAGTCTTCTCTTTTCTCTCTTTCTTTCTCTCACTTGAATACAAGAATATTCTCTGAATATTCTCTCACCCACACACTATGAATATTAACAATGAGTATGTTGAATAAAAGAGGAAATTACAAGAAAAACTTTCTAAGTAATGATTGACTTTTTCGCTTGAAAGTTCTTAAGTTTCTCTTCAAATAATTTTTTCTTATATAACTACTGCAAATCTTCTTCTACTGGTCATGTTGTGCTCCATGTTCTCCTCAAATTGCGTGAGTAGAGTAATGGAGATCATGGTCCTAAATTCGCTGCACTTTCTCCACGAGTTTTGCAACGGAAATAAACTTCCCACTACTATCCGTTAGTGGACTAACTTCCAGTAAGTTTGTTGGAGTTTGTTGGAGAGTTTTCAGCAGTTGGTTCCACAAAAATTGCCACGCAATTTCCAGCTGATTTTTAAGCACAATAACAGCAACAAAAATATCTACTAACATTAAGAATCTTTTGTTCAAAGATTCCAAGGTAGTAGATCATTAAAACATACCTTATAATAAAAATTCAAAGTGTATAGAATAATATCTTGACTTAGATTAAATAAATAATCTTTCTCCACAAGATATACATACAAAATTAAACATTACATTATTTTTGGTATTTTATAATTTTTGCAAAATAAAAACTATATAGTAAAATTAACCTAAGTATTTGGCATTATCAAAACATGGAATACAACACATATCAAATTCGAGTGGATGGTCTAACAATATTATTATGGAAGATATTGATTTAGTCATATTGTTAATGGTGCTAGGCCAAATACAACTCTAAGGAAGATTGTGCTATCCAATTCTGGGTACATTTCATATCTAGGTTGAATAATTTAAGCTTGGTCACTTACAAATTCTCATCCCAACTTAACTTTATCAATTGGGAAAAATAAACACTTAAAATGAAATTTTTATACTGAAACCATAATATAAGTCCCATAAGGGTATATTAATTCTATTTCATTAACTTATTACCTAGTGGTCTTTCGCTTTATGAGAGGAACTATAGCTTTCTAGAAAGTTTGAGTGCCAATGAACTTTTATTTCATCAAAAGTATGAAAAGTTGTGTGATTGAATAGCGAATGAGATATTCCCATGGAAAATTTTACTTACTAGGGGATTGGATAAGTTTTTTTGTCGGATTTGTGGAAAGAAAAGATTCAGAGAAATTCACTTTCTATGTTTATGCCAACAAATCACTTTTCATGATTTTTTATTTTTATATTTTTTATATCAACCAAATAAACACTAAATTTATATAAAGATAAACTAGTCTAGACATATTTTTTATGAGACCAAAACAAATGTTTCTATAATAAATGTTGATCCCGCATAGCCTATGCAAAGGTTCAGGTTTATCACTTGGTAAATCCGAGAATATATGATATCAAACCGCATGAGACAGATTCGGACCTAACCTAATTACCTCATAATAATTCATACAATTAACACGATAAATTAAGAAATTCATACCAAAACACCCAATTTGAGTTGGAGAACATAGTCTTTGTATAGATGTCATCTAACTTAATTGATTTAGTGTTGTGGAAGTGATACGAAAAACTTAAGATCAAATCCCGGGCACATCAGTAGGTTTAATTGCTCATTTACATACACCAAAACACACAGCCTTTGTTTGTTTTATTTGAGGGACGGAGAACATGGTCTTAAGTCTTAAAGTCTTAAACCCCCATATAGAAATTTCAAATGTACAAAACCCCAAAAATGGCAGCAACACCCTCACCTTCTTCCTCAACCTGTGATTACCCTCTCCTCAACCCACCACTCTTCAACGGTCCCTCTTCCATTTCCCGCCAATTCATCAACTACCCACTTCACTTCTTTCTTAAAGGTATAATCTTTATCCTCTACTTTCTTTTTCCTCTTCCTCTTTCATTTCAGTTTTGGGTAATTTCTTATTCTGCTGTATTAATTAGGTACAAGATTGTGCAAAAAATACAAAATTAAAGTAGCAGTAAAGGATATAGATGGGGTGAGGGCACTCAATACGACGTCGTGGGATGATAAACCCTTTGAGATACTGCCTAATGGTAAAAGGGTATACTTGGATGAGCAAGATGTTGTCACTTTTCTTGACCCTCCTAAAGAACTCATTCCTCTAGACCCTTCTTCTTATAATCCTGCTTCATATCTTTGGTAATTTGCAAAATTCATTTCTTCTATGTTGGATGAGAATAAATATGAGATATTGTTTCTCCATAGAGATTTTAAGGGTGCTTTCTTGTTAAATTACATTTGAAATTTATTCTCATTACCACCATTTATTAACAAATACCAAACGAGCCGTTAGTTTGACAAAAATGATGATGTTAATGGGATGATATGCTCTTGTTGAATGTTTAAAAGTATTATTTAAATTTGATAATATATTCTTTATGTCTTTATGGTGATTCTTATAAGTATTTAGTTGCTCTTATATGTTTTCATGTCATCCTTGTGTCTAGGAAGAAAATTTCGGATATCCCTGAAGAAAGGCGGCATCGATTGTTATACCTCTTGAATAGTAGGTATTATTTCCCTGATTTCAGTCTCTAATGTTATTGCAACTTTTTTGGTTTTGTAGAAGTTCTTTGATGAGTTGGATTTGTGTTTCTGTGTTGTGGAAGCATTTTGAGTAGCAATTTTTGAATATGATGCATTCTGAATGACTCTTGCTTCATGAAGTATATCTTATCTCTTGAGTGTTATGGTGGCTTGAGTTCAAGAACTTGGTTTAAATCATTTGAATAAATCATTTGAATATAATGTAGACTTATCTCGGCTGCTTGGGAGATTGCTGGTGCGCGTTATGATGATCCAAAGTTAGCTAAGATGAGCTCTTCTTATTTGCTTGCTGGTGAAAATGATGCCTTGTCACTTGAATTCTGGGATTGTCGTAAAAGTGGAGGTAGCTAGATATCTGGTTTTAGTAGTTTTCATGTGTTGGATTTTTTTTTGTTGTGAGGAGAAAGTTTTGACCACTTTTCCGAACAATGCATAATAGGACAAATACCTGTTGGACTAGTCAGTCATTTGCAGAAGGTGAGCTCTTTGATCACTATACGCACTTTCTGTGCCCGTTTCTTGCTTCAAGCTTTGTGCATTGTTGAATTCTGATTCCAGGATAATTAATCTACTTGCTAGGCTTTATTTCGCACAGATGGAAGACTTTTTGGAAGAATATTTGGTAAGCTTTTCGTACGTTGATTCTTTTCGAAGCTCATTTCTTTTTAGTTGCAAACTTTTCGGTATTGTGAAAGCAGTTTAACATCGAAATTCGAAAATGTTTAGATAATTTACTGCCTCCCCCGCCCCCAACCGAAGGAAAAAACTGAAAATAGACTAGACAGCAAAGAAATGATTTTTAGCATGGGTGGCCTGTTTCTATCGATCCCTACTTTTTTTTTTCTTGTTTGAAAACTAGGATCGTTGTTTTGGAAAAGTAGAAATAGTATATTTCACCTTTCCAGACTAGTATCTATGTAACTAATATCAAGTCAATTAACCATAATAACCAAAATCTTATACTTCATTTTTTTCATACCCGCAACGTTGAAATGTGCATAAGGACCAAGGAGAGGAGAAAGATAGAGAGAAAGAGATAAAAGAAAGAACCCCCATGTGCTAGGAGAGGGAAATAACGAATATACTACCAAAAATGTCAAGGTTGCAAGTAAATAGATAAGTTTCTAAAACGGGAAACGGTGCAAGTGTTAAAAATCGGAGGAAGTATATAATCTTGAAACCTCTATGCTAGAAATACCCAAAAAGTTTGTGATAGCACTGTTCATTGGATCATTTATTGTCGTAGATGTGTGATACACAAGTTACTTTATTGCCTTAGAACGAGCACTGAGTTTCTTTGTTGTACCAATCCTAAAGCAGTGTTCCATTGTAAATAACATTGATTTTCCTGATCAAATTCAGCTTCAACTAGGAGATCTATCTTATTATAATTTAGATAAAGCCAGTGCTTTTGCTCCTAGTTTATATGCTGTATAAACTTTGTTCTATTTTGCAATTTTCTCTGAATAATTCGTTTTGAGATTCAATGGTTCTAATACAAGGGTGACTCAAGATATGCTTGTAACTCTCACCTCAGTTTTACTTGTAATATACACATTGCTGCCATTGCAACCAGGCCCTTTTTTTTTCCTGCACCACTGACCACACATATAATGCATCATAATTTTATATGTTATGTTTCCGATCACAGCATATCCATAGCTCTCAGTGTACCACTGAGGTCCTGAACTCAGTGTTCATTTTATTGCAACTCACAAATTAAGGAAGTTTATGATATTATTCAAGTGCATGTATTTTTCCTCTTCTTTTGTATAAAATTGTTGTGAGTGCCCACCTGCTTCCAACAAAGTGGTATCTAGAGCTAGTTTATAAAATATGGCATCAAAAAATAATGTTGTAGCTTAATAGCTTTCCAGTACCCTAAACTTACGAAAGAAAATTAGGACAAGTGGTCGCTACGTATGAAAACAATTCTTGGAGCACAAGGTGTCTGAGAGATTGTTGAGAAAGGCTATACAGGTACCGAAGATGAGTCTAAATTAAACCAAACGGAGAAAGAAGCTTTGGATAATGAGTGGAAAAAGGATCAAAATGCACTTACGGTCATCCATCAAGGTTTGGATGATGATATGTTTGAGAAAGTTGCTAATGCAAGTAGTTCCAAACAAGCATGGGATACTCTACAAAACTCCTTTGAGGGAGTAAGTAGAGTAAAAAAGGTTCGACTTCAAACTTTAAGAGGAGAATTTGAAAAACTTGAGATGTTGGAGAAAGAATCCATCTCAGATTATTTCACAAGAGTTTTAAACGTTGTGAATCAAATGAAGAGGCTTGGATAATCGATGGAAGATTCTCGCGTAGTAGAAAAAATATTGCGTTCGCTGAATTCTGATTTTAACCATGTAGTTGTTGCTATTGAAGAGTCAAATAAGGACTCAGATTCAATGACAATCGATGAATTAATGAGCAACAAATGGTTAAGAAGGGAAAAAAGGAAGATGAGCAGCAGGTGCTGCAAGTCAGAATATCCTTTAACAATAAAGGAGTTACACGTGATAAACAAAAGTATCAATCACGTGGTAGAGGCGGCCACCGAGGACGTGGTCGTGGCAATGGTCGTGGTCAAGGAAGAGGGGGAGATGATCGAAACTCCCAAAATTATTATAGAGGTGAAAAATCTACTAGAGGTCGTGGACATGGTAAAGGAATGAATTAATACCAGAGAAATAATAATAAGGCTAATATTCAATGTTACAACTGTGATAAATATGGTCATTTTGCATGGGAATGTTATTCTGACAATGTGCAAGAAGAAACAAATCTTATTGAAGATAAAGAAGATGCATAAGAATCAACCATGTTGTTAGCTCTCAAAATAGAAGTCAAGAGAGATGATAATTGTACATGGTATTTAGACAATGAAGCTAGTAACCATATGACAGGAGATAAAAGCAAATTTGTTGATTTGGATACAATTGTGACCGGTAACGTTACTTTAGGAGATGACTCAAAAGTAAAAATTGAAGGTAAAGGTACAATTAAAGATTCAAGTCACAAATTAATTCCTGATGTTTATTATATTCCAAACTTAAGAAGTAATATTTTGGGTCAACTCTTAGAAGTTAATGGATGCAAAATTTTGATGGAGGGACAAAAGTTGTGGCTTCGTGATAGAAACTCTGACCTTATAGCTACAATTTATATGACGAAAAATAGAATTTTTTTAATTAATCTACAAACAATCCGCCTAATGTTTTTAAAGACGTGTGTTGAAGATCCTTCTTGGAAGTGGCATATGAGATTTGGTCACCTTAATTTTGAAGGGCTTAAAGAGATGGGACACAAGAAAATGGTATGAGGATTACCTCATATTGATCATCCTAATCAGCTTTGTGAAGCATGTTTACTTGGTAAACATTCGAGGAAGCCTTTTCCGAAACAAGCTAATTCAAGAGCTGTAAAGCCACTTGAATTGGTGCACTCAGATATATGTGGAGATATCAAACCTCCATCACTTGGTAAATGTTCATATTTTATTCTATTTATTGATGATTATACTAGAAAAACATGGGTTTTTTTTCTTAAAGAATAAATATGAAGCATTTGACACTTTCAAGAAGTTCAAAGCAATGGTTGAGAAAGAGAGTGGTTATGAAATCAATGCATTAAGAACAGATCGAGGTGGTGAATTCACATCTAATGAATTCAATAAATTTTGTGAGGAACATGGAATTCGCAGACCATTCACTGTTCCAAGAACACCACAACAAAATGGAGTAGCAGAAAGAAAAAATAGAATCATTCTCAATATGGCTAGATCAATGCTGAAAAATAAGAACATGCCTAAAGAATTTTGGGCAGAAGCAGGTTCATGTGCAGTCTACTTGTCAAATCGCTCCCCTACAAAGAGCTTAAAGAATGTGACTCCTCAAGGAGTGGATGGAAGCCAATTGTATACATCTTCGAATATTTATGCACAAGTTCCCAAGCAACTAAGGTCCAAACTTGATGATCGAAGTGAGAAATTAATATTCATTGGATATGATGAAAAGTCTAAGGGCTACAAGTTGTTTAATCCAAACACCAATAAGTCAGTAATTAGCAGGGATGTAGAATTTGATGAAGAGGCAATATGGGGTTGGAGTACGGAAGATGAAGAATCTTATAATTTTCTTCCTTATTTTGAAGATGAAAGTTCAATGCATCACGTTCCTGAGACTCCTCCCACTACTCCAGCACCATCTCCTCACATGTCATCACCACATTCGGGTGGAGATTCATCCAGTTCGAGTGAAGGACCAAAGCGATATAGAAATCTTTCTGATCTTTATGAAGTGACAGAAAGGATAGAAGATAATGCTTCGTTATTTTGCTTGTTCACTGATACTGAACCAATGAACTTTGATGAAGCAAAAGAACAAAAAGAATAGATTAAAGCAATGAATGAAGAGATATATGCCATCGAGAAAAATAATACTTGGGAATTGACAGAACTTCCAAAAGATAAGAAGGCAATAGGAGTCAAATGGGTATTCAAAATTAAGAGGAATGCCAATGGTGATGTTGAAAAATACAAAGCAAGGTTTGTTGCTAAAGGTTATAAGCAAAAGCAGGGAATTGACTATGAAGAGGTATTTGCTCCAATTGCCCAATTAGAGACAGTGAGGTTGCTAATTTCAATAACAGCGCAATTTCAATGGAATATTCATCAAATGGACGTAAAGTCTGCTTTTTAAAATGGAATTCTAGAAGAAGAGGTGTACATTGACCAACCAGAAGGCTATGTTGTCAAAGGACAAGAAAGTAAAGTACTTAGACTGAAAAAAAAAACTTTATGTGAGTTGAAACAAGCACCTCGAGCATGGAATAGTCGACTTGATAAATACTTGCAAGAAAATGGATTTTCATGGTGCATTCATGAGTATGCACTTTATGTGAAGAAGAAAAACAATGAAGTCTTTTATGTTTGCATCTATGTGGATGACCTTATATTCACAGGAAGCAGCATTGAAATGTTTAATGAATTCAAGAAAAGCATGAGACATGAATTTGAAATGACAGATATGGGACTCATGTCCTATTATTTGGGCATTGAAGTTGTACAAAGTGATGATGGAATCTTCATTTCACAAGAGAAGTACTGAAAAAGTTTAACATGCTAAATGGAGTGTGGGATGAAGTTGTCAAAGAATGATCCTTACGGTGAAAAGGTGAATCCAACTCTTTTCAAGAGTTTGGTGGGAAGTTTGCGATATCTAACATGTACTCGACCATATATTCTATTTGCAGTCGGGTTGGTGAGTCGTTTCATGGAGAACCCATCGAGTTCCCATTTCAAGGTAGCAAAGAGAATTCTTTGATACTTAAAAGGTACATTAGATCATGGATTGTTATATTCCACTTCACAAGATTCCAAGCTCAAGGGATATTGTGATAGTGATTTCGTTGGAGATATTGACGACCGAAAGAGTACAACTGGTTTTGTATTTCTACTAGGAAACAATGTTGTTTCTTGGAGCTTGAAGAAACAACCGATTGTCACACTATCAACATGTGAATCAGAATATATAGCTGCAACTTCATGTGCATGCCATTCCATCTGGTTAAGAAGACTATTGAAAGAACTTCAGTTGCCACAAACTTAGCCCACTGAGATCAATCTATGTTACTCAGACACGGATTGAGTGTCTACTCGGATACGGGTGTCCGAGTGTCCGACTCGGTTATTTTGTAGGAAAAAGTCAAGTTTTTAGTTTAAAATGAAGTATCCAAGTGAACACGACACGACACTCCGTTTTTGAGGTAAATGAAGGTGTCGGAGTAACATAGGAGATCATGACTGATAACAAATCAGCTTTAGCTCTAGCGAAAAATCCTTTCATGACCGAAGCAAACATATTGACACAAGGTTTCATTTCATACGACAATGCATCAAACAGAGAGAAATTGAATTGAAATTTGTAAAGTCATTGGATTAGATTGCTGATATCTTTACAAAACCCCTAAAGTTTGAAGATTTCATGAAGATGCAAAAGTTGATCGGTATAGTGCGGAAGTCAAGTTTAAGGGAGAGTGTTAAAAATAGATAATAAAACTTGACATTGATAAAAAAAAAATAGAAGTGCATCCATGAGAAAAATAAGGAAGCCATCAGTATTTTGAGAAATGAGTTTTTCTAGGGAGAAATAAAAGGAGAACTTTTATTTTCTTAGTTAGTAGTTTTTCTTTAAATGCGTAGGATTTTGTTCATTTTATTGTTATTTCACAAATTAAGGAAGTTTATGATATTATTCAAGTGCATGTATTTTTCCTCGTCTTTTGTATAAATTGTTGTGAGTGCCCGCCTGCTTCCAAAGTTCTAACACTCAATAACCACAAAATTTCTTTTTCATGGATTGTGCATACTTTAGTTGTCCATTGCAATTGGGCAGATGGGCTGTGTTTTTTTTTCTATCGACTAAAATAAGTACAAATGCAGGTCTGTCTTTACTCGCTCGAATGGCAACTTCTTCAAGTCCACTGTATTTCACTGTGAAAGAAGCTCATGAAGTAATGCCTACAGAGCAACCTTGTGATTTAGCTTATGAATTTGGGGATGGACTCTTGGATCTTCAAGACTACCCAGAAGGTTTCCCGATGCCTGGTGAGAGAAATTCTCTTGAAAATATGCAATGATAAGTCACTTTTATGAAACTCTAAAGTGTTGAAAGGTTTTGTGCTGCTTTGAGCCCTGTTTTTGCACTGTGTGTGTCAGTATCAACATAGTTGGACATATATCCTTTGTTTCTTTTGACTTTTTTGTACACTATCATCTTTGTTTTTTCATCATTGCTGAGCTTAGTTGAGTTATTTACTTGAGTTCATTCTTTTCCCTTTAAGCAAGCTTGCAGTTGTCCTATATGCTTTTACCTTCTAAATTCTTGGGCTCGACATTGTTCAGTGTTAATGTAGTTTCCAGGTATTTATAGGACAGTAACCATAACAGTATTGAGAGTTTGACGTCCATTCCAATGTGGCCGAAAAATTACAAAGGATATCTTAAGCAGCTCTTTTAAGTTTTTGCACATCTTGTTTAATGTAAAATAGCATCATCGTAAATGGTGGCATTGTGCCATTTCATGTTTTGATAGGAAACCGTCTCTATTATTGTAGGGTCTATCTGCCTCCCCCCCCCCTGCCAAGTGGGAACCTAGAGAGGCTATTAGGGTAATAGAGACACAGTTTGAGGATGGCTTATCATTGATTTACTGAATCAAGTCACTTTGCCGTTTTGCACAAGCCTCTATTGTGTACTTTCACTGAAGTTCTTTAATAACTTTCACTCTGTTGCCTTATACAGTCATACTTCCTTTGCTTCTTTTTAGTTGACTCATTTGTTTTTCATGTTTGTCAATGCATAACTTTAATCATTTATATATTTGATTATCAATGAGCAAAAAATTATATAAAGTTGATGTTTTGAAATTTTACAATGAGACGAATCCAACAGGATCTCACGTGACAATTTTCTCTTAAAAGATAGTCAAAGTAAAGTATGTGAATAGTGTCAAAACTCAAAAGTCAAAACAAGTGAACTAAAAAGAAATAGAGGAACCAAGGAAGTATAATATTTTTGCTGTAAACCCTCTATTGGTCCCCTGGCACTTCCTTAAACTCACGTTAGTGGGTAATTAAATGAGGATTTTGGAGTAGAAGTATTAGTGTCGAATTAGGTTACTTGTAATAAATATGAGCACCTTCAAGCTACACAAGTTCGTTCATTTTGTCCACCAAACTTTAAACTAGTGGAGCCTGAGGTACAATCACCTTGAAAACGTGCCCTCAGAACTTCTTTATGCGAGGGATAGGTCTCATTTACAGCTCAGTGCATTGATTTCTTTAAGTTTGACATGTTGTACGATGCTGAATTTTTGGTTCTTTCCTTTTGCAGCCAAACATCCATGGCCTTTCAATGATCATGTTGTCATATATGTTCGTCATCTTGGACCTGGGGTTATGGTTGGACAGGCATGGCAAGAGGGCCTAGCACTGGAACAAGTACCCAAGAAGTTATGTGGTGAAATTCTCATGGTGAAAGATCATTCTGTGTCCAAGTAAATAGATGTCAGCATTCGTGGTTCTTTGATAGCAAAGGATTGTTGTTGCTGCTTCAGGAGAATAGTCACCAGTAGAAGCTGCAGTTCTCTATGGAGTCGTTTTTTCGTACCCTTGAGCACGAAGATCATCCTGGAGTAAGGTTGTGATGAACGTGGATCAAATGTAGAGCTTCAATCTTGTTTACATTGTACTGTAAATTACAAAGAAAGTCATGTTATGCCCTTGCAAGTTGCAATAATTTTGTTGCTGTTTGTAACTTGTTCTCCATCATAGCCATCCAACTTCTATGTATTGTCACCAAGATTCATGCTCAAAATATTATGATTTCCTTCAGGCGTGGTTTTTTATTTCTAAACTTGTCATCTCATTGAGACATTGACTCGGTAGCTTCTTGGAAGATTGGTGGCAAAGTTATGATTTACACTGATTAAAAGTTAAAAACTTATTTTGATTAATTAAAACTTATTTTAACTGAGTTCAAGGCCAAAGTAATGATTTAGATTGTTCTGCTTTCCAAGTAGGATCAATACTAGTTTACAACTAGTAACGATTTAGATTGTTGATGTAATACTCCGTATTTTTTGGGAGTTATTTTGCTATAAATAAAAAATATAAAGTAAAAGTGAAAGTATTTTATAATATAGTTTAGGTAAGCCTACAGTTATAATTTAAATATACAACCTACTTTCATACCTAATTATATTCGGTTTTGTTAAATAATAAATCAGAGTTCGATTTGGAAACAAATCCTAATAAACTAAGGTTTCTCATACTATAAATAAGCAAAGGAAAAAAAAAAGAAAAAAAAGAAAACATATTAAGAAAAAAACCCTACACTCAGCCGTTTTATTTCTCAAAGATCTTTTCTCTCTCCTTCTTCCTTCTCCTCCCACGTTTCTTCTTCCCTCATCAGTCCTCCACTGTTGCTCGTCGGCCCTACGGCTTCGTCAGGCACGATAACTCGTCGGCAGGAACTCGAGCGCAGTGCGGGGTTGCTGTAGTGCGGTTTCGTTCACGTTTGGTGGTCCGGTCGTGGTAGTTCACGTGCTCGTGGGGGTTCGCGCGAGTGTGGGTCGAGCTTCGCTTGGTTGTACGGGTGCGTCGTGGTCTTGAGCGAAGCAGTGGTGGTTGTCGGAGTTTTGGTCGCGCGACGTGGTGGTGGTCGACGCTGCTGTCGAGGCGAGGGTGCGACGCGAAGCTTCGAGTGGTGGTGCGAACGAGGGTCGACGCGAGTGCTGCCAGAGGGTAGTCGGGGTCGCCGGCGCAAGTCAGCCGCAGGTCGTGGTGGTCGCCGGTGGTTTGTCGGTAGTCATCCCTCCTATTTTCTTTAAATTATAAATCTGATTTTATTGTTATCCTTACTATCTTTGAGTAAACTTTGTGATTATAAGTAAAGTATAAAAATAATAGTAATATAAAAAAAATATCAGATTTATAATTATGTTTATAGTTCTTATGATAATTATATTTCTTAATTCTGTTTTATTATACTTATGTATATTGGTTTAAGTTTATGACTTTTAATAAAAGTATATTATAAACTAAACAAAATCAGATTTATTATATATTACTAATTCTTACTTTGGTTTAGTTCTTCAAATCTGATTTTATAGTTCTTATATAGGTATCTAGTTAAGTTTTGTTATTGTAAACAAAGTAGTGTAAAAGTTAAACAAAATCAGATTTATAAGCACCTCATTAGTAAGTAATAAATATGTTAGTTCAATAAAGTTTATGAAAGAAAAGTCTAACCAACAAGAACGTTCATTTATTGTTCGAAACACTAAAATTTTACATAGTTAGTTAAGCTGGTTTTGTTAGTAATATCAAGGACTTAGCACTAAAGTATTTCTATTGTTCGATTAGGTCCCAATTTCATAAGCGGAACGTTTTAAGTAATCAGCAAAGATTCTCCGTTACAAGGTACGTATGCGTACCAGTTCAGTTGCAATTACTAGTATCATGTTAGGTTGTGATTTATTCTATTGGAACCTAGAACAATGATAGGGAACAATTGTAATTGCTGAGATTGTTTGGTAACATGATTGTGATTGGAAATCGATATGTAGCATGGTTATGCGAAATTCTATCGTACCGTAAGCATGATTATTGGATTTGTATTCCTTGATTTATGGTGTAACAAGGATGTTACAAGAAGTAAAGATTTGAGTATTGTATCTAAGAAGGAATGTTAAATGATTACATGTTTAATGTGATATGAATGGACAATACTAAGGAAGGATTTTGGCAACAAACTTGTAGTTGGACTCCCTACAAGTGATGAACAATGGGGGGAGTGTGGGACTTGCTCTACACTCCTACGCAGGCCTACTGTGACGACAGTAGTGTCCTTATAAATTTTGATAACTCAAGTAGGCGGAAGGTTCCGTACGATCTTGGGGGTATGCATACTAAGGTGATGGATGTGGAACGAAACGAAACCGTATTTACATTTCATCTAATAGACCAAGTTGTCTATTAAGGATTAAGTAGCCCGTATGATTCTAGAAAGATGACGGTGCCCGTTCGATGCCAAATAAATTGTAAAAATGAAATTTAATGTTTTTGTAGTATCATGTTTAGGATTTGTTATTACTCTTCTGTTTATGTTTAGTGTATTATTTAACTGATTTTGTACGTACTCAAGCATAGGCGATTGTTTGTTATTTGTGTTGTTTGTTGACTAGTGATGAACCATTGATATTTCAATGGGGAGCAGATTAGGTATGTTGGTGATGCTGCATGAGTTCGAGCATACGGGGGATACTTTTGATTATAAACTTTTAAATTGTTTTGGTTGAACATCCTAGAGATTTGTTTATGATTTATGGTTTTAAATAAAAGGGGTCAATAGTGATTCCCGAGTTGTAGTTAAGTTAGTATTTTAATTCCGCTGCAGTTTAGTTTTCATAATAAAGAGTAAGTTAGTATTTTAAATTCAATAAGCCTTGCGTTTCACCGCGGCGGTAACACTCCTAAAGCCGATGCGACGTAGTCGTAGACGTGTATGGATTTTGGGGGTGTTACAGTTGATTATGGTTACAAATATCTTATTATTTTATTGACATGCGACTCTAAAGCAAGACAAGGATTTTGCAGGACAATTCCAACGACCATGCTTAAATCCATTAATCCGGCTCCTTATGGATGAGTTTAGAATATTACTCCTCTATTTAAGCTCTGACCGCTCGGTATATGTAATTATTTATAACGTACTCCTCAAAGAAGCCAATTAAGAGCATCCTTAATGGTGATTGAAAAAAAAAGATTACATACATGATCTTAAAAAACCCCCCTTAATGGTGAATGAAATAAAGATTGTAGGTTGATTGGCAAAAAAATTTTGTATGGGACGATTGAAAAGATAATCAGGCGTGGGAGTGGGACCCACCGCCTGATCTGGCGAAAATTAATTTTTTTTGCTTTTCTTCCAGTCAAAACGCAGTGTTTTGGCTTGAAAAAAAGCAAAAAAAAAAAAAAATTGCCAGATTTCTGATGCGCGTATCAGATTTTCTGACGCATTCTGATAGGTTAGATAAATAATACAATTACAAATATTAAAAATGCAATATCTTAAAAAATACAAAGCCAAAAAAAATTAAAAAATTGCTCTATTTTTCAGAGATCTACAAATAGAGACCCATTTTGTAATATTTTGGACAACTTTTTTTTTCTAGCTATTTACTAATTTTCCATAATTTTGCTTATTTTATATGAAATATCTTCCACTTTTACACTCTAAAAAAAATAAACAATATTTTTGTACATTTAATTTAGTTAATGCTAAAAACGCTAATTATGTATTTATTTAATTAATTTTTTTTATCAATTAGTAATAAATATTAAATATTATTAAAAAGTAAATAATAAAAATATTGTATAATAGTGGTTGGGTGATGAGAGAGAAAAAATAACTGGGTGGGGTAAAAAGGTAGTTGGGTAGGAAAAAGTAGTTGGGATGATCTTTTTTTTTGGTTCATTGTTAAGAAGAAAGTGGGAAAAGATTGTGGGATGTAATTTTTTAGAGAGAGAAAGTTAGAAAGAGAGTGGGATGATATTTTTTTTCATTCACCAATAATGATGCTCTAAGTTGCTTCAAATTTTGTAAAATACTTTTCCAAACGATAAATTCTTGGTTACCAAACAATTTCTAAAACTAAGGGCTTATGGTGGAAGATGAAAGGGCTTACCACCCTTCCACTCCCTCATTCTCAGGGCTTATTAAGTATCATCACTATTTTCTTATTCTTTTTTTTTTTTTAATTTTAAAAAACGTATGATATAGGTTGAAATTGCATTTTTTGAATGCAATAAGAAAAAAGACATTAGGAGTTCATCGTGCAAGGGGAACTCCTAATGCATCATTTACAAGGATGGAATTAAGGAAAGAATTATCACAAGGATGAATATCAAAAGAAGAATTTACTACATAGTAGACGTTAACGAATCCAATCATTCTTTGTTTGCTTCTCTGAAAATATATTTGATGTGCCAAGTCTAAAAGTTGTTGAGTAATAGTTGTATGTCATGGATGATGTGAGCAATTTGCCATGGAGAAGACTAACAATTTTTACTTCATTTATAACCAGTAAGTTGTCACATTCGATAATGATGGTCGATGGCTGATTTAAGAGCGAGGATGATGCCTTGATAGAGAGTTGAAACTTCGGCTGTGTAAACTAAGGCAGTCCCAAGATTGTAAGTGCAGGCTTGCATGAAGTTCTGAGAGTGATTATGGATGATTGACTCATGCTGCTGTTGAAGAACCTTTGATCGAGGTTGAAATCGCATAGTGAACTTAAGAATATTCATACTTATAAAAATCATATCTATTTACAAAAAAATCCGCTTTTATTAATTTTCCTATATCTATTTTGTGTTTCTAAAAATTTAAAAACAAAAAAATCAATAACGAACGAGCTCTAACTGAAACCAAAACGGCTCACTTGGATCATTGGATGGTACATTGGTACCGATTCAAAGCCAAAAGTTTGATAGTTTTGCAACTTTGGTAAAGGCGATTCAGGATTTGTCAACAGTTGTACTTGTATGTCATACTCATCCAAGTGAACTCAAAATCCTCATCCTCAATCTCCAATTCAATTCTTGCAGAAATGATTCTGCAAACTCAATCTCTTTCTTCCCACATTTTCCCTTCCAAATTACTCCCAACCCAAAAACACAAATCCTCAAAATCCCTCAATTTTCTCTCTCTTAAACCAAACCCACCTCACAATTTCCCTCTAAAATGCTCCATTTCAGTAGCTTCAGACCCAACAACAACAACAACAACAACAATCCAAATTAAACCTTTCCCAGCTGAAGTTTCTAGAACTATAATGGAATTATCTTCATGTGGGACCCTTTCTACTTTGACCCATGATGGTTGGCCCCTTGGAATTGGTGTTCGTTTCACTGTTGATTCAGATGGCACTCCTATTTTACGCTTAAATCTTTCTAATCGACATTTCTCCATTGATAAGAGGTCCACTCTTCATGTTCAGGTTTATAAAGTCATGAAGTTTATCTGTTTAATGTTATATGTTCAAGAATTTAACTTTTGGTGTTTTGATTTAAGTACATTATCAGATAATTATTTGTTCAATTTAGATTGGTTTACTCACGATTCTGCTTTCATTTATCCAAATATTATCTGTTTAATCAATGGGATAAGATCATAAGCATATAAAAAAGTTTAGTCTTTATGAATTTTTGATTTTATGACTTACATGTTACAACAGCATAATCAATTATATGGACATTGTTGTTTTTGTTAAAGTTATCATGGTTTGATTGGTGAATCATCTGTAATAATTGAAGAGTTGAAGGTAATTGGAGTTGACAAGTTTGTATTAGGTTAGTATAGAAGATTAGAAATGCAGTAAGAATTGGTTTGTTTGTTGACTTGGATTTAGAATTGGAACTTGATGTTCCTGCTGATTGATTAATTAATGATGGAAGTTGTAAATTTTCTTTTGTTCTGGGACTCGATGCTGTCGGTCGTTTATTACTCTTTTGATTGACTTTGTGATGGGAGGATGATTAGTTTTGGTATATATATGCAGCTACAGCAATCTGGAGTGAGGACTCCACAGTGCACTATACAAGGTAGCCTGGATAAACCTGAGGATAAAGTGGTCCTGAAGGTACTTTCCCAGTTCCGTTAAAAATTTTCAGTTTCAGTGTGCAATTGAAGGAGACAAACTAACGAAGGCGATCATTTAACTTGCTGTGTTTGATCTTGCAGAAGCTTCATTCAGCGTGGCAAAGAAGATACGGGGAAGAGATTCATGAAGACCTCTTGTATGTTGTCTCTGTGGATCGGGTACTGCAGCTAGAAGATTTTCAGGAGGTGTGGTGGGTCATTTCACTGTCGTTTAGTTGGTTTCCTTGGCTCTGTGTGTATATTTTGATGAAACTTTCTGGTCAAAACTCGAAGTTTGATATGGTGACTTTTATGCCATGTAAAGTAGATAGTTTAAATGCATATCTTTTTCACATGATGTTTTGCAGGATGGTGTGTGGGTGACCTCTTCAGATTATAAAAATGCACACCCAGATCCATTAAGAGATATTGCTGAAAAGGTTGTGGGTGAGATAAATGCGAACAACATGGAGGATGTGCTTCGGTTTTGCACCATTTACGCAGATTTGCAATTTCAAGTATGTATCAATTACACTAGGAGTGGCATGATCGTAACTAGTTTTCATATATTTTTGAATCCTGGAGACTATCATATTGCTTCATATGCCGTCATGCAAAGTGAACCCTCCCTCCCCCCCCCCCAAAAAAAAAAAAAAGAAAAGCAAAAAGGGAAAAGAGAGCGAAGTGATGGCCCTCAGAAGTTGCACAATTTGTCCTTTGTGTGTTATTCAGCTTTACAGATATATTGTCCTACCCAACAAGCTCCTTGTTTTGGTAATTAATAGGATTGGGCAAAAGATCTCTCAGTCGAAGTCTAACTTTCCATCTTAAGAGGCTTCTCTTGTCTAGGGGCTAGGATGACATACAGGTAGTTACCCATTCGAGTGTCAATTTTCAACCCTTTCAGTTGAGCGAATATAGTTTCTATTTGAACTGTTAATTACTTGCGGATATTTCTTTCCATTCACTTAGAGATTATTTCTCGTCTATGGTAGCCGAGCCAGATTTTATGAGTTTATTTGAGTACTTATCTGATTAATTTCCCGCAGACAAGTCAATTCCACTTAGATCTGTGTGCGCAATAGGGGAGAAGCACATCTTATAGTTATGCTTAAATTATAATTAGTTTCACCACCGATAATAGGAGTTCTCTCCACCCAACTCAGCTGTATTCGATAGGGTTTCATCAATTTTTTATGCTTTAGTGACAGATGCTATGCTGGTACTCATATAATTTTAGTCCACACCGAATGCCATAACTCTGCTCCTTTAGCTGTCTATGTTAATGATTGTCAGGTGTGTACGAAAAAATGAAATAAGAGGAATTTTTCAGTATCAGCTGAATATTCAGTTTGATGCTTAGATTTGTAGGATTACTAGTTAGTGATGGATATAGAAGAAGACGAGGTTTTAGAGTGCGTTCATTGAGCATAAAATGGCCTCTGTTGTTTTTTATCATGGTTATCTCGAGAGAAATAATGGATTGAAGAAATGTAGCTTGTTGGTTATCTTATACGATAATATTTTCTGTTGCTGCAGGTGTCAGAGGCAAAAATGGTGTGGGTTGATCGGTTGGGTTTCGACATGCGTCTCTATTCACCTCTTAGTGGTACATATGAGATCCGGATCCCATTCCCTAGGGAAGTGACGGACATGAAGGGTGTTAAATCCACATTTAATGGGATGTCTCAAGTTGCTTGGGAAGTTGAGAAGAATTACTACCCCCTAGATTTTAAGAGAGTTAAACAAGTAAAGAAGCTTGCAGTGACGGGATTATAGAGGACTATGGATGTTTTTTGGCTTACAGTAAGTGATCTTCATCTTCCCCCTGAGAAACACAACTCTTTAACTGGTCATTGTTTGAGATCGAGTGCTAGCCGCTTCTTATATTTGTTCCGGATGGTTGTCTTTGTTAGCCAGTTAGATTATGGGCTAAATGTGGAAGTGTGATGAAACACTTATTGTAGCAGAGTATCTTTGAAATTGGTAGTTGCGGATTGTTATTGTAATCATCCATTATCTAATCATATTGATCTGTGATGTCAATTGGCAGTCAGATTTTGCATTTTGTGTATTGGTAATAAGGGCAGAAATTTGAATGGACTATATTATGTATGGCTAACTTCACTTCCCCGACTAAATGTATACGTCAAGCTGTTTTTGAACACACCATATATATTTCTAAAAGGTACATCCAGTCTGATGGATAAATCATCTCTGTGGAATAGAAGTCATGGAAGAAGGATGATTGATCCATAAACTCGAAATTTTTCTCGTCGAAAATAATTGATAAGGTTAGCTTTTAGAAAGCTTCAAAAATACAATTTTTCTCGAACAGTGCAGGCTACACAATTTAGAATGTTGGAGTAACAGACTGGGATGCTCATTACTGTGGAAGACCAGCATAAACAGAAGTAGGACCCTTGAATCTTGCACCATTTGAAGCTTTATGTGGTTCATGTTGTTTGATACGATGCTCATATTTCTAGCATTATTTAAGAACATCGTATTATGTGGTAAACTTAATACAAAGCGAAATAGCTAAGTATTTATGTGGTAAACTTGAGCATGATATACCTAGAATTATTTTTTAAAACTCTCAAAATGAGCAAATGAACAAAAAATAACCTTTAATGTACGGTACTATAAAATTTCCGCAAAACAACTCTTCTTAAGTTCTCACGTAAAAATATTTATAGTTTTTAGAAAATTGAGAAAAATGAAAAAATTAAATCGATAATGAAGAGACCTCAATTCTGAGAATGACATCTCCACCCATCATCTTTGTTCAATAGCATCCCTCGCCTCACGACTATACCAAACTTACTTTTGATTGCTCTATCATAAGTTTGTCTACATCCACCTGAATTATCCTTCGAAATCTTCTAAGCATCTTTTTATTAACCTCAAGCATATCAGTTGGTTCTATGTCAGCTCTTGTCACTGAAGCTCCGGGCCACAAGACGGGCCTCTTGCTGGCTCAATCTCACCAAATTCATAATCTCTATATTGGAGATGATAATCAGGTAGTGATTCGAATCCTTCAAGACATGTACTCTTGTCTATGGATTATTCAGATTCTCATTGATGATATTAGATCTTTGCTCGTTCAATTTTCTTTCTACTCTATAACTCACGTTTTTCTAGAAGTCAACAGAGCATATTACCTCTCTAGACAAGGTCACACTATGTTTGCTACAAAGTTGGCGACTTGTTGGTGTTGATCATGCTTTTTATCATTTTGTTCTTAATTCATTAGGATACTTTGTTGAGGGAAGGGTAATCTAGCGACGAATTCGTAGATGGTGCACGCGTTTGTATGTTGAAGCGGGTGCACACACGTATACATGGCTAACAAGCCAAATGTACATGAATAACAAGTCAAATGAACACATGTACATGACTAACGAGCCAAATGTACATGAATAACAAGTCAAATGAACACATGTACATGACTAACGAGCCAAATGTACGTGAATAACAAGTCAAATGAACACATATACGACTAATAGTAAATGAACATATGTACATCTGTGTTAGTATATGTTCATTGGTATTGGTCTTTATATTCATAACCTAATGTTTGATGTTAATCGTGCGCACCTTCCTCACCATACGGACGTGTGCACCTATTAATCTGCAGTAATCTAGCTTTTCTTCGTAACTTTTTTTCTTTTGAAAAATAAAAAATACCGAGTATGGGCTAGTACTTCTAATCTAGTCGTGTGTAGACTATAACCCGATCCATTCCCAAACGTTCCGCACCCTTCCGCACCTCTCCCTCGTTATCTCTCTCGTTTTCCCTAAAACCCAAAACCCATCTTCTCCATCAAACACCTTCAAACAACCAAAATCTAATTTCAATGAAGGAGAAGAATATCCAATAACATAACAGTTCAAAACCACACCAATTTGCACCATTTTCTCAATCAATTTTTTTGTTTGTTAAAATTGTAAATTTCTTCTCAAACCACATTAATTAATAGTAAATGGGAATACTCACACTCCCATTAGTCATCTCTGTCCTTAAACCCCATAATTATAAACCCCTGAATTTCTCTTTAATTTTTTGCCCAACTCGCCATTTTTGCTTTAAACCCCTTAATCGTCGCTTTTTTGCGTCTTCAAATGCTGGTGCTTCCACATTGCAGAATACTTTTTCCAACAATGGAGAACCCAGTTCAGTTCATACTACTTCTTCTGTGCCCACTTTTCAACAAGCTATTCAACGTCTCCAGGTTTGTTCCAAAGTTTCATTCTTTTGTATATTTATAGGTAGAATTAGTTTATACTTTGTCCGATTCTATTATTATTGCAACATCGCCCCTTGACACGTTTTATTACTATAGCCATGTGGAGAAAGGAGAGGAGTAGAGGTAGATAGAAAGTGGGACTTACGTGATACAAGAGATGGAGGAAATATATTATAAATACGGGGTAAATATATTATAAATACGGGGTATGTTGGAATTAATGTGAAACTTTCATATAAGGAAAACGTTGCAATTAATATAGGATGGAGAAAGTGAATGGTGCTGGTCCAAAATAGTAGACTTCAATTGGGATGCTTATGCTTTTACGTGAATTTCGATGCGGTTTATTGAACTGGTGCTTTCTGACCTATATAATGCGTTTTGGTATTGTAGGGGTTCCATTTTGGATGGAGTTGTTTGTGTTATCAGTCCTAAATAGTATAAGTCTTAGTATGAAAAGATCGTGATCGAATTTTGGGAATAGTTATATAATATAGTGATGTGATCATTGGGTGTTAGTTATATGGACATTGAGTTCCATTCAGTTTTGCAGTTGATTTCTCATGGCTTTCATCTGATACTACAGGAATATTGGGCTTCTGTTGGATGTGCAGTTATGCAATGCAGCAACACTGAGGTGATCATCTTAATTGCAATGCAAAATCAGATTCCTTCTGCATATTGATCTTTTTTGCTTAATTGTTTCTATTTGCATGCCCCGCTTGTCTCTGAGCAGTGCGTTTGAGATACATGTAGTCTGTTTTCCTTGTGATGACTGCATCTCACTCGATAGAGATGCCACTCCTAAAGTGTATCCAGAAACGACAATCTTATCTTAACACTTAATTTTGTGCTTGTGGTTTCTTATACTGTGATGTAATTACACCACCATAAAGACATAATGTATATTCGTGATTATGTTGCTATTAGCTTTGTGATTGATGATCGTGTGCTGCTTGAATAACAGTACACCATACATTCTACTAATCAACTCCTGTTTTGGATATACTGAGTGAGATGTGTAGATCTCGTCGTGACCTCTGATGATATAATATTGCCTGCGTGAGGTGACAGTTAATATTGGATCAGGTGGTGTATGTGACTTATTTGTACTTGTTACTCTAGCATCACTAAACTAAGGAGCACTCAACATGAAACACCCCGAAAAAAAAGTGAAGAAAAAGAAATCATTAGATAGCAAGATGTGGTGCTCCCATGTGGTTGGCTTTGTCCCTAAGTCAGGCAACCTTAGTTGATGCGATAGATGGCTCCCTTATCCTTCCCACTCATCTCCTCCTTTCCATGTGTTTTTTATAGATGCCCTGAGCTTGTGGTCTTTAAAGTAGTATCTAGTAGTTGTCGTCACTCCATCATTACCTGTCTTTTAAAGAACCTCTCTATTAATCTGGAATGATCAAAACTAAGTTGGCACAAATCTGAACCTCCCCAAACTTCAGTAATGGTGATATTTATATGGGTTGTGCTAAGAACTGGGTATAGAAATTGCAGTAAGAATAGGATAAAGCTTGAGAAAGATGTTACATTGATAGAGCCAGTGTAGCTATACCAATTGCAACCCATAATGCATTCAAGAGGATTGTGGTGCTCTCTCTATTCTTTCTCTCTCTTCTTTTCTGAATGCATATTTTCTGTTTCCTTCTCTTATTTATACTATTGTGCTGGTTACACTTTCTATAATGCCCAGCAACTTTCTTGACATCATATTCGATTTCCCTAACAATCATATTTCTATATAAAGTAAATAGAAATGACTCATCTCAGTGCAGTCTTTTTGGGCCTTATAGCATAAGTGAAATGAATGGAAGGGGGGGGCTTCCTTGTGGATCTCTACCCACCACTCACATTGCACGTCGTCTTCAAGGTGGAAAGAGTTAGTAGGGGAGTCATAATCTTCCCAGGTTGCATCAAAGTGAGGCAAGCCCTTCCATTTGACAGCCCTTCTACAGAGGTAGATTGAACCTGTCTCCTGCTCCTGACCCCATGATAGATTCAGGTTCCACCTCTAGAACTAACTTCAGCAATGAGTTGTGGGGAATGTCTGCATCCAATAGCAGCTTCCAGCTGAGTATAATACTTGGTTGATGGAGGAAGCTGGAGTTTGTAGGCAACCTGTCCCACCCTCAGGTGGTCCATAGTATTAAGGACCCAGCTTCTCATGGGGGATCTTAGCTAAAGTTTGTTATCTGTGAGGCTGTAGTTTCAAGTAGATCAGATTACCCACCTGGAATCCCAAATCCCTTGTCTTCAAATCCTTGTTACTTCATCCTATGTTGAGGTCTGATCAGATTGAGCTTCAATTCATCCAAGATTGCAGTCTTCTTAATCAATGGTTCTTCCAGGGAATAGATACACAGAGGTGCTGCCCCTTTCCAACTTGATCAATTTTTGGCGATCTCTGCCATACTCAGCTTTGGATGGGGATTACTTGGTAGAAGATTGAGTACAAGAGTTGTACTATGATTTGCCCATGGAAGCCAATTGGCCCTAGATTTGGGTTTTCCTTGAATGAAACACCTCGGACAGGTTTCCAGGCTTTTGTTTACCACTTCTATCTGCCCATCGGATTGGGGGGTGGTAAGCAGTACTCCTATGAAGAGAGGTCCCTGTAGCCTAAATATCTGTTTCCAGAACATACTCGTAAATACCCTGTCCCTGTGAGTGACTATGGTGGAGAGGAATCCATGTATCTTAACTACCTCCGTAATAAACAAGGTAGCTACTGAATATGCAGAAAAAGGGTGCTTCAACCGCATGAAGTACACATACTTGGTGAGCCTATCCACCACCATCTAGATTGTATTGGTGCCATGGGATTCGACGAAGTGTCAAAGTCCATGGAAATATCCTTCCACACCTTAGAAGGGATGGGAAGTGGTTGCAGAAGGCCAGTTGGGCTCATGGTTCGGTGCCTCTGTTGTTGACAGGTGGAGGAGGCTTGAACATAGGATGTGACAGCGTTCCTCATACCACGCCAGCGAAACTTTGATAACTCTTAGTATCCCCAGAGTCCCCCCCCCTTAAAGGGAGAATCATGGTACTCCATAAGTAGGGTAGATATCCAGGAAGAGTGTCTAGGGAGCACCACCCTATCTTTGATAAGTTTTTCCTTTTCAAATCAAATGTACTTACGAAATTTAGCATCAACTGACAGCATCAGATGCATTCGCAAAATAATCACAAGAAAAAAACTATAATATTAATAATTAATCACAATGTGGTGCCTGAAAGGGGTTAAAAACACAACCTTTGATTTTAATGGATCATCATATGAAACATCTGATGCCCTCGCCATTTGAGCAGCACATAAGAAGTCAGCTATGTCAAGAGATCTGAAAAGAGGGTAAGAAAGGAAAAAAAAAAGAAAATTAAAAAGAAAGTGAATACTATAAAGTAAATTAATTACAGTTTGACTGTCATTTGCTACACATACCACATCTATTGTGAGGACTATATTTCTTGTTAGAATGTGATGGCAAAAGTGTGTGTGTTTTCCCCTCATCGTCTGCCTGATGATGTTGTATGGTTTTCTTGATGCCTTTAAGCTTCTTGAATATATCAGGTTGGAGCGGGGACGATGAATCCCCTGACTTATCTAAGGGTCCTCGGCCCAGAGCCATGGAATGTTGCGTAAGTATGCTCTAATAAAGTTTGCTGAATTTATACTCTTCATTGTTTTGGGATGTAGATGGTATATCCATCATCTTATTTAGTTTTGTCATACAAACTAAACTGTCATCTTTAATTCATGGTTTATGCTCTTAGTTACTATTATACTTCCTCTACACGCGGAATGCATTTTAGACATGCTTTGTGTGAAAAAGGGGATAAGTGGTCGAACTTCCTCAGTTGGTTAATAGTATTGCGAAACTATAGTACTGCTGGGGATTTATAATGTCTATTTAGTTTGGTTGATGCAGGCCTTACTGCTTAAAATTCTTCAATTCTCCAGATGCATCTATTTTGTTTTCTGACATCTTAAAATTGGACTCCTTAGTCCTTACTCCCTATACATGTTGAAGACTATATATGCGTTCTTGGTTTATGGTAGGATACTGAGTATGCCGCTGAGCAGGGACAAATTCTAGTGGAGGGAAAATATTAAATATATTGGTGAAGACACTTAGGCTTCTGCCTATATTTTATCTTTATCAGTCATTTCATTATGATAATCGGGGGATCGTGGTT